>CM053784.1:613697868-614292868 GCA_028749045.1 Cupressus sempervirens | reverse complement strand
TTATCACTCAAAGCAAACTACTTATCAGTCCTATAAGCATCAGCATATTTCTTCTGCCTATCCTGTGCCGTAGTCAAGTGCTCACAGATACACACCACCTGTTGCTCCATATCACGAAGCATCTCAGGACCCAACAGGATGCGATCCTCAAGGCTGTCCCAACTCAATGGTGTACGACAAGGATGTCCGTATAATGCCTGAAATGGTGCCATGCCAATAGAACTATGATACCTGTTGTTGTAAGCAAACTCTACTAGGTAGAGATAGTCCTCCCAATGTGTCTGCCTATCCATCACATACATCCGTAACATATCTTCCAGAACCTGATTCACCCTCTTTTTCTGACCATCAGTCTCTGGATGATATGCCAAACTAAAGTTTAATTGCACTCCAATCTCATGCTGCAGCGATGTCTAGAATGCAGATGTGAATACAGGATCCCTGTCAGAAATGATCTTTCTAGGAATACCATGTAATCTCACAATGTCACGCATAAAGACATTAGCTACAGAAGCTGCTGTATAGTAAGACCTAATCAGTGAAAAATGCACCACCTTAGTTAACCGATCAACGATGACCATGATAGCATCATGACGTCGAACTGTCATAGGTAATCCTACTATAAAATCCATGGAGATGATATCCCACTTCCAAGAAGGAATGAGATTAGGTTGCAAAAGTCCAACCGGGTGCTAATGTTCTGCCTTAACTCTCTGACACTCAAGGCACCTAGCCACAAAATCAGCAATATCTCGCTTCATCCCTGACCAAAAGAACAAACGTCTCAAATCAGCATGCATCTTCTTGACACCTAGATGTGCTGAGTACGGTGTACGATGGGCTTCTGCCAAAATCAAGGTGGGAAGCTCATCCAAAAATGGCACATAAATCCTCCCCAGATGTCTTAAAAGACCATCTGATTCTCAAACATAACCTGCAAACTTACCTTCCAAAGATCTTCCTGAATCTATCTCTCTGTACACTTCCTGATACCAAGAATCCGTAGGAAGTGCCTGAAGAATCTGACTCCTCAAATCCACACTAAGGGTCATCGATGATACCACATGTCTCCTACGACTCAAAGCATCCGCCACCACATTCTCCTTACCCTGAATGTGCTTAACCTCAAAATCATACTCGCATAGAAACTCCATCCATCGCCTCTGGCGAGCATTCAAATTAGGCTAAGTAAAAATGTACTAAAGACTACGATAATCACTGTGTAGCTCAAATCTGTGCCCCAACAAGAAATGTCTCCATCTAGTCAAAGCATGAACTACTGCTGCTAACTCAAGATCATGCGTAGGATAATTTAACTCATGATCCTTGAGCTTGCGTGATTCATACGCAATCACCTGTCCATTCTGCATCAACACTGCCCCAATCCCTTCAAGAGAAGCATCTGTACACACCATAAAATCACCTTTTGGATTAGGTACGGCTAGAATTGGTGCACTGGTCAAAAGCTCCTTGAGATTCTAAAAAGCTTCCTTACATTTGTCCGTCCACATGAACTTCTTTCCTTTCCTTTGAAGAGAAGTAATAGGATGTGCTATCCTGGAGAAGTTCTGAACAAATCTACGATAATAATCGGCTAAACCCATGAAACTACAAATCTCTGACACATTAGTTGGTGTTGGCCAATCTATTATCGCTTGAATCTTTGCAGGATCCACTGAAATACCATCACCTAAAATCACATGCCCTAAATACTGAATCTCTGATTTGAAGAATTCGCACTTAGTTGTATTGGCATAAAGCTGATTGTCTCTCAAACACTGCAATACCAACCGCAGGTGTTCCTCATGCTCTTTCTGAGTCTTAGAATATATTAATATGTCATCAAGAAACACGAGTACAAACCTGTCTAGATAAGATCGGAACACACCATTCATCAAACTCATGAACACCGATGGAGCATTAGTCAATCCAAATGGTACCACTGTGAAATCATAATGCCCATAGCGAGTTCGAAAAGAAGTCTTGTGAATATCTACTTCCTTAATGCGAAGCTGGTGGTATCCTGACTTAAGATCAATCTTGGAGAATACCGTGGCTCCCTTGATCTAATCAAATAAGTCATCAATCCTAGGCAGAGGATACCTGTTCTTAATAGTCACCTTATTCAGCTGTCTGTAGTCAATACAAAGGCGCAAAGAACCATCTTTCTTCTTCACAAAGAGCACTGGAGCTCCCCATGGTGATACACTAGGTCGAATGCTCCCTTTGGCCAGAAGTTCCTCTAGCTGAAGATGTAGCTCACCCAATTCCTGAGTAGTCATGTGATAAGGAGCTTTAGAGATAGGCTTCGCTCCAGGAATCAGATCGATACTAAAGTCAATGTCCCTCTTCGGAGGCATGCTTGGATCCTCACTTGGAAAGACATCTGCATAGTCCTGCAAAATTGGGTTATCTAAAGTCTTCCTCATGGGATCTTCCTCATCAAGATCATTTACCATAACAAAAAATATCTGACATCCCTTACAGAAACTTCGCTTCAATTGCATAGCAGAAATCATCCGTAGAGATATAGGCCTTGGTATCCCAACTATCTGCACATCATTCCCTTGGTCATCTTGGCACAAAATAATTTTTTTTCCTGCAATCTATACTAGCTCTATGAGATCCAAGCTTGTCCATGCCTAAAACCACATCATAGGAACCAAGGGGTATGACTTGAAGATCCACTACAGTATTAAAGCTTCCCAAGCTAAGCCCACACTTATGAACTACAGAGTCTGTGGAGATCTTAATGCCTGAGGCTAGCTCCACTTGCCAACCATAACCTTGCTTTTTCGCATCCAGCTTACACTTAGAAACTATAGATGGTGAAATAAATGAATTTGTAGCTCCTGAATCAAACAATACTGAAAGAGATATACCTCTAATAGCACCTGCGGTCTCAACCACTATTCCTTGATGATCTGCCTGACGCTGATCAACTGCTGCAAAAACTCTATGAGCTCTACCTGCATCACCAACTGAAGGATTTGAAACTGTAGGTCTAGGTCCTAAAAATTGAGGTGCTCGCTGAGGACAATGAGCTGCATAATGTCCAATCTGACCACACGAAAAACATTCATATTTCTACCAGATCCTCTTCCCATAGGTGGTACTGCTGACGACTGTTCCTGCTCACAACAGACTGGCTACTCTGAGCTGGCTGATTGGACTGATTCTATTTATTGCATTGAGCATTACGATTATTCTTGGTGTTAGAACCTTTGCCACCACCTTGAGCTTGAGAATTCGATCCCTTCTATTGTTGTGTCTGCTGAGACTGCTGTTGATACTGTTTCCCCTTAGAGAAAGAAAACTTCTTGTTACCACCTGAATTGAAGTTGCCATTAGATCTTGATGCTGCTGGCGCTCCTACAAAACCACCTTGACCAAGGTTGACACTTTGCTCAACAAGGATAGCTCGATTTACTGCATCCTTGAGGGTTTTTGGCTCAAATACCTTAACTCCCCCAATTATACGATTATTCAAACCCCTAATAAAATGTTGTGTCAACTGAGCTGAATTTTCACTGAACCCTAAAAAAGACATGAGCTCATAAAATTTACGCTCAAACTCGATCACTGACAAAGTATACTATCTAGGATTATGAAATTCATCAGCCCTTTGCTGCTTCCATTCCTCTGGTAGGAATCGTTCACGGAAACTCTCTAAGAATAGTTCCCATGTGACACTGCTCATATCAATTCCCAGCTTCTTCTCCTCAATCGTCCACCAAGTGGCCCCAAAATTCTCTAAATTAGTGATCACAAATCTTGCCTTAACATTGTTGTTGACCTCCTGCATGGAAAAAATCCAGTCGAGGGAAATAAGCCACTGCTCAGCCACATAACCAGAACCTTGCCCATTGAAAGGCTTAACCTTGGATCTTGAAAGATCCTTCATCTGAATGGACACAATGGACCTCTGATGATCCTTCCGAGGACTTCTAGATTTGGGACTATGCTCTTGCTCTGCCTGATGCACTTTGGGCTGTTCTTGAACAGGAGGTAGACGTTCTAGAATAGTCTGCATCATCTGTCTCAAACCAACCTCTTCAGACTCAGCTTGGTCCTCTCTACGACTCTCTTCCTGTTGCCTACTAGAGTGCTCTTCCCTGCTCTCTACATGAGCCGATCCCTCATGGGCAGACTCATGGACACTGATAGCTCTGCCACGACCACGACCTCTACCTCGGCCTCTACCATGGCCTCTAATAGAAGACCTAGTCCCAGATACCATCCTACAATAGTGCAAGGTACTATTACAATCACATGTTGCAATATACTAAGTTTAGTTCTATTTTTAGGTTTAAGTAAAATTTTCAGTTTTGAAACTAAGTGTTGAAGTATGAAAATATACAAGTAACAGTTTCAAGTTCTGTTTCAGTTCACCTAGTTTCAAGTTGAAGAGATACACTTAATAGTTCAAAGTTTCCAGTTGTTCCAAAATACCCAAAGCTCCCAATGTAGAAACTCGGGCTCTGATACCAAATGTAATGCCCCACCAAGGGATCCAAAGAATTAACCTAAAATTTCACTAAGTTTGGTAGCATTTTTTTTTTCAACATGAAAGTAAAAACCACATATAACTTATTCACAATAACAGAAGCAATAGTAATGTCCATCTGAAATTAAACATAACATACATATCAGATTACATTCTTTAAGATCCCTTAACGTTGGATTACATCTAGAAACATTTAACATACATGAATCTATCTGGTACAACATCCACATGAAATAATGATAAGTCCAATGTTTATACATTACATTTCAAATGCTTATTCATCCTCTGTACATGTCATAGGGTATGACAAGCTCAAAAGAATATACATACATAGAATGAGGTACTTCATCCTATTTTAATCCATGATACATCAAAGTAAGGATAATCACATGATACATCATCATAGAGGACAAATACATCCATCATAAAGATCAACATAATAAACTAAATGCACGGTTCCTCCCAACCGTTAATAGCATCATTAGACCATCGTGGATCCTAGCCATCCCTCCATGCGTAACATTCCAAAACACCAAAGAGATCATCGGTACTAACATAGTAGGAATGTCACTCCTAATATATACCACATCATATGTAGAAAGTAATCTAACACGCAGATACAAGCATAAGATAACATCATCTAACATATGCCAATCATCAATGAAAAGAATACATATCCACCATCATGAAGGACGCATCAGCCACGATGTCGCAATGAATCTCAAATGATAAGAGTGGATAATACACTACCACCCGACCGCGTGGTACCTAAGTGGTCCACTCCCACCGTGCTGAGGAGATAATCTCAAGTCCCAAATAGGCTAACAAAATCACATAGTACAAATCTCTATAAGTCCAAGAATCCAAAAAGTATACTAACTCAAAGGTTTTAGACACAAAATCTGACATCTAATCCTAGAGGCACATAATGACATGTAGGAACCTACTGTGCAAGCGGGAAAGTGTCATCGCAATCATCACGTACAAGTTACCATGGCAGTTAGCTAAACTCCATGGGTCCATACCGATCTCATGCGGCTACTAGTATCCCCTTATACTGACGAGGCATACTACGGAATGCAAGGTCGCAACCATGCGTTCTCACTACTCCCATCCTAGCTTGTACAAGCACTCAAGGCATGGGCGAGAACAAAACACTTATCTTTTTAGTTTCATTTCGTTAGTATTAGGTGTGAATGTTATCACTTATTAATCCAACTTACAATGAGTTACCCTAGCAGCCTCTTAGGGCCCCGGCCCCCATTGCAAGCCACTTCCCGTCACTACATGCAGATATCCTACCCTAATGCTCATGGAATTATAAATCTCAAAATCACAAAAGATAATCCATAATAAAATCATCAAATATGCATAAAAGCATCAAATCTCCATGAGCAAACATCCATAGAAAATCATGAACACAACAACTCTCTATTGGCAACTGAAGCATCTCTGATAATCAAGTATCCAATGGTTCTCAATAACCAAAATATATCTCAATCATACTGATCGAAGACTCCAAATATGGTTGAGTCTAACATGTCACAACATGACACCATCAAGAATAAATCCACATTACAGTCCCATCATGGCAACTAGAAAATAACCAAGGATAATTGATCGATGACCAAAAATAATGGTTAAGTCAAGTATCTCATACATAAGAATCTCAACTATAACAATTAGTAATCACATCCAATACATAGAGAATTCCATCACATAACCATGGTTGGGTTTATAAAGATCGAAATTAAACATCATCATGACATCACAATCACATAACCCCCAAGCCTCTGGTAGACGTCCTATAACTGGTCAACACTAGTCAACCCGAATCCCAAGACAATAGCATAAAGAATACATAATGCAAACACATGTTTTGATTTTGCTAAGTTTACAACTTAAATTTAAATGCAAAAGTCTTAGTTTACGTTTCCCAATTTAATTGTCAAGTGGAGAAAATTCACGTTTAACCTAACCCATGTTTTGTATTGGTAGATAAAAGTTTATACCCAAAAACCATTAAACTCAATTTTCTAAATATTCTAAATGTCTCTTATATATTTCCATTTAGACCCCCATCATTTTCAAAATAATATTTGAAATTCTTTCCATATTCATCTTTCCAAATTAAAGATTATATTGTATCTATATTGTTCACCATTATAAAATATCTTGCTACTAAAGAATTTCTCTTTAAATTCCAAACATCAATTAATATATCAATTATTTATTATTGATAATGCATATACATATATATATATATACTTATATATATATATATATATATATATATATATACTTATATATATATATATATATATATATATATATATATATATATATATATACATAAATAAATAAATAAATAAATAAATATAACATTTAATAATTTAGCAACATTGAAAAGTCGATATTCATATAACATATGAAATTCGATTTCGTATAACATAAATATTTTTAATTTTTTTTTAAAAACACAATGAAATATTTGAATGACCCCCCCACCCTTGCTGCGGTACGCAGTACCTACGGTCGCAAGCACTGCGCTGACAGTGGGTACGTAGTACCCCTATCGTCGCAGACCTGCGACGACAAGCCTTTGCCTTCCGCAGGCATGGGGTACAAATCGTACCCAAGCAAATTTTAATATATATATATATTTTTAAACATTGTTTCGACGCCGTTTCGCAATACGAATCGCGTCGTGATTTATTAAGTTTCCCCACTGCGACTTAACAATCGATCATTCAGTGAATTATATATATACATATGTATATATTTATATAAGTATATATATATGTATGTATGTATGTGTATATATATATATATATATATATATATATATATATATATATATATATATATATATATATATATATATATATATATATATATATATATATATATATATATATATATATATATATATATATATATATATATATATATATATATATATATATATATATATATATACTCAAATTTTGTACTGCAATACATTCATAATAAACACACACACACACACACACACACACACACACACACACATGTTTATATATGTATATATATGTATGCAGATCCAAATATATAAACATGTATGTTTTTCCACAAGGAATTATATCCACAATTTAAGAATTTTCTATAAAATATTTGCACTCTAGATTCATTCAATTAATTTTCTAATGGGTTTGGCTATAAATTTAAACCCTAGCCCCGTGACCTCTTTAGATCTATGCATATAAGGTTTCTCAAATGAATTTGACTATCCATAATGAAAATGCATACAATTAAAATAGGAATATCCTCAGAAGACATATGGAAGACACGAAGAAGACAGGGAATGCATGATGCGGAAATAGCATAAGTAAAATCACAAGAATCTACCTAGATTCTAATGCTAAATTGCTCTTCCTCAAAAAACCCGCAGAGCAAGCTCCTCCCTTCTTCAGAGTTCTCGAGTCCTCCAATGCTCCAATTGCACTCCCAACGCTATGTCTAAGCTTCTAGGAATGCCTGAATATAAAGAGCTTTCAGGAAGCATCTAGAATGCTTCTAGAAACAGCTGGAAGGTGTCACCAACTAAGCATGGGTCTTTTCCAACCTTCAAGATGAGCCATAGGGTTGTAGACACCATGTACTTAATTGATGCACTAACCCCCGTGTTGTTGACACTTGAGAAATAGAAAAGTGCGTTAACTCTCATGCAAGCTTATAACTCCAATTCACTTTTTATATAATTTCTATTTAAATATTTATAACTTTCATTTTAATTTTTATAATTTTTATTATTATTATGTATTTATTACTTTATTATTATTTTATAATTATTGTTAATTTTAATTTATAATTTTGTTTTATTTAATTCATTTTTCCCTCAATTAATTTACATTTAATTAATTATCAAAATATCAAAGACCATGATATTTTATATTAATTTTCTCAAATAATTAATTTATTAATTAAATCTATTTATTAAGACTTAATTAATAGAAAATACACCATAGACCTCCAAAATAAAATATGAAAACCCATCATAGAGCAAATCACACAAACTCAGTCTAAAGGGTTATAAATCGTGAATTATGTCATCCGACACATTCGGTGGGTAGAATATCTAGATACTTGTCCTACCTCACTAGGACAATTGGCTTTAAGGTTTTGGGATTTGGACTTGAGAATTTATCTCCCTTCTCTTATTATTGAGATAGTATAATAGGGTACACTCATCCTGCAAATTCAGGGAAGTCGATACCCGGTACCTGCAACCTATAGAAAAAATATGCATTTACATACAATATATATAATGCTAAGCTAAACAGACAATGGCATGAAGTGGTGCATCATGTAGATCCCGACTAAGCAGGTGACTACGACTCCCTTCCTTAACCACATCAGAAATGCCATACAATAAGAAAACATGCACACCATACACATGCAAGTATGAGGTAAGTATCCATAATAAAACACATGAGATAATAAGCCATCCAACTAAACATCAACAATAACTGAAAACAATATAATAACCATCATGTATGCATGAAATGTAGAGTCTAAATGATCTCATCATATAACTACTGAATCCATAACATAAAAATAGTCCATCATAGTCTAATAACAATAGCAACAATATGTCCAGAAAAGATGTCAATGAGGGTAGGCACTACAATCGGTTTTATTTTTCCCACATCCCTACAAAAGTGTATGCAGAGATTTAAACTTCATCAGGAAGTCCTCAATGGTAGGAAAATCGGTAGGTGTCAAAGATGTCAACTCTGTATCCAACTGAAGTGCCCGAAACTCATTCACTTGACCAAACAAAGTCTGAAATTTCTGCCAATAAGTCCATGGAGTAGTCAAACCATCCAAGTGAAATAGAAGACTGTCTGAAATGTTGAGTGCAATCAATCCCATGGCTTCATCCATTTTGTTCCTATGTTTTAGAACCTCAAAAGGGTGTGTAAGAGCAGGTTGGTGCTCATCTAGACAAGACCATAAGCCTCTTGACATGAGAAGCCTAGTCATTTGTGCCTTCCAAGTGTGGTAGTTGTGTGGTGTGAGATGAGTCACAGGTGGATCCGCCATTGACAGAAAGAAAAAGACAGAAGTAAAAGGGTCTTATCTGAAGCAAATTATAGAAAAGAAAATGCTCCCCCAAAATGCAAAAGAGATCAATTAACCCTCCCTAATGTATGATTTGGACACTCTATACTTAATGTGACAACAATAGCCAATTTAGGGCCTATTTTTGAAAGAAATATTTCTGTCCACAAAACCTATAATCTAATTGTAGATCTGGAAAGTAGACAAAAAAATATGCACTTTCAAAAAAAAATGGAACTTGATTATATGTCCAAATGAGCCCCTACAAAGCATTTAAAGTGGAAAAAATTGAGACTTGTGAGTTGTAGAAAATTTTAGGAACAATGATGTCAAACCACCTGCACCAATGTGTAGATCATGAAATTCTACCCCAAAACAAAAAAAAATTGCTCAAAAAAATGAGTCCGTATGAGAGAGATATCGTTGTTTGGAAATCACCTCTGTAGTTATGTTTTTTGAATTGTTGCCATCACACCTCCTAAAAATAAAGAAAAAGCCCAAAAAATGATAGATCTATCATGTGAAATCCTCTTTCTCATTTTTCTCCAAATATTGAAAAAATGCTCTTCCTCCCGATTGAAGAAAAAATCACAAACAAACTAGGGTTTGTGTCTTTGAATCGTGGCTTCAAAAATCCTTCAAGAAAGAAGCAACAGGGAGGCTCTGATACCATGTAGGAGTTGATGAAATCCAACTTCATAGTCACCAAGATCACTTACAGTGCAAATAGCTTGCCAAGGAGAAACCTAAGGAGCAAGAGCTTGAAGGAAACAAAGCAAGAGAAAATATTTCACAATAGGAAAATGAAATTGCTATGTGAATGGATGAATTTACAATGAGAGAGAGAGACCAAATATAAAGGCCTCATGGAAGCTTGTAGAATAAGTTGGAAAGTGGTAGAAGATAAGGTTAACAACCAAGCATCCACAAAAATGTGGAACATGCTAGAAGGGAACAAACTCCTGTGTTGTCAACAACTCATCACTACAACAATTAAATGCTAAATATTAAATAAATGCATTAACCTAAGTAAGCTTAAGTAAATAGAATAAATAATTAATTATTTACTCTAACAGTTTCTATCTAGGGTATTTTGATGATAATGTTTGAATAGATGTAGACCATAGATAAAATAAAAAGGAGGAAAAAATAGACAAAAAATGAGGTGTATATGAAAAAGTAATAGAATCTTCGAGTCTTCAAGAAGAAAAATTGATAAGAAAGAGAGGATGCAAGAAGAAAGTGAGAGGAAAAAAAGTGGAAGCCAATAAATTGAGAACAAATCAAACCAAGCATGGAGAAGATCATTAGGAGGTTAAAGGAAAACTCATAATAAATAATAATTTGAGGAAGCCAAAAAAGAAACTAACCATCATTTGAGATAGAACTCAAAAAATGTTTCCCATGAGAAGTATGACACATAAACATCCTAAAGTCATTTCTTTATGTTCATGTATTTGTTTAAAGTCTTTCATTTAGTTTATATAGCTTTTATGGGATCCATTTTGATGCATTAAGGTAGGTGTTGAAGCAAAGGAATTCAAATTTTTGAGTTTTTCATCAAAATTCAATCTAAAATCTCTATAAAACTTTTGCTTTACATAGTGTTGGAATTTAGTCTCTACCCTTTGTGTTAGTTGTATTTGTGCCAATGATTCCCCTTGAGACCATATGGGTCATGTGGACATTGGTCTATACATGGAAAAGTCAAAAAATGTTGAAAATATTCCAAGCTGTCAAGTAACAAGTTATAAAATGTACCAAATGTTAAAAATTTGAGGACCTTGGCAAAGAATCTATTATAGATCCAAACACAATGCTCTATGGATTCATAAAAGGTGTGTGTAATAAATAAAGGGTTTTTTGGGGATTTTTGAATAAAAAATGATTTTAGCATTGTTAGGACCGATTTTTTCTTCATTCATCTAGTTTTAGAATCTTGGTTTTTCCTTGTATGTCATAAATGCTTGAGACCAATGAAAAAAGATGATCACATGAGTCAAGTTTTTATTTTGATTTTTTTAAAGTAACTTTAATTAAGGGCCTATTTTCTTTGTGGAATTGCCATTGTCAAATCTTGAAATTGACAATTTCTATGTATGTTTTCAAAACATGAAAATGGAATAGGGATTTGTTAATTCTCATCTATCCCCAACACCAACACTTCAATCTTCCATCCGAAAAGGTGGATTCAAAGTTCTATTTAATTTGAAATTGGGGTATTTCAAACATTTTAATTTTCACATCCACAATTGACATATGCATGAAACTTCTTCTCTTTCTCACATTTTATCATCATTTTCTGGGAAAATCCCAACTTCATTGCCTGCAATGGTTTGTGATCATGTAACAACTCATTGGCAATTAAATCAAAACTTGCAGAATTTTTTTTATTTGCACATAACTTTTAACCTTCCAATGATTGTATGTCATGATATCCCTTAATTTAAAGTTTTGCAGAAGTCAAGAGGTCAATTCTCATGAAGAATTACCGTTCATTCTTCTGTGGGCCAATAGTTTCTATAAAATTACACAATTTATATGGGATTCCATAACTTTTGGGTCTTGTAAAATTGTAGTTATTACTTCATTCATAAGATAGTGTTCTACAACTATTTGGATTATTTCTAAATTATCTTGCCTATGTTTATCAAGAGGATAAAAATATATGCATTTTTATGAATTTGTGAAAAAAAATCAGCCCTAAAATCACTTTTATGGCCAACCAAAAGTATTGATTGCAACTCTTTATGTGATTGTTGATTATTCTTTAAATTTTTCCTCTATAGTCAACATATCTTAGTTAATGACTCATAATTTAGAATTTCTACTCAATTGCCAGTTCTGTTGAAGATTTCTCCATAATTCCAATTACGAAAATATGGAACCTTTCTCTTCTATTAATAAAAATGCCTTATATAAGTGGTATTTCAATTCTAAAAGTATGGAACCAAATAAAAAAATGCATCTTCTCACTATAAATTCCAAATGGTTCCAACCATATTCCAGAAAACATTTTTTGGACTTAGAACTTTCTAAATTGTCAAATTCTAGAATTTGACAATTGTAGCATTATTTAATTCCACCAAACAAAAGGACCCTAATATTTGAATTAGTTGGAACAATTTTTGTGCAAACAACCCTATATCAGTCCTAAGGTTACCAATTTGGAAAAAAAATCATAACTTTTCATGTTTGGTTCTTGATGATAATTTGAGAAAATGTTTATATTGGTTTAATATTTTATCTCATAGAAGGCATTTTCTTAATTCTTTGATTTGTGAAAGTAATTATTAATTGTTATTTTTATATTATAATATGGAAATTTAAAAATCAAGTTTAATGAGAGCCCAATAAATTACTTGTTTACATGTTTAAATATTAGTTGTATAGTTCATATGTGAGTTTCTTTGCGTGTTGGAAAAGACTTGATAACCTCATTATTGCAAGAGTAGAATAAAGTTATTAACATATATGTCTAATCATCTAGAAGAGTAGTCTTGGTGTAGACAATAAGGGTCATAAAAAAGAAATGGTTGTGATGCAGGAGCATCTTGGGTTGTTCTTGTTATCCTGCTTGTTTATGTGGAGGTGCTCAATTACTTCTTTGAACATGTTGAGTAGTTGTTGTTGCAGTTGGCTCAGTGGATTCTTTTTGCATTCTTTCACTAAGTTGGCTTGGGCTCGGTGCACATGTTCAACAAGTGATCTTTTTCTTCTTTCACCAAGTTGTTCTCAACCTCGTTCATTGATTTGTCTATTTGGTTCTTCTTTGAGTTTTGACTCGTGTATTTAATTTGTAAGTTGCATTCAATATATGGGATCAATCATTGGGAAACATGAGGACCTATTTTGGGTTGTTGCTTTCTCTAACGTAGATCTAGAATCTTATGTAAATCATTTTGGCAAGTGTAAATAGGGAACCAAGTCTTTGGTTTAGGCATGTGGGGGAAAGATACAAGAAATAAGATAAGAAGTTTATAAGGTTGTGGATCACACATGATACATGAGAGATCTATTCTATCGTTGAATCTTTGTATTTGGTCACAACTGGGAAGGCCTTACAACTTGACATGTATGAAGTAAATTGTTCAATCAATAAATATTTGTTGTTTTCTCTCCTTCTAGAATCGTCTCTTGTTGATTTTACTTCCATTGTGTTAATTCATTGAGATTGCATGGTAGTTGGGTGAGTCATTGGCCCTAGTTATCATCTTGTCTTGAGTCAAGTTGGTTACATGTTTCCTTGTGAAATGAATGCTTTTAAACCATCAAAACTTGTAAGAATGAGTCTTTGATTAAGAAAATAGGTTTTGGAGGGCTCCTAAAACCCTATAGAAAGAGATCTTAAAGATCAGACATTAAGCCTTATTGCCAACTTTCAATTTTTCCCCTGTAAGTTTGTAATTGTTGGTATTCATTAAGTTTTTTTTCAACATTGCTTGTCAAGATAGCCTTTAGGTGACTCACTTCTCATCAAGTTCCCAAGACTCCCACTTTGCATCTTTTTCAGACTTCCTTTTATTTACCATTCCATGTCCCTCCATGCGGGTTTCTTGTCATTTTAATGCATTCGGGGTTTATCTGATTTAGGTTTGGTTGGAATATGTTTTAAGCCAAGAAGGTCTCAAGTCAAAATTACAAGGTAAAAATCCATTTCTATGGAGAGGAACGAGTCTGCGGGTTTTTGGCTACTCTTCGATGGAAATGAAAGTGTTATGTTTTGTTTCCAAAGACAACATGGTTTGTGCTCTATTCAAAGTTTTTATGCGATAATGAGACCTAGGAGTGATGCTAAAAATAATTATTCTAAGCCTGTAATGGTGAATTCACACTTGAAATCTCATCTCAAGGTATTTGATCGAAACAAGGGGAAAATGCTTTAGAATGTTTCTTCCCTCAAAAAGCATTTCTCTTAGATGAGTTTTTTGTCCTAAGGAAATATAAAAGGCTACTTCTCCAAAGATAAAAAAATATAAAGAGCTAAGTGACTATAATATGAGAATATTCTATGAAAACACCCAAAAGATGCTTCTAGTAAAATCAGCTATAAAGGTGCAACCCCAACATAAAAATCAAGTGTTGAATTCTCCATGCGCAGAAATAGGAAATGAAGTGCCTGAGGTATCAAAGGACGATTCCTCTTAGTATGATCTTAAATCAAAGGAAAGATAAGCTTATAGAAAAATGGATCTATGCTCTCTCCTCCACACATATTGAGTTATCATATGAATCCTTATTCCAGATCCTGAAGTAAACAAGGCACTTTCTGGTAAACTAAAAATCCTTGTTTCAGTGTTTTTCATAATACAACTTCACTTTAAGTGAAGTAATATGGCTTTCAGATTTATGAATCTTTATGTGCATAAAAACAAAAAGTTTTGAATAGTTGTTGATTAGCAAATTTATTGCAAATCTTATTGTTATGATAATTGGTTGCACTTAATTTTATTCATGTGGTGCCAACGTTCCAATTTCTACATCTATTTCATCAGAATTGCCTCAAAATTGTTTCTTCATTGTTTTTAACAACTGTTTATCAAGAATTGCATCCTCGTTGAAATCATAACAAATGGCAATCAAAGCAACAGGTTATGATAAACTTATAGGCTTGGAAATTGAATTAAAGAATCTTACTGATACTTCATTTAAGTTCTATGACTTAGGTGATCTTCACATAAGGTTTAATTCTCAACCCATCCACCCAATTATCTTGAAATTGAAAGAGAGTGGATTGGTGGAAGTTGTTGTATTTCCCATGGCTATGCAGGCTCCAAAGCTAGTTAAAGAATGCATAGAAAGATATAATCTGGAGATGAAGAAAATCTTTCTTCCTAATTAGTCTATCCTTTTCTTGATAAATAAGACTTTGATGCAGTCTACATTTGGTGTCCTAGTGAAGGAGGAATACTGTGATATTGACTTCAGCTCCTCTACATCCATGTTTAATGAAAAGAAAACTTTGAGAAGAGAAGATAGAGGACCTAGTTCCAAACACCTCATTCAAAGAAGAGAAAAATGCCAAAAACTCTTTTTGGAATCAATCTAAAAAGAGAGATCATTGAGATCCTGGCATTATTACTGAGATTGAAGGGAAAAGAAGAAATTCTAGAATTCATTAACAATCACTTCTTCCTGGTACATTCCATATGTGCTGAAGGACTGCAGATCAACTAGGCCCAAATCATATGTGATGAGCCTTCCTCATGGTTGAATTTAGCTAAGGGATTCAGGAAATTTTACATCTCTTCATATTTAATCTATGCCTTGGCTATGCATCACTTATGGCCAAGCCTTCCCAATATTAAAGACTATGATGAAAACACAAGGGCATATGAGTTCTACCCACACCTTTAGCTATAGAGGAGTTTCAAAGAGTATGTGAAAGTGAATGATGCCTTCACTATGAGATTGTGCCAAGAATTGCAAGGTTTCCCTGGGCGAAGATTTTCACCTGAAGCAATTTCGGCTATTAGCTAGTTTAAATTCTTTTTCATCCAATTCTCAAGTATTTCCTACCTATGGATCGTTGCTTTTGATGCCTTTCCCAAAAGACTTCCTAGGTACCTTGAGGAAAAGGTTGTTCATATCGAATTGTGTCAATAAATACTAGAAGTGAACACCTTGTGTTCAAATGTAAAGAAGATAGCCAAGATTTCCTTCCCAATAGTGGTTGGACCCTATTCTTGCGCCTCTAGATCAGATGCTTGGAATCTAGTCAAAAAAATTTAAAGTTGGATCAAGTTTATTGATTATGAGGTACTTAGGCCTTAGTATGACCCTATCAACTTTGTGAGAAATCTGTTGAAGCTGAGATACACCCATAGACATGTTCCAAACATTGAAGATTTTTGGGATGGATATCTCAATGAATATCAAACCTAGGAGAAGTATTGGTGCCGACTAACAATTGATGAAATTAAATTATATAATGACTCTATTGATGTTTCTGATCTTGCAAAATGGTGACTCCTATATATTTCCTTCATCTTACGAGTAGATTAAAGGAACTCCCATAATGTCTACCTCGCTTGTAGGTCCTATCATCGATACAATGGAGGTCCTAATGCACAAGATCATTAAGAGGATGGACAAATGGGTGGAGTGAACCAAAGCGAGGAAAAAGAATGGGAAGCACATGCTCCACTAGTGGAGTGGCTTCTAGAACTACTCAATCAACTGCAACGACCTCCACCATTGTTTCCACTTCAACATTTGTGGGCCCAACCCAATCTATTGGCCATGGTAGAGATCAAACTTCGCAGAAGAATGTTCTAATTACCCCTATTTGTGGAGAGGATCTCTTCCAGATATAGGAAAAGTTGGGGACAAGGAGAAAGAAAAAGAGCCAGAGCAGGAGAAGTTGATAGCTAAGCCTATCTCCCTTGTCCAAGTCATTAATCTTGATGATGACACCAACCCCATGGATGGTTAAGAACATGATACATCCCAATAAGGGGATACTTTGGCCTTCTCAGTAACTAAAGTCACTTCTTTCCTACTATTTTTGAGAGTAAGCAGATTCCTCCAGTGGTAAGGAAGCTCTTCGATCCCACTGCATTGCAATCTGCAATCAATGTCCTCTTAACCGAGTCATGGTTGGAGGATATCGTTGATCAAAAGAAGTAGAGATATGAGGAAGAAACCCCATCCAAAGACCTCATCACACATGCAATTTCTTCTCATCCACCATCGAAGAAGATGAAGAAGTAGAAGTCTATAGCAACATTGGCCACTGATCCCTCTACTGGTTACATGGTGATGGAGATAGTAGAGCCTTAGGAGGAGGGAAAGTTCCATGATCTCTTTGCCGATGACTTTCAAATAAGAATGGTAGAAATTGGTATTCTTGTCCATGATTCTGGAATGGTTAATATATGGAAGTCTACCAATGAAAAGATAGAAGATAGACTGGAGGAATTGAGAGCGGAGAAAGAGGTACTCAAGGCCTTGAGCAAAGAACTAATGGACTACATCATAATTATACTTGGAAGCAATTCATCTAGCACATTTGATCCTAATGTAGAAGAGAATAAGAAATTTCTTTTAAAGCTACAATAGGAAAGACAATTCGTTCAAATTGGTAGATCATGGATTGATCAGATGAAGGTACAAGGTCCCCCACTCATCAAGAATTTGGGAAATCTATTATTTGATGCTAAAAAATTGAGGGAGGCAGTTTCTAGTCATCAGACTACCATGCACAATGCGACAAACAAATTGATGGAGCAATTGGCACTATTACAAGAGGTGATTGATATGAAAACCAATGTTGCCATCTCCCACAGGATCCTCAAAATAAGCCAAGAGCCATTGTTTCATTGGAAACAATCTTTGGATTTCATAGTGGAAATCTTTGTAAAATATGGAAATGAGCTTAAAGATGTACATGACCTAGTGCAAAAGGTCATAGAGAAGATTTTTGAATACTCAAAATGTTGCACATAGAATCATATGTACATCCAACAATGGTTGATTGGTAGATAATGAGTGAATGAAAGCCAAATTCGAAACATTTTTTGATGAGGCCATTGATCTAGTCAACTTCCAAATGTCAAAGATCCAGGAGCTTTCATCAATGGATTCCATCCTAAGGCAAGCATTAGAAAAGTTCCAATCGAAGGTTTCCATAGTAGATGAATTGATAGAGATGCATGATTACTAGATGATTCAAGATGACAACATCATAATCCCAAGTGTCGATGAATTGGATAAAGTAATAAATGTAATGAAGGCTTATAGAGCTAAGGCAATGACTACAAAGAAAGCATGATGCTTTGATATTCTTGTAGACATATGTCATTCTCTCTCTTCTCTCTCATTTCTCTTTTGTATCCATTTTTGTCACTTCCTCTATAGGCTTAGACTCTGTGATAGATAATGACTCAGTGAAGTCCTATTTTTAGCTCCTTCCGTTCAGTGATTCTTTGCAATGTAATCTTCGAATGTAACTGGCCATTTTGGAGAGGCCTATATATGTAACTTTTTGAGAAGTTAATAAGCTCAACAAATTATTTTGTGGGTGAACCCCTATAGATGGGACTACTGTTTGTGACTTTGAGTATACATTTTAATTTTGTTGTTCATTTATTTATTGTATGATATTTGGGATGAATGTGTTGTAACTGAAAAATTGAATGATCACAAGTAAACTTGGTTTTATTTCTTTCATCTCATTGCATTGTAAGATTTACTTTCCCCAGCATAAGTATTATTCTTTTTCCTTGTATTATGCACGTTAGTTCATTTGTATTCAATTGATTGTATGAGAACTCCAAAATTTGATTAATGAAGTAGCTGAAAAGAAGATAATCTGGGTATTATCAAATCTCAACTAATTTAGCAATCTAAGAATTTCCCATTTAGTCATCCCTTCCTCTCTCATGTTGTTGTAGCTAGTCTTGCATGATTCCATTCTTGCATTCGAGTTAGAATAGACTGCATGTTAGGTGTTAATCTCTATTTTGAAAATTGCCTAGATTGTTTGAAGTGTTAAACAATCTGGTTGCTCGCCTCTTTTTCTCTCTAGTTAAGAGTATACCCCAAAAACTTAAAAACAAATTCATTACAAATCTTGCATTTAAAAGAGAGTTATACCTTTCAATTCATGGGTCTTTGATAGATTACTACACTGACCCATTTTGTTGCTAACTTCTTTATTTTCCATTAGCCATTGGACACACTAATAGTCAAGGTATAAACCATAGAATTAAGGAAGGCAAACTATTAACCAACAAGCCCATTAGGCAAAATAGGACAAAAAAGGATAGATCTAGCAACCAAACAAAAGCCACCTACGAAAGGACAACATACCAAACACTAATAGAAAACAAAGAAATAAATAGAGAGAAAAGGATACCAGATGGGACTAAGAACTATTTTATTTATCAGCTCCATTCCTTGCTCCTCCAACTGGTCCATCTTCTATGTAGCCTCCTTGATTTGGCTGATGTTCGAAGAGGCCATTACTGCCAATTTCCTTGTTTTTTTATGGTCCTCTTTCCAATCCCTTCCTTTCTATTAGTAGCACCACCTTGATCCTCATGAATAGTAAAAATGACCTTCTCCCCAAGAGTACCCTCCAACTTGTTAATGAGAAATTTAACATGCTCATTGGAGACCTTGAGAATTTTATAACTCTTATCAGTAATACTTTTTAGAGAGCTCTCAATGCTATTTACCTTGTTGTCTAGCTCCAATACCTTGGTCTCCATCCTGTAAAAATTTGCCATGTCAATTAAAGAGCCCACCATAGGATTATCTCTCTCAATAGTATTAGGATACTTGTGGCTAACAATCCTTCCCTCCAGATAACCAATCATGTCCTTCGAATCCATGACTTGGTTGAACAACCACTTAATGGATCTTAAATTATCTAGTAAACTATTCCTAGTGTTATTGAGCACACCCATATTCTCCTTTTTACTATAATCACTAAGTATATAATCATTTAGGGATGGATAAATTCTCGGAGGTCCACTTTTTTTGGCTCCACCTCATGAACCATAAGGTCAATTTTCTCCTTGCCTATACCAAACCTCACCGTGTTCATGTTCATATTTTTCCATGTCATTTTCCTTCCATCAAAAGGAGCAAGGAAGTCCTCAGCAAAAATGTTGGCATGAGGTAGCATGGGTGGAAACAACATCCTGGTGTGACCCCTCAATATGAGAGTCATCCACATAGTAATCCTTAATAACATTCAATGGGGAATCTAAGCCCCTATTGACTGCAACATATCCTTTCCCAACCTTCTTCTTCCTCCTTAATGGCTTAATATTTTTACTGGTGCTCTCTTCATCAATATCGGTATCCATATAATCACCGTCTTCCTCATACTCATAAGATGAAGTAACAACTTTGATCTATTTTTTAGTCACAGGGGTTCTCCCATGCTTCATGGTCAGGTTGATCTTCTTCTATTGCTTATCCATCCCCTTCCCTTTCTTTGTCATGTTAGAACTAGCATCCTTAATATTAGTATCCATATCTTCATCCTCCTCAAAGTAGTCCTCATTGAAATCCACCATTTTCTTAGTCTGGTTCTTACTTAGAGAAGCGTCAATATTTTTCTTAGGGGCTTTAGAGTAGCCTTCATAGGGGCCTTGAAGGCTAGACCATTTCCCTTGCCTTTTCTTTTTGGCCCTGCCTCCTCATCCTCTGAGTGCATACCATTACTATCTTCAGTTATATAGAAATCACGTGATTCCTCCAAAATCTCCTCAGCAACTTTCTCCTCACCCTTCACCTCAATAAATTTTCCAATAGAATGAGTTTTAACATTCTTATAGATGAGGAACATTAGACCATTATGGAGGGGAGGGTTGACACTAACATTCATCGAAGAGTAAAGGTAAAATGAAATTAATATCTTATTATGATGCCTAAAATGGTTCTATAAGGAAAAATGGTTTGAACAAACCCTTGAAAATCTTCCATCCAAAGTGATATAGTAAACAATAGCATACATAACAAAATGCCAAAGCTTCTCGATACAATTGGGCTGAAAATATGTTTTACCTTCTTGCTTAACCAAGGCATCACTCTCACTAGGCTCTTTGGGAAACTCCTCAATGATGGCGTCTGAGAATTTGTGGTCTCTATAGAATTTCTTCTTGATGACTCGAATGTGAATCACCTTTCAAATGAGTTCCTCAGTGATGGTGATACTCTTTCTACCAACAATCAATGTACCCTTGTTCAACCTCCTCAAGAATAACTTAGTAACTTGCAGATTTCTACCATGGAGTCTCTCCATGAAAGTAGTCAAGCTACCCCTCTCCAAAATATCCCAAACCTTTGTGCATCTTCTCCATTTTTCACAATTTAAAGGTTAATGTATCTTTTGATGACCCCCATTGATCTTTTTCTAGTTCCTAGTAAACACAGAGCTATAGCTAAAGAAAATCAGAATAATATACATAGACTGATCACAATGACAAATTATGACTCTAAAAAATACCCAGAAAGTATGCGAAATAATGGAGAAATAATTATGTAAATGTTATCCTTTCTCTCCTTCCTACGTCTCATAATCAACAAACCATCACCTCTAATTACCTCTATTCTTATTAATAATAATTCCTTCCTTCTCATTAATAATGTCATAATTAATGCATGATATGACGTCCTTGAGTAACTTGTAGGAAATGAGTTAGAAAAATACAAAGTTGTGCTTTTTGGATTGGACTTTAAGCACATGTATTCGCTAGATAAACCTAGTTATGGTAATTATTGAATCATTGTACGAAAAACTATCAGTTTGAAATCTAATACAATCTTTCATGTGCAATAGAAAGCTACTAGTATGTCAATTTTTGGAGCTATTGCAAGAGCACTATCATTGTTAAAGGTGACAACACTTGGTTCTTGGGACAATGATATGTAATAATAAATTATTTATTTTAATGGAATAAGTGTTCTTAGGTTAAGATCCCTAGAAGAGAGTGTTATAGAACCTCTAAATCTTTTTGGAGATAAAGGGAAATCTATTTATTATTCTTGAAGTATAGAGTGATAGCTTAGTTAGTTTAAAAATGCCTCTAGAAGATGTCATTGTTTAAAAAATAGACATAACTCTGTAGTTATCTTAGATGCATGTTAAGTTGAGGGTAGTTCATGTTATCAATGTAAATGATTTTTTTAAGTTGATAGATGGAATCACAAACTTTACATGATGAACTAAATGTTGGGTGTGAACATGAAGACACTTTGAGTGATGATAACTTTCTGTAGATTGTTCTAAAATGATTAAAATCTATATATAGTGTGCGTGAGGTATTATTGAAATTTTTCTTTTTGTTACAAGCTCAAATGAGATTATGAAAAGAAATGTATTAATCTACAATGGGATGAGCATTCATCGTAAATTACAAAAATGTGTCTCTACATAGCATTTATCCTCTCATTTAGCATATACTTATCACTCGTTTACTTTATAAGCATTAAATTGACATTATATGACCATTTGGAGTATAAACTATCCATAATTAAGTAACCCACTTCTTATTGGACCTTTCTAGATCCATATATATCTATTAATTTAAGTTCTTATCATCTAACTACCTAGGGCACTATTTTTCATAATTACATCCCTAATTTTTAAAGGACAATTACTCCATTATTGATATCTACATTTTTTTCCTCTAGTTCATTCTTCTATCCTTTCTACACCCAAAGATGTAAACAAAGTCATGTCATTATTTGTTAAAATAAAATAAAATATATGAGAGGACAAACTATACACACATGGAAACAAAGTAGGAGTCACAAGTCTAAGAAACACTCGCAACTCCATTATTATACCCCTATACTTGCACTACTATAAACACTCAAATATTACACATGATCATCTAGGTATTTTAAACATTATCCAAGCATCTACTCGAACTTTTGTGAGAGTTGAGTACCATTAATGAAATTTTTATTTTAAACCTATGCAAGAAAGGTTATCAAGGTGTTTGAATAACACTACCTAATTTGTATGTCAAAATTATATCTTAAGTGATGAAGAATGTAAAGTTATAGAGAATAAAGTTGTAGTCATAGAAACCATAAAACAACATAAAAATATTACTATAATTATATGAACATTATTATAAATAAAATGAAAAAAACTACACAAAATTGTATCTCAATTTTATTTAAAATTATAGATCATTTATAATGCATCCATTAAAAAAAAAATAAACATAAAACAAAATTTAAAACCAATAAACTATCAACAACACTCAACATTTGTAACATATTTTCCACTTTCATTATATTACTTCTATGACATTCTCACCTAGTTAACTTAGAAGATCATGAGATATTTATTCTGATTCTAGATATAGCCAGGTAGTCAATTTTTTTAGACTTGACATTTAAAGTGCGTGATCTTTCTGGTTTGTCCTCAAACAAACTTCCAAATTTGAGGAAGTTTTTAAAGGAATGTGTTGAGTATGGTGAAAGCAAATGATTTGATTTTTTTGTTGTTGTTTAATATTCTCTCCTACAAAATATCTAGCTTATTACTGTGATAGTAAGATTTATAACTTATTTTTGTTGATCATTGCTGTAACTTGTAAGCCAACTGCAATTCTATGATTTTTAGCTGTTCTTCGCTACTCTATCACTGCACATCTGTAAACTGATATATGTAATCTCTTATTCGCTTTACTGGTTGTCAGTATTTTGTTTGATGGACCAGCGTTTCATTATCTTCTCTCTGGAATGGATTCTTCCCATGACAATAAAAGACATTGAGTGGTGTTGTCCGTTGGCAGTCATATGAGAAAATATTGTCGTTATTAATAATTTTGTGTATTGATAATGGAGCATTCTTGGATTAAGCTCAGCTATTACGTCCCAAGTCTGTCATATCTCTTTCACAAAATAATGGTACCAAGCAGGACAAGAATGGTTGGCGATGTTTCAATTCAGAGCATCTTACCTACAAGATATTTATTTGCTCAAAGTTGAGCAAACAAGGAAAGAAATATCAAGATATTTCTTTGGTTTTCTTGGGTTACCATTTTAGTAGTAGTCATGGATGCATGGAATGGTGGCAAGTTGTAATGGTTGGCGGTGCGGGGGATGGTTGGCGGTGCGCGGAGGGGGGGCGCGGGGGGCGGTGGAGTTTTTAATGTGAGGTTCAGATTTTGTAATATGTGATTTTATTGATTGGGATTATTTAACTTCTATTAATTGATTTATAAATTTTCATTAAAACATGTAATTTTAATGTAGAGATAAAACATATATCTAAGAGTTCTATAAATGCATTGTCTTATTGTTCATTTAGTTCATTTGTTTTTATTAGTTCACGATAATTCTAGATATAATATTACAACATCATGATATATGATTAATCTCAATGCTATCAATCATCATGATTCTAATGATTTATTGACCTAGTCTATATCATATGGTGTGGTAATACTTGGACTTGACCATAAATTATAGTCTATTTTTTTATAGTTTGAAATATGGTGCTCCCAAACCAACTTTTGTAAGATTTTATCACTATCCACTTAACCTACATGCAAAAGCACTCAAGCTAAACGTTTTATAACATGTATTTGAGTACGCATCCTATGTTATTAATAGTATGAGCAATTTAAATTGATTATCAATAGCAAGATCAAACATAATGAAGGTTTCATCATGGAGACATTAATTTCAATCTTAATTATATTAGTTTCATCTCTAAATTTTGCACTTTTTAGTTTTATACAACCTTAAGGGGCCTAACTACCGTTGAAGAATCTTATTATCGTTTGTCAACCCTACAATATACACCTATACTTGTTAGCAAAAAATCTTGCTCAAAATATTTACAAAGGATACAAGCACGGACAAGAGCTTGCATCGATCATAAATCAAATTCTGTCTATCCAAGTAAGCACAATCTAGTCTAGAACAAGATTGCATGGTGTAGTCTTATTTTTAAATGTAGAATTTTTGAATATCTATGCTTGGTTTTCCTTATCACTATTCTAGAACCATATCTCAAATTTTAGTCATCTTAAATTCTAATGTTTAATTAGCAAGGTAAAATTAAATGCTAACCCAAAAACTAGATAAACTTTTTTTTCTGTGCAACTTTTATAACTATCAACCCTTGGTTCTCTTTGCACCCATATGCATCATCTATTTTCTACAAATATTTACACTTCTCATGATTTATAGAGCTACTTGTAGCCCTTAAATGAATTTTTTAGGATTGCCTTTGCACCCAAATCAACCTCTTTACAGATAAATAGGTGATCAATCTCATAATTTTTTGTCCTGTCCAAATTAGGCATCAAAATCTCTACGTTGGCTCATTGCAATTTCCTCAAATATTAGTATTGGATTTCTTTATAACATATCCATCTTTCACCCTAATCAAGCATACTCCCAAATTCTTCATCTTTACCTCACAAAATAAATTTATGTCAAATGATGTTTTTTATAATGCCTTCCAATCTAAGTTCATTTCCTACCTATTGTGGTTTCACAATGCATTCCCCATTTCTCCTTGAAATGGTGACCCCCTAGTAATTTTTTTTCTTTCCCAAACCCCTAGTTCAGGGTCTGAGTCTTTTTGGGACTCTGCCTAGAGTCTAGATCTTGCCTAGTACCCTATTTGAAAAACCCAATTGTCAAATTTGAGAAATTTGGACCAAAAAGGTGATTAAAAGGTTAAGGTGCGCACTAGCACACCTAACACACATGTGCACCTATCAAGGGTGTGCAAGTGCACTAGATGTGGAAGTGCACACCTATGTAGGTGCACACATCCCAAAGGTGTGCATAGTCCTAGGTCTATAAATACTTGGGACCACCCCACTCCCCTTATTTATTTTCTCCTTTAGAGTCTTTGTGAGTGCACCTCCGTACCATTAGAGGTGCACTATACATCTATCCTACAAAGGTGCACCAAACATCCGCTTACCTGCACACCAAAATACTAAGTTAACAAAAGAAAGGTGCACACATGTACACCTATCCCAAGTGTGCATGTGTGCACCTTTATTTATTGTTTAAAAAGATTAAAACACTAACTCACCAAAGTAAAGGTGCGCACATGCACACCTATCCAAGGTGTGCAGGTGCACACCTTTCATAAAAACCTAAACTATGAAACCAAGGTAATGGTGGGTACATGTACACCATTTCTGACCGTTTAACCTAAATAGAAGCACCCCATCAAGGTGCACAAGTGCACACCCATAACCCTGCAAACCCTTTAGATCCCTTAAGAGCACATTGCAATGTGAGCAGTAGCACACATGCACATGTGCACACTCCACAAGAGTGCACACCTGCGTAGGTGTGCCACTACACACTTAATAGCCTTGTAAAGGTTACTTAGCACACCTAATGCACTTATCAAGGTGAGCAAGGTGCACTATATTGCATAAACAAAGCCAAAAGAGGGGTTTGACTAGTTGTGCAAGGGTTTTGGGGTTCTAGGTCTGGTTTTTTAGCAATTAGGGTTTTGTTAGGGTTTTAATTTTTACCCCTCCAAATTAATGTGTTTATGTTTTGTGAAGATAAAATGGCTTCCTCATCATCCTCACTTGTAGAGAAGATGACTCCAAAACTAGTTGTTTTTCAAGTTTCAAGGGTACCTAAGAAATCATGCTTTCAGGATGCTCATTTAGAGATTAGAGATATTGAGTTGGGACACATAGACTGGAGGGCATTCCTGGTACTTTGCAACAAGCCTAAGGAGAGGTCCCCAATGGCCTCATTACTTTTAAGATCAGGCTTGGTTAATGTGGCCTCACATCCCACATCAATGCAATCTTCAAAGTTGGTCATGGCCTTGGTAGAGAATTATGTGTCAGAAGAAAGGGTTGTGAAGAGTATAATAGGGGAGATAGTCATAGACTTAAAACCTAGGAACATTGAGAAAGTCTTCCATCTCCCAAGAGCGGATCAATATGTTAAGATTACTTATCATCAAGCAAAAAGATGGTATAGGGAAAATCAAAAGGAAGCTAAAGAGATCATACAATCGTCATTCTTGATTGATAGAACATCGGTGGGATGAAGACAAGGAAAGGTAGATATGACTAGAGGGTACATGAAGGATGATATCAAATACTCCATTATGCTTTTGAGCAGGGTTATGGGTCTACTGGCAACTAGACACCTGAATATCTGGATGGTACATTTCATCGAGACCATCAAAACAACTAAAATGTCAATTGATCAGGCCACAATACTAAGTGAAAACTTAGATGAGTAGTTGGTAGGAGTCAAAGTCAACCCCAAGTTTTACATGACATCATACTTAGTATATTTATTGGCGGCAAGGACAATTGACTATCCAAGATTGTATAAGAAGGGAAGCATGAAAGATGCTAATGCTTAGCCTTAAGTGGTATATCCCCAACTGGTAAAGAAGAAGCTCCTGGGTCAAAGAAAAGAGTACAAAATAGTGAATGATGTTTTCATTTTTGTAATCATTTGGTTCATTGAGGGTGATTATGCCAAGAGGATGTTAGTAGAGGCAGAAAAAAGGATTTCAGAAATGGGTGCCTATTACATCTAGTTCAAGACATTCACCCACCTAAGGGTAGTCGGCACAACTATGAATTCAAAGAAACTCCTGAGATTTCCATTGGATAGGCTCATTTTACTAGAGATTGCAAGACAACTCACATCTTCATATGATAGAGTGAGGACAAAATATAAGAAGACCTGGGTATGGCCTATCACTATAGGTCCATTTTAAGTTGAGAGAAAATAGGATATCATGACCTTTGATGTAGAATGAGATCAATATCTCTTGGAATATTACAACTCCCCTCTTCCATTCTTTGAATATATTGGTAGAGTTCAACTTTTGGTAGGAAAATAATTTGTTCATGAAGATGCGGTAGAAGATCATTAGATTAACGCGATAGATAACTATGATATCTAAATTAGGGATTATTGTAGGATGACTCTATATCTAATAGGAAGTGCCTTGAAGATAAAGATCTCACAAAAGGTTGTCCAACAAGACACTCAAGAGGTCTTAGATCCCTTGTACAATCATGAAAAGATATTTGATAGATCAATTATGAATGCAAAGGTTGATAGGGGAGAGAATGTAGATATTAGTTACAAGGTGAGACATGTAATTCAATTGACAAGAGATTGGATCAAGAAGCCCTTTAAGTTGGACCCAGTTCTCCAGACAATCACCCTACAAACCACAACACACCAAGTTAAGGGTAAATGTGCAAAAATAATAGTACCAACTTTTCTTGCACAATCTCTAATTAGGCCAGAAATGATATATAAGCATGACAGTGAAGTTGGTTACTTCAAAGATGAAAAAGGGAAGAACAAGAGGAAAAGAGCTTCTCCAAAATAGGTTGAACTCGAAGCTAAAGTACCTCAACAAGAAGAGGCGACTCAACCTCAAGAGGAAATTCAAGAACCTGAGAACCAAGAGCCTCAAAATAAAGAATCATCTCAAGTTTAGGATATTCCACATGTACCTCTTCTAAAACAAGAATAGGAACAAGCACCAAAACAAGAAGCATGAGAGGTGTCACCACCTATACAGGAGGAAGAAGCCTCTCCCTCAGTTGCTAAGAAAGCTAAAGTTAGACCTACGATAAGAAGGACTAGAAGGAAAAAGATTAAAAGAAGGGTAATACCTATTCCTCTAGTCCTGAAAACCATCCCTGAAGAGGATGAAGAGCATGAAGAAGATGAAAAAGATAATCTCCCATTGAGTCAAAGGACATGCTTGGCAAGGGCTACCCAGGAAGAGAGGAGGAGAAGCTCCACCATTACATTGTCATCTATTCCTAGGCAACCTATTGAGGTTACAAATTCAAAGGATGAGAAACAATAGTGGATGGATGAAGAAGAGAGGCAGGGAACAAATATTTTCAAGATGTCTGATTTCAACTTAATGCCAGTATGAACTGAAATGGTGGGCGATAAAATATGAGATACACCCACGAACCAACCTTTAGGAGATGATTGGAATCAAATTCCCACATCTACCACAGGGATCTATGGGTACCTCACCACTATCATTTTAGGATCTTCATTTTTGGACAAAGGCTCAGCCACTCCCCTCCCTCTTGTAATTGAAGAAGAAAGAGAGGTGTATCAAGAGGAACCAAAACAAAGGCAAGCTGATGAAGTATCAGAGGAAGGATAGATACCCGAAGAACCTTAGAAAAATTCTCATGATATAGAGGTGAGGACTTTCAATACTACAGATGTAGGGACACCAAACTTAGATATATCTCTAAAGGAAAAGACTCCATAAAGGAGGGAAAAGGGAATAGGGCTTGCATGATAGTCCTCCTCTTCAGCCAAATATATGTCTCCTATGGGCATTGTACTAGCCTAGTTGAAAAGGGAAGTTATGGTTTAACAAAAGTGATAGCTTAACCTGAATGAAGAGGAGAGTATGTATGCGCTAGTAGAAGCCATCAAGAGGCCTAGGCCACCTATGGGTGATGTGCAACAATTGACCTTCATATGGAAGAATAGAGATCAAGACCTATTTGCTCACATAGCCATTCTTCCTCTACATGCTGAGACTGAAATTTTGACTCCTAAGGACTATCAAAATATAGAAGTCCTATTAAGAAAGTCCACAATAGATGCAGCTAAAGTAATGATCACTATTGGCATCAGGGAGGTGTTGAGGCATTTTGATGATAATGAGAATGAATTGATAAATCTACACAAAGAAAATGAGGTACTAAGAGGATATCTGCATGAAATTGTAGGTCCATTGGATCAAGAACACCTAGAGGTTACTCTCACCGCGGCACTAGAAAAGAGAGATAAGGGGAGTGTCCAAGTTGATTTATTTTTGGGAGCATGTCAACAATGGCATGACAATTTTGATTAGAAAGGTGTAGAGATAATACAGACTAATTTGAACCTATTGCATAATGTTCATTCTAATGCAGAGAAACTCTCATCTATAGTAGACCAGGATTTTGGGCTTATGGATGAGGTACATACCTAGGGAAAGACCTTCAAGCACTCCAAACGATAAAAGTTCAAAGGTATTGTACACTAATGAAAGTGTATACAATAGATGAGATTGATAAACTTGAGGATTAGATTGAGAAGATAGCTGCCAGAAATAAGGTCATGGAAGAACTTCATGAAGATATTCAAAAGTTAAAAGGCCAGTCTCAAGAACAAATTTTAGATGCAGATAGGTATTATGATGCTATTTCCCTCAAGATTTTTGAAGATAAGACAAAGACGAAGCTCAAGTCAGTACAAGCAGTGGTTGAACAATTTCAAAGAACTTTTGAGGATTTTTTAATCTAATGAAGATATTAGACAAGCATTCAAGACTGAAGAGGTCTTGTTGAAACTTGACATTAGACTTGACTATTTTGCAGATACTCGAATGGATATTAGTAATTATCGGCAAATAGTTAGGCATAAATGTGAGGCTTTATATGTTCCAAAATTTTCCCAAATGATGAAGATTATAGAGAAATTCAAGAGCAAACATCTAGACATTGCTCTGGTATAAAGGGGAAGAAAACCCAGAAGCTAGAGATTCATTTTTGACCCTTGGGGGAATATTTTGGATTTTTTGAACCTGTTGCGTAGGTGCACTACTTAAGAGATGTGCTATTCCAAAGGTGTGCTAATTTTTTTGAAGAAGTCAGAGGTGCACCAATAATTAATTGCCAGTTCCAAATTTAGAGTTTTCATGCACCAAAAACGCATTCTAACGACAATTTAACTCCTAGAAACATTCAAAGAAGACCAAGATTCCATTTTTAGAGCTTCCAGTGACTCCTAGATCCTCTTATAGCTTTTTCTGCTTATATACTACTTCTTTCTTTGTTTTAAGACATGTAAAGGCTCATGCACCCATTAATTGATATAAACAAGGGTGGAGTCCTACTTAGCACCATTTAGAGAGTCAATTTGTACATAAATAGATTTGTTTTATTAGTTTAGAAGCATATGTTTGCATAGAGAGATCTCTCACTCTCAACACAAATTGAGGAGATGATTTTTTATAAATTCAAGAATGTAATATGTATTCTAGGCCGTTATTTTGATGCAATAATATATGTTTTTGGTGCTCCCATTCTGAGTGTAGTTATTCTTGTTGGAGTGTGTTATTTTTGTGGATTCTTGTTCATGATAATAATGAAGCCAATAGTTTTTTTGTGTTGATTTGATTGTGTGATATTTTAGTTCTAGTGTTTGCCATGTGTTAATGAATTCTGCTAATGTACCGAGTTGGAGAAGAGATCACCCTATTGTTCCTGCATAGCTTCTCGTCTCACATGAGCGCACTTTCTGTGACCTTGCGATTTGATAAGAAGTGAAACATCTTTCGTTTTTACTGAATTCCCATGGACGATTGCATCTATGGATTTCAGGAAGCGTCGCTCTTACTTTCATTGGGTTCCTACCTGATCTTTTCAATGATTTAACTCGCAAATGTGTTGTTATTATGGTTTATGTTCGTTAGGAATTTCCCTTTCATGCTATTTACTTTCATCTCTTGTTACCTTATTTTTGTTATTTCCTTTGCTAACCCTTGGTTAAGTTAGGAATTCATATATGAATTAGTTACGAGGCAACATATATGCACCCTTCCCAAGTGTTAAATAGTGGAAGTCTTTTATACTTCCCTTGAATAATTGTGCATATATGTTGCTCCATAGACAACAACACCTATGGATACTGGGCAACATATATGCACGTTTCCCAAGTGTTAAATAGTGGAAATCTTTTATATTTCCATTGAATAATGGTACATATGTTGCCCCATAGACAACACCCTTATAAATGTACTCCATATTTTTTAACCCTTAGTGGATGGATCAACTAGTGATAAGAGTGAGGTAAGCACTACATGAGATAGGATAGAAAGGATGGTGGCTTGTTGACTATTGGCTTAAGAAACCTTTTTGGATACTATCTCCTTATTGACAGTAACAATCAACTTTTTGGAAGGCCAAAGAATTATTCTTTTAGATGGTTCATATGGTGGGTAACATGTAGTGAATAAATTATGTGAGATTCTATGAGATGTTAGAAATTCATTACAAATCATGTGGATTTTATATCTTCTACAAGTTGGACAAAAATATTCATTTTTTATGGTGGTGATAGTATAGCCTTGAGGTATTGCAACATGGATACATCAATTAGACTTATCTACAGAAAGAGAAAAATGTACTTCTTGGGGATTGTTTTGGAGAAGAGGTTGAAAAAGGTGTTGATATCAAGGCATGGACTAGTGATACACAATGAAGAGAATTATGGTTGAATATTTTTGGCAATATTGATGACAACTCAATATTTTGCAATATGTGTTGTCATTATGATAGATGAATATAGTATGTGGTAATCAATGGTGTCTATTAAAAAGTAGTTATTTCAATTCAGATGAGATAAATTAAGGAGGTTGAAAAATATTTGATATCATTTGTTCAATTATAGTTTGGTTAAAAATATAGAAAGGAGATCCTAAGACTTGTCACGGTAGTTGAATTCTGGTATCTATTAGAACAAAATTCAAACTTTTAATTGAATTTTATATCTTGATTCCATGATAGAATCATTTTTCTTGTCTACATGGTTTTGTGTTATGACGTTGAATTTTGTACTCAAACTCTTCATTTTGTAGTTGAACAAATTGTTGAAGTGTTTAATCTATGCATTTCTTCATAACCACAAGACAATATTTTTCTCTTTATTTCACCACATTGAATCTTATGGTTGTGTAATATAGTATTTTTAATGAGAAGTATTAGGTGTCTATTGTCACATTTTCAAGTATTGATATCTTCCACAGAAAAAGCTATAAAGGTTTGAATTTTGGACCACAGATTAATCTACATTCTTCTACTTAGTTAACTTGAATGATCTACATTCTATTGCAATAATGAATATGACCTTGTGGTTCTAGGAAGATGTTGAGGGTAGTGTGTCACACATTAACATGAATATCATGTGTTGGTGCTTTGGTGCATGGTATTTACAATGTGAATTTCATGAAGTTGATATGTTCTTTTGCACTAGCACTTGATGACCATTCCCTTCAAGATACATAGTAGAAAGGTTTTAGATGATCTCTAGTGGATTTATCTTTGTGTACATAATTATTTGATAGTAACAATTACCATTCTTGGCAGTGACAAAAACATTAGTTTGACTAGGTATATTTCTTCAATTGTGTCCAATCCTAGCAATTAAAAATCAAGGATGCATTGTAATGTGTTTTAAGTTAAGTATTGGGTTAATCCACATGGTAATTTTTGAGTTGATTCATTTTTTTAGAGCCATCCTATTATAGTTCACACACTTCATTTGTTGGATCTTGTATAAGATTACTTAGTTGATATTTTGGGATATTGTGAAGGATACATAAAGAAAAATAAATCAATTATGGAGTTTTGTGAGTGCATGTAGATTTATTAATACAAAAAAATGATCAAAAATTAGATGAGCAAGTGTATGTAGTCAATGTAAAAAGAAAATATAGATTCAAAGAGAACTGCATTCACAACATTAAAGTTTAATGCATCTTCCATAAGATCTTATGTAATGTATTTCATTGTAATATAATTGTATCTTGCTTCGAGGAAGATTTATTTAATTCCTAAGTCTATCATATCTTTTTGGGCTATGATTGTGAGTCGGTTGCAAGTTGGCAATGAGCCTCTTGTAAATCTTATTTCATATAATGTGAGTTCATTCTCTCCATGTTTTTTCTCTTCTCATTTCCAAATTAAAATATCACATTTCTATGCAATGTATGTTCTATATTTTCTCTTTTCTTCTGGACTTCTATTCAACTGGTTTACAAGTAAATGAATTCTTAAGTTCTAGTTTATGATTATTTAACACCCACCTCCCTCTCAACATTTTTTTGTGTTTAATAGGATTTCCTTTCAACTAAGAACTAATATAGGGTGAATACACATATCACTACCATGTTTATTACGTTCCTAGTGGATGTTCGTGAGACAAAGGAGATGGAATGTTCTTTCTGGGAGTCCATTATGACAGTTGCACTATATATAAGATATATAGAAGCTAAAAATAGCATAAAATAATCTCACATCCTTTTCTCAGATATTCCCCCATTTGGATTCTGGTTCTAGAATTTGTGCAAACACAAAAAATGGTTCCAAAGGACCATAATTGAAGAATAAAGAGATTGTTGAAAGAATCACCTCAATAACCTAAACAATTGGAAAGATGTCAATGTTTTGGTTTCCAAAAAATTCTCCAATGAGGCTTAAAACTCAAATTTGAATACCCTAGAGGCCCTAGAAAGGTTTGAATTCCAAATACATGGATCTTTATATGTATGTGTCATTGAAGAGCTCTTCACAAACTTTCCAATGGTATATTATACAATAAAAGAACATGCCACAATCAAAAGTTACAGCTTCCAAAATTTGTGTCATCAATCTCACTCAAGTTTTGATACAAAAATGAAGAGAGCGAAAAACCACTTAGGTAGGAAATTGAACTAATGATCTATTAAGCACCAAAAGAGGAAATTTTCATTTTCTATAATGTTCTAAGGTGATTATTGGTGCTATATTATACAATAAAAGAACATGCCACAATCAAAAGTTACAGCTTCCAAAATTTGTGTCATCAATCTCACTCAAGTTTTGATACAAAAATGAAGAGAGCAAAAAACCACTTAGGTAGGAAATTGAACTAATGAACTATTAAGCACCAAAAGAGGAAATTTTCATTTTCTATAATGTTCTAAGGTGATTATTGGTGCTACATATACAATATAAAGATGGTTTTTGGGGCTCAATTCTAGAAGTGTAGTGGTGTCCTTATCTTGCTAACTATTGTCATAAGAAGGTCCATGTGTTTATAGCATGTTATTATTTTTAATATTGTAATGTTATTTCATTGAAGATAATAGAAAGCAATTATTTCTATCCTCGTAATAGGATTGTTACTTTCTATTCATCTCCTTATTGTGTTATGTGTGTTTAGGTTAGTAAGGAGATCATACTTCATTAGTTATGAAGATACACATGATGATAAGAGGATTTTGGTTGGAAGTTGATTTCAGGACATTTTCATGCTATGGTCACGTTAGATGATGTACACCTTTTTTTGACTTAATACAAAGATATTTCCCCTTAGCATTATTTAACAATAAAAAAAAGATCAAATACTCAATCGTTAAAGCTATAGCGCATGGTTGTGCAAATTCTAAATCATTTTACTCCAATTGAAAAAAAGAAATATGTAGTAAATACTTTTTAAATGCATAAGATCGATAAATAATATTTAAATATAAGAAAATAACTAAAAAACATTATAGATTGCATACATATAATAATTTGTAATATCTAATTAATTATTTTATAGATAAGGTAATCATCATAATACTTAGTCCCCCAATATACATTTTTTTGCCTTATTAAATCTAACATTTCACTTGATGTTGAATAGTATTTAATTATTTGATGATGTCTAATTTGAGATTAAAGACATTTCTCAAATTTCAATTTCCTTTTTTATTGAATTCCGAAACTTACCCAATGTCAAATACAAGTTATCTATAGGTTTTCTAATTGTAGACCAGTGATATTTTTATACTTTTAAAATATTTTTTAGTGAGCATAATAAATTAAATTTAACATCTATACTTGCAATAAATATTTTTATATCAATTAACAAAATTTTAAAAGAAATATTTTTTTAATAAGTAAATGGCAACAACATTTTTATTAATAATTATTAATATTTTTTACAATATTCTCCATTCAACTACAGACACTAGAGGAAAAGAATGAAGGCAAGAAAAAAAACTTCGGTATTGCTCGAGGCTTTGTCCTAAAAATATTTACAAAATTTACAAAGAGGCATTCCTCATTTTACATTAGAGATCAACGCAAACCCTTTATATGGAATTACATAGGAAAATGTGGCATTCCCCTTTATATGAATTTAAAAATAAATAAATTTTTTTTTTCTAGTCTACCATGTCTGGTGTAGAGTCTATCAATGGAATTCCTTCCTGTCATAAGCTTTGAATAATATATTTGTATATAGTTCTCAATATGTATCATACAAAGTGTTAGATCTTTAGATTGTATTTAAATAATAAGAATAATAATGCCTGATACAGAATTTTCAAAACTTGATTTTTCTTGATTACTACTTATATTTCAATTGAACTATTGGAAAGTGTATCCAATAGTTATCGAGAGATACAAAGGTTTAGCGAATTTTTTTAAGGGTTCATATAATAGTTATAGAATTAATTTTTTTCATAAAAGGTGAATATCATTCAGTTATCACACTTTTGAATCTTGAAAATACTTTAGCACTTTTGCATGACTCAATGTAGTATTTTGGGTTATTGTATCCTAATAAATTTTTATATGGTTATTAACCCTATGTATATTCAGGTAACATATTATCCAGGTTACAATAACTTTGCCTGCACCTCTTTAAAACCATTAATTTAGAGGCAAAAAAGTAATAGACAAGTTGTTTTAGCCTGGTATTCTCTTATCTAGTTGCTAATGTCATTTATAACTAGGTAAGAGATTTCCAAGTCTAGAATAGCATAATAGATTACTTTCACTAAACCAATTTGAACAGTCTTTTAAACTTAAATCATTTATAAAGTTCTATATGTGTATTTTTAAGAGAGATAAAACAAATTTATTAATCCACCACAAAGATTAAAATTTATCTATTGGTTCAAATTACCATGAAAAACCATTGAAAAAGAAATAGTTGTAACTATTATTAAAATATTTTAACATTAAAATATCAAAGGAATAGGGATTGCTATTTTACTTCATCTTAGATCTAAGATGCCTAGACACTAGAGAATTAAAGTTAATCTAATACATGCATGTGATAATATACAATCTATCTTTACACAATTTTTAAATTTTTTTTTGTTGATTAAACTAATCATAGAACTATGCAAAAGCTTACAACAATTTAGAAGAAATAATTTATCTATAATTGAAGTATGTTTATTTATCTAAATATTTTTATTTGTAAATATTTAATAATTAAGATGCTTAATTATTCAATTAATATTTTATATTTTATATTTGATAAATAAACCATTATAAATATATAACTATTTTAACATTTATTTATTTTATTTTGACATATATATTTTATTTTTTATTTATTTATATACTAATATATATTTTAAACTTAGATGTATTTCTATTATATATATACATATATATGTATATATCTATGTATATATATGTATATATCTATGTATATATATGTATATATATATATATATTTATATATACACATATATATACATATACATATATATACATATATATATATATATATATATATACACATACATATATATACATATATATATATACACATATATACATACATATATATATATGTATATATATGTGTGTATATATGTATATATCTATGTATATATATGTATATATATATATATTTATATATACACATATATATACATATATATATATATATATGTATATATGTGTGTATATATATACATACATACATATATACATATATATAAATATACACATATATACATATATATATACATATATATATATACATACATATACATATATATATACATATACATATACATATACATATATACATATATATATATACATACATATATACATATATATATATACATACATATATATACACATATATATATATACATACATATATACATATATATATACATACATATATACATATATATATATATACATACATATATATATACATATATATATATATACATATATATATACATACATATATACATACATATATACATACATACATATATACATACATATATATGTATGTATATATATACATACATATATACATATATATGTATGTGTATATATATACATACATATATACATATATATGTATGTATATATGTATGTATATATGTATATATGTATATATATATATACATACATATGTATGTATATATGTATGTATATATATATACATACATATATACATACATATGTATGTATATATATATCTACATACATATGTATGTATATATATATCTACATACATATATACATACATATGTATGTATATATATATATATATACATACATACATATGTATGTATATATATACATACATATACATATGTATGTATATATATATACATACATATACATATGTATGTATATATATATATACATACATATACATATGTATGTATATATATATCTACATACATATATACATACATATGTATGTATATATGTATGTATATATATATACATACATATATACATATATATGTATGTATATACATATATACATATATACATACATACATACATATATACATATATACATACATATGTATGTATATATGTATGCATATATATATATATACATATATACATACATATATATGTATATATGTATGCATATATATACATATATACATACATATATATGTATATATGTATGCATATATATATACATATATAAAAAAAAATCATTATTCTTTCACAATTTAAATTAAATGTCTTTATAAGCAGACAAAATAATAATATGACTCCTTGAAATAGATAAAAGAAAACTCACTATACTCCAAATTGACAAAGAAAATAACAAAGGAAAATATCTTGCAATATAATAAAACACCAAAAATTAAAGATCTTGATGAAGGTAAGGTACGTAAATAGATAACATATTTTGAGGTTATTAATCTTTTTGGTGGTTCATCTTTACTTAATCGAGAAAGAAAATATAAAAATAATACTTTTAGGGACTTTAATCAAATCAAACATTTCATATATCTTTCTAGTTGTAAGGATAAATACATATTCTTATATACATGTCTAATTAATTAAATAATATAATAAATATTACATAACTATTTTACATAAATAATTTAGGTTAGGAGTCTAGTTTAATTAGCAAGAGGTTCAAGTAGTAAAGCACAAGGTTATGAGGCCTAGTCCCCCTTGTCCATGTGGTACTAGAGGATGTGTCACATCAACATTACCAATCACATCAAATACTTTACCCAATACACTATAGTTTGTAGCCAGTATTGTACCTATTTCCTACAATCTAAAAAAAATAAAAATAAAAATTGTATAGGAAATAATAAATGCTAAATTTAATATGGAAACTAATTGAATTTAAGTACCTTTTTTTTTTCCATAGATTACAAAAAAAGAAAAATATATTTAAGGAAAAGAATTGATTCATCACAAAATTGGAATTTAAAGATATAATATGGCAAGGGTTGATAACTAGGAGATATTTTCCATGCAAAGTCAAATTGTGATACTGAAATTAGGATTCAAATATGTAGTTTTCAAGTAAAACTCTTTTACACATTTTTCATGATAGTGGTACACAAGTACCCGTCTCTTATAAGAATGAATCAAACTCTTAGAATTCATTGCATCTAAGTGATGCTTACAAAGGTGAAGCATTGGGACTTCCCAAGAGGTCACACATCCCAATATGATTCCAACTCAAGTGCTCTTAACCATCAAGTTTCCTCTTTTGTTAAACCCACTTATCTTCTCAAACCATTGAAAAGTATTTGAAATTTTAAATACTTATTATGTTTTTATCTAGTTGAGATTATCTTCTACGGAAATCTGGTTTAAAAAACTAAACCTATACTCATAAAATGAACTAGCAGTATTTTAGTCCTTGAAAATCAATTACATTTATCTCTTTATGTTTGAATCTAATTAAGAAATTGTAGTATCCATAGCCACCTTAAGGGAATTTGTTAAATAATGAGGGTCATTTTCTCCAAAAGCATAATCTTAATGAATGAACTTTAGTTGCTTCAAAATAATGATTGAGGACAAAAACCATGTGTGAAATCAACCTATAATAGTGTGTGCACGTTGCAATGCTCTAATAGTGTTGTTAAAATTCTCTAATGAATAATATTACATTAAGTAAATAACTTTGTGTAATGTCAGATGAATCTACAAGTGTCCTTAAATACAACATAGAAAATCACCACCTCCCAAAATGTTTAATGGCTAGGGTTCCTGCATTGGAAGATAATGTTGTTGTTTATGTTTTGGTAGGGGTATCTGCTTGGTGTCCTCCTCACCTATTTTAGGTAAAGGGGATGGTGGAGGCCCTTGTAGCCCTAATGGAAGCTCCTATGTTGAGAGAGGGAGAATTGAAAATGGTAGGATTGAGGTAGTCCCATTCCAAGTTTGTCAATTTATTGTCATTGCGTTAGAATAGGAGATCATGGCATAGATTAATCTAATGGCCTCTGACTTTTCCTCTCATTCTATCATTTTTATATTTAGGAGCTTATGGCCACATCTCCCTAGGGTCCACTAGTGGATTACTAATAACTAAAAGCCTATCATAATGGATTTGGCTCACACATTTCCTTTAGCTAGGAGTTTTTTGTCATCGTGTTTGAAAATATTTTGGATAGATAGAGTATTCTATGCAAGTATTTTCTACCTAAGAGAATCACTTCCCTTTGACGATTAAGCCCTAACATGAGGATTTCAACCCTTCTTCAAAATCCTTTTGCAAGATGTGTATCTAGGCCAAGCTTCCGTCTTCATCTTTGGGTGGATCCTATCCTTGAAGAAGTTGGTGACACAGTTGGAGACTTTTTAATGGTTGATGGGAAGTTCTATGATATTCTCCACTCTACCTTTTCTTGTATTCTTGTTGAAGTTGATGTTTCTAGGGGTTCACTTGCAAAGATTAAGCTCAAATCTCCAAAGGGATCTTGGATCCATACTTTGGCCTATGATAGAATTCTTTTCAAATATAGAAAGTGTTTCAAGACTCGGCATGTTGTGGCTAAATGTGGGATAAAGAAAGATAAATTGAAAAAGTTTCCCTCATGGTGGAAGGGTGCCTCTACTTGTCAATATATAGTTCTTAAGGACTCTCCTTATTTGGATGGGCATCTAGAGTTGACCCTTGATGATGAGTCTCCCCCTAATCCCACTATGGGTTCTTCCTCTTTGAATGTTGTTTTGTCTCTACTAATTTTGGAGTTGAAGGTGTGACTCTTCCCCTACTAAAATTAATTTGATTGATTCAACTATTTTTCTTGTCTCTAGTTCTCCTCTTTCCCCTAAGGAGCTTGCTTCCCTTGTTGTTATTGAATGCATTATGATGCAGGATCATCTTGATCTCTTTGGAAATCTTGCATCAAGCAAAAATATTTCATGTTTTATTGTACCAGTTTGTTGCTCGAGCAACATGTTGTTCAAGTTCTTCCTTTTCACTTCTTATTGTGGACCTATCTTGGAACCATTATCTATGTTCACATAGCTTAATTCCATCTCCTTGAATAATTATCTTTCTCTTTGCTTGAGGCATGTTTATTTCCTGGCATATCAAGTAGCATTCAATAATTGGCTTCTACAAGGTTTTTGAGATTTCAAGGCTTTCTACGACCTTGAGGACATCTTATTGGATCACATGTAGACCTATCCTGGTGCCTGCAGTTGTTAATTTTCCTAGTTGTGCAGTCATTTATTTCCCCTTTGAGGGAGGACCTATATTTTGTAATAAATTTAACTATCAGGATGAGTTGTGGTCTCAATGGCTATATATTTGAGATCTTGGATGAGGTTAAGTAAGAATTAGGTTGATAAGAAGAAAGAGATAAGCATTTTGGATATGTAAGCTTGAGCACCTAAGCTCGCTAATTGTAATTCTATTGTATATGAATGCAACTAGGTAGGCCTTGTGCATGGCACATTGTAAGAATATTATTTGCATTAGAATCAATAAAAACTATTATTTATTCCATATTTGTGTTGGCTTCCATGTGTAAACCCTAGCAACATAGTTGGTGAATTCCCTTGGTCTACTTTCTTATCCCACCTTGTGTCTAGTGGTATCAAAGTGAAGGTTTTCTTCCTAGTGAAGTCTTGGGATCGTGGAGAGCCATGTTTGGATTGGTTGTAGGGTAGCAGATCTAATTTATGACTTATAACTTCTAGAGGTTACAATTCTTGCGAGAACTATTGAAAAATGGTTAGAGGTAGAGGAAATATAGATAATGCTATCATGGAGATTTTAACACAAATTGCAACAAGGCTTGAAGCTATTGAGACAACCTTGAGAAGAGGAGTACATCTTGATGATGTTAGTGATGAAGGAGAAGCAGTTTCACATATAATCATGAACCTAAAGTGGAACTAGATAAGGAAAGAATCTTTAGAGATTTGAATAGAGAAAATTCCAAACCTACTTTTGATCCTTCAAATTATTGTGGAAAACTTGATACAAATTCTTTGTTGGATTGGATCTCTGATATGGAAAAGTACTTTGATTATGAAAGTACCCCTAATGATTGAAAAATGAGGAAAATAACCAAAAAATTGAGAGGACATATTTATCTTTGGTGGGAACACTTTCAAATTGATAGACAAAGAAGAGGAAAGGAAAAGATCAAGACTTGGGTGAAAATAGTTGGTAATTCAAAAAAGAAATTTCCTTCTGCTAATTACAAAGTTAATCTATTGAGGAGAATACAAAATTTGGGATAGAAAGACATGATTGTGAAGGATTACACTGAAGAGTTTTATAAGTTGAACATTAGATACCGACATGTTGATGATGAGGTTGAAAATATTGCTAGATTCTTGAATGGATTGAGACTTCAATTCGAGATGAGATCAGTTTTGTGAAGATGTAAAGTGTGGAAGAAGCATATATGTATGCATTGAGAGATTAAGAGATATTGGATAAGATAAAAGAACATAGAAAAAGGACAAGAGGGGAAATATTTCACAAAAGAAGATGCACAACTTATGGAGAAAGTAGTAGATCTGATAATACATTTCATGACAAGGGAAAATCATAATGGAAAGAGGATAATCTTGGTAGAGGAAGAGGTGACTACACTAGAGGAAATTCTTCTAGTTAATCTAAGAATAATAGTAATACCAAAAGAGAAGATAGATCTTGTTTTAAATACAGGGAAGAGGGACATAGAGCCTTTGAATGCATTATTTCTATTAAGAATATTGGAAGAGGTAGTAGAAATGACTTAATTCAAGAAGAAGTTATTCATCCTCCTAATGAACCTAAAAAATGGGGAGAACCTGGTGATCAAAAGAACTTTGTGGAATGAGAATCTAAATGAAGAATCTATTTTAAGCAAAAAAAAAATTCAAGGCTAGATGTAAGATTGAAGGAAAATATTGTAAGGTAATCATTGATAATGGGAGCTCAGATAATTTGGCATTGAAAGAATTGGTTTCTAAATTGTAGTTGCAGAGGTTGAAATATCCAAACCCTTATTGCATTGCATGGATCAAGGATGAACATCAGTTACCGGTAAGTGAAAAATTCCTTGTGAAATTCAAGATTAGAAATTATTATGACGATTTCATGTGTGATATTATGGCTATGGATTATTGTCATGTTCTTTTGGGAAGACCTTGGAAATATGATAAACAAGTGTTGCATGATGGTAGATTGAATCAGTATACTATTTAGGAAAATGGAAAGAAGCAAGTCTTATCACCTTTGATAGAGAAACTTGAGGAAAATCATTATACCATAGTTAGAGTCTATTTGGTTGAAGGAAATTAGTTTGTAAAGGACATGAAGAAACCAAATATTTGCTTTTCTTTTATCCCTAGAAAAACAAAGAAACAAGATGAACTCAAGCATGCACCTGAGGTTAGATCCTTGCTGACAGAGTGTCAAGACATTATTTTAGACAATGTACCTGATAGATTATCCCTTCTAAGAAGTATTAGTCATTGCATGGACTCTATACCTAGAACTAGTTTTCCTAACAAAGTATCACATAGGTTAACACCTGCACAGAATGAAGAGTTGAACAAACAAGTGCAATAATTTCTTGAGAAAAATTTGATCAGAGAAAGTTTTATTACTTGTGTAGTACCTATTGTATTGGCACCTAAAAAAAATGGAGAATGGAGAATGTGGATTGACTCGAGAGCTACAAATAGAATAACTGATAAGTATAGGTTTCCTTCACCTAGGATGGATGACATTATAGATTGTTTGAATGGGGAAAGATACTTTACCAAAATTGATTTGAAAAATGGATATCATCATGTTAGAATCAAAGAATGGGATGTTTGGTAGATTGCTTCTACAACTAATGAAGGATTTTATGAGTGGTTGGTTATGTCTTGTGGTTTAATTAATGCACGTAGCACTTTCATGAGGTTGTTGAATGAGGCTTTGAAGAAATTATAAATTAAATTTTTCATTGGGTTTTTTGATAACATATTAATATACAATAAGACTAAAGAAGAATACCTAATGCATATCAGACAAGTGTTGCATAGGTTGAAAGAGGAAAAGTTATTCATAAACTTAAAGAAGTGTTATTTCATGAAGGAGAAGATTGTATAGCTTAGTTCTGTGATCTTTATTAATGAACTAAAAATGGATCTTGAAAAGGTAAAAGCTATACTTGAGTAGCCTACACTTGAGAATGTTAGAGAAGTTAGATCATCTCATGGATTGGCTAGTTTCTATAAAACAATTATCTGGAATTATAGTTCAATACATAATGCTATGACATTGAAAATGAGAGGAAATAAATAGGAATTAAGATGGACACATGGAGAAAATAATTTTTTTGAAACATTAAAACAAAAGGTAGTAAAATTATATGTGCTTGTTTTATCTAATTTTACTAAGGCTTTCCAAGTTGATTGTGATGCTAGTGATAATGCAATTAGAGCTATTTTGAGTCGAGAAGATAAGATTATACCTTTCTTTAGTGAGAATTTGAATGATGCTAAGAGAAAATATTATGTCTGTGATCAAGATTTTTATGCAATTGTTCAAGCTTTGAAGAAGTGGAGACATTACTTGATGCTTAGAAAGTTTATGTTGTAGATTGATCATAGTCTTACAATACTTGGGTAGTCAAAATAAGTTGAATTCGGGACACATGAAATGAGTAGAATTTTTAGCATGAATGTTGATGGTATTTCAATGGGAGAGTATTCTAGGATTATTGGGGACATGATTCAAAGGTTGTGTATTGCATTCATGACAAAGTTTTTCATTGATGTCAACATACTGGTTATTCTGTGAAGACTAGCTGAGCAACATATATAGTTTGGCTTCACAAGGTTCGAGGAATGTAGATGAGCTTATGCATTGTTAAGGATAAGTTATACAAATTTTCTAGATGCTATAGTTAAGAGGTTGTCTATAAATATGAAGACCAGATAGATTTATGGTGATTTTAGTCAAGGTAGCATTCAAACAAAGTTTCTGGGAAGTGATTACTATTGTTTGGATTGTATCTTATAACAAAGATAGAATATGGTCAAGTGGACTTGGAAAGAGATAGAAGAGATGATGAAGATGTTGAGAGGTTAATTACACACATCTAGATGAGCAACAAGTGAAGATTTATGAAGACTGTGAGTTGAGAGTTTGTATGTAATTGTGAAATGATGTAATATTGTAATGTAATGTGTAAATTTAATATCTTAAGTTATTCCTATATTATTATTATTGTAAATTGCGAAAGCCTCAAGGCCAACTAAATAATTTGTTTTAGAACTTGGTATAAAGGAAAGATGATTTCCTTGGCTGAAATCATCCAATGAGGATATTGTGTACATCAATGATATCATTTTTGTATTGCCTCTTGTGTTTGCATTATGTACCTTGTTATATTTTGATTTGAGAGATATACCTTGATACTCATGTTGGATGACATTTGAGATGACTTGATGGTCAGATATTATATTTGGATTGCCAGTTTCCTAGATGATAGATGCTATGTTGTTTAGTTTGATCGTATTTGCATGATGATGCTTATTGATGTGACATGATGATTGATGATGAGATCTGGTTATTTTGTATTCAGACATATAATATGTTTATGATTATATGATGGACTTATTGGATTCTAGATACTATGATTTGATGCTACAGATATTTACTTCATTCTTGCTTTGAGATGTTTTATGGTGCAGTGAATAATTTCAATAGGTTATTTTAATGTAATTAAATAAATGATTAATAATGTGATTTAATGCATTTATTGCTTCAGCTTTATAATTATATGCAATTTCACTTGATCGTGTTGTTTAATGTGCGAGATTTATATCCCCGGTAGTGGCACATGGAGGTAGTGATTCAACTGTTCATACCTAGCCAATGTAATCCCTATATGGGTGATGTATCTTATTTAATTATTTAATTAAACTCTTTGGTAATTTAATAAATCCAGATTCATTTGCAATTGTGGCTAGACCAGTATTTTGTCTGTGCATTTTGATGTCCACATTTGTTGTGTAAATTACTAAGGGATATTGTGATTTAATGTCTTAAGGAAATTTTATTATTTGACTTAATTATTATAATTACCAACAGCTTTGTCATTGTTGAATTCTATTTAATTGGAATTGCCCGATTTTGTCTAGGTTAAAAGGGATTTGTTTAAGTGAGCCAGTCATTTTCCTATTTTTAATATTTCACTTTTCAAGTGAATATATATCCCAAAAAGTTAGTTCTTTCTCACATCTCACTTTTACATTTGATTTTATTGTTTTTCTCATTGTGGGAGTTGTGGGCGTGGGATTGACGCAAGGTTGATATCATTGGATCCGGGTCGGGGAGACCTTGATTTTTCAAGACTTTCGATGGCTTTTGTAGAGTGATTATTTTATAGCGACCATTCCCGTATTTTCCCTTTTGCTTGCCACACATGGCTCTTCTATTTTTTAAGTTTTAGCTCCATTTTAGAGTCTATTTTGGATAGTAATTTACTAGGAGGTATAGAAATAGTGTTCCCCTCCATTCCTATATGTTGGCTCTACCCAGTTGGGCAAGTACAAGCATTTGACTACCTCTTGGCATGGGGTTTTGGGTTTTCAAACTGTTATGCTGGTTGTTTTTGCATATGGACTTTAAACTTGAATTTTATTTCATATTTATAGTTTTCATACTTGATTGTAAAATTGTTTTAATTTTTTTAATTTTTGTTAACGTTGAATTTTGGGCACTTTTTACTTTGCCTCAATTTGTGTGCCACCTAGCTTTCTTGGGTGTTACTTGGCATTGATGTTGGTCATGGACTCAGGTTATCCATAATTATTCCAATCTAACCATAAATTTATTCTTCTTGCATTGGGATTCATTTTGAATCCATACTCCTAACAATGTGCTTGATTGAGTGATTTTTATTTTTTCCATCCAACCCTTGTTGTTCATGAACTTTGTGTAGTTGGTGAGCCTACACATGAGCACATGAGCGTGCACTTTCTAGGTTCTTGTGAGACCCAAAATCCAGGTTGATATTGGTAGAGTTATGTTCATTGGGGTTGGGTTGGGAAACTACATTGCCTACAAGCACTCATCATATGATGAGCATGGGTATGTAGGGTAGACCTGTGGATTGGCTTCTCTCATTACCTTGGGTAACATCTTCGACAAGGTAACACGAAGGAGTTCCTAATAAGTGATAACTAAATGAATTAATGGGTAATAAAACTAAGATAAGATGAGAGAATACATGTACGGTTTGATCCGATGGTATGTGTCTTCATGGGTTTTCCGAGGGCGAGTGTTTGTATGAGTTTATCGAGGACACAGTGTGATGGCCTCCCAAGGGAGAATTTTTGCACGATGTTTAGCTGGGGCTTTCCAATGCCAAATAACTTACACTCCACTAGAGTCCCTACATAGAGACCCATTGAGCATCTAACAAGGACCAGTTGTATTGTATTGTTGCATGATATTGGTTTCAGTCCTCTGTACTATTTGGCATGAGTGTTAACCATAGATGATTGTATTATGTATGTTTGAGTTTGGATCACTATCTCCATCAACATGATGAGAGTGGGCCTACAATTTCCATGTGGTTTCAAGGCATGGCTACCTATACCACTGTTGGGGATTGGCGTATAGAGTTGGCCTTCTTTCAGTTCAGTTTCAGAAATGGATGTTCACATGGTTCTCCATGCCATTCTAGAGTATGTTTCCCATGAGATTTATGTTATTTCATTTTATTGACATAGTTGATTTATGCCCATGTATGTTCACTACAATGTTTCTTTCGCACATGATTACATTAGATGCTATGGATTAGATGGTTAGATGTTTGATTCTCTTTTATTAGCATATTAGATATATTCCAAGCTCTCGAGTGTTTGAGCCTCGACATTGTGTTTTTGGTAATCCCTAGTGTGGAGGATTTATTCTTATAGCACTTCCTATTATGCATCTTAATTATGTTACTAGCTGATCTTGTGTCAGAGATGTGATTCCTCACACGAGGAAAAAATTCTCTTATGCAGGGCTTGGTAGATGCTCACGCGAGAGTGTATACTCTCACGTAGCCTAGAATTTACTCATGCAAGGTGATGTTGGCTCGTGCTTAAAGTGTTTACTCGTAGGGCAGAGCATTCTCTTGCACATAGTGTGATTCTTGCCCGTGCAAGCATGTATTCACTTATGCAAGTCTAACATGTTGTACTTCTTTGCATGGTAAATAGGGATTGTCTTTGTGCACTTTTGAGAAATGAGGTTTGGAGATTTGGATACCCTATTGGGTTGCACACCTTCCTTGATCTTAATAGTTTAGATATAAAATATATTGTTTAAGATATATTAAAGATATACGACGATTCATTTGTGCTAGGTTCCAAACCTCCAGGAGTTAAGATAAAGATTCTAGATCCTAGCAGGTTTTAGGATTTCAGACTTAGATAGTTTTTAGGACTTCAAGCTTGGTCAACTTTCAGGATGGCTAGTAAGGATTCCTTGTATGTTTGTTAAGTTGGAAATGGGTATTTTATGTTTATCTCATATTATTGATTAATGAAATTATTGGTAAGTAGTGATGCTTGGAGATTGTTGGTTGATTGGATTGTTTGGTTAAGCCTTCCATTGTGATCTTTGTGATCAATTGCATGTTGATGTTGTTTGAATCCATCCTTAATTCCTTTTTAAAAAAATGTATTGACTTTTATTTATCCTTGTTCTAAGGATCTCCAGGCGAGGCATTACAATTTTTGTGATGTACAAACTTGAGATCAAGATCTAGTGTGGATATTGTATTGTGTGAACTTACATGTGAACATCTTTTGGATCAGAGAAAGTGATTGGTGTGATTGAAACATGGTGCACTGACAAGAAACTATATCTAGCAAGGAAGGAATTGTTGGATAGTCTTGATGTATAATTGTATTATTCAATGATGATAGTATTGAACCTATTTCGACAATGGGTCCATCTATCTTCTTATCAACTTCTAATAGAGTTGGCACAACTCCTAATAGGGTTGAAATTTATTAATAGGGATTCAAAGTCTCCTAATAGGGACTGATATATACTAAATGTATTTCATTGACTCCTAATATGGTCTATCCTTTCACAAAGATATTTTATATTAGTACTTCATCTTGTGGGTACCATCCCCACTAGGGTTTTCCCTCTAATCAAGGGTTTCCCTAGTTTACAAATATGGTCCTATTGTGTATGGTTATTTCTATGGTTGTTGCATCTATTGCTTACATGTTTCAAACTTAATAAGGATATTGAGAGCTATTTAAATTGCATAACTGATTCACCCCACCACCTCTTAGTTATCATGTGGACTTTGTGTTCTAACAATTAGTATCAGAGCATCTAGTCCTGAAAGTTAAAGCTTAACAACTTAAGGAGATCTATGGCGTAGTTCAGGAAAGAAAGTTTGGAGTTAACTATGACAGTTCAAAGGAAAAGATGAAGACACATTTGCTATGCATGGGTCTGGGTTATTGGCTGATTACTACGAGCAAGAAGGATGTGATTCAAAAAGAGAAACTTGAAAGTTGTGATAAAAATCAAAAAGATGTATTCATGCTCAATATGCTTTCTAGAGAAGCACTATTAACAACCCTTCCTAAAATTGAATTTTCTAAGGTAAAATCTTTAAGATTAGCTCATAAAATTTGGAAAGCTTTTCAAAGTACATTCAAATGTGATAATCATGCTCAAAAGGTTAGATTACAAAATTGGATGTGCTTGTATCAAGATGCTAAAATGATGGGAGATGAATCTGTAAGAAATTATTTTGGTAGAATAGCAAAAATTATTGCAGGAATCAAGACTTATGGAGGAGAAAAATCTGAAGATGGAGTTATATGGAAGATATTGAAGACCTTGACACCTGAATATAGACAAACATCATTTTACAAGAGAAACTCTTCCTAGGAGATTACAGTTAATAGAAATGTGCATGAGACAAAGTGGAGAATCGCTTAATGTTGAAACTGCTTTCATCACATTGAGTTTTCAACCTATGTTAAGAGGGAGTGCAAGTACAAGTGGAGATTATGCTACTAGAAACTAAACAAGAATTGAAGAAGAAAAAAAGATTGAGGAAGGACTTGCCCTCCTTATGAAGAGAGAACCTAAAGGTAACAAAATCTTTAAATATTGGACTTGTAATGAATATGGTCATTATTCTTCTAAATGTCCTAAGAGAGTAAGAAAGACTAGAAATCACTACAAATAAAGAAAGCCTAAGGAATGTCTATTTGCTGATGAGGTGAATTAAATGTTAAAGTGGAAGAAATCTTAAGCGAAAGTGATGATAAAATAGGATTTGGTGTTATTAAGGAAGAAATATTTTAAAAAGAAGTTAGAGAAGAAAAAACATTAGTATCACAAGTTGAAATGAATAAATCTAATTGGATTATTGATAGTGGTTGTTCCCATCACATAACTGGAGATATAAATAAATTCATTGAATTCAATAGCTATGATGGAGGAGTAGTTAGAGTTGGAAATAACGTAGCCTATCATATAAAAGGAAAAGGATCTATTACACTTGATGGAAAGACTAATATTGATGATGTTTATTTTGTTAATGGTTTGAAACATTATCTTTTGAGTGTTGGACAACTAGTGGACAAGGGATATTAGTTGTAATTTACAGAAAAGATCTGCATTATCAAAGACAAAGATGACACATTGATTGGTACGGGTACAAGGATAAGATGTAATGTATTTCAATTGAATCCTATAGAGATGAGATGTTTGGTTTATAAGGTAGATGATAGTTGGTTGTGGCATAGGAGATTTTTTCATATCAACTTTGATAACATTGTGAAAGTTAGTACTACATTTGCAGTTAGAGATTTGCCTAAAATTGTGAAACCTGCTAACATGGTATTTAAAGAATGTGTGATGGAAAAACAAAAGAAAAAATCATTTCCAAGTAAGAAACTCACTACATCTACAAAGTTGGAAATTGTGCACAAAAATTTGAGTGGTCCTACTAAGACAAAAAAATTCTATAGTGAAATGTATTTTATGATTCTTGTTGATGATTTCACCAGAATGATGTGGGTAGCATTTCTTAGAGAGAAATCTAGACTTTTTGAGAAATTCAAGATAAGAGTAGGGTTAAACATGAACTTGGTTTGAAGATTAAATGTTTGAGATTTGATAGAGGTGGAGAGTTTACTTCAAATGAGCTTAATATTTTTAGTGAATAAAATGGCATAAAAAGACAACTTAAAGTCCCTAAGACACCTAAACAAAATTAAATAGCATAAAGGAGAAACAAGGTAGTACCAGAGGCAACAAGAGAAATAATGCTTGAGACCAATGTATCTAAGATCTTTTTGAGAGAAGTAGTAAATATAGTAGTGTACACTATGAACATAGTTCAAATCAGACAAAACACTGGTAAGACACATTATGAACTTTGGTTTGGACGTAGACCTTCTGTTAAGTATTTTAGAATCTTTGGAAGTAAATGTTACATTAAGAAAGATGATGATATTGGAAAGTTTGACTCAAGAAGTAAATGTATATTTCTTGGATATTCATTGACAAGTAAGGCATATATATGTTTTAATCAGAGAACTGAGACTATTATTGAAAGTGCAAATGTGAGAGTTAATGAGAAGTTTAGTATTTAGGAAAGGATACTTGATTACAATTCTGATGAAGAGACTAGTCCAAGGCCTAACATATAAAATGTTGATTAGGAATTTTTTTATGAGAGTGACATTGATTTGCATAATGAAATTTAGAGAGAGACACAAAGAAGAACCAAGATCTAAACCTAGAGCTAAAATCAAAGTTGAAGTGGTGACACCTAACATAAATTTAATAAAGAATCACCATGCTGATCAAATTATTGGCAGTAAACACTGGAGTTATGACAAGAAACAAGGTACAAGAAGAACTATGTTTGGTTTCTCAAATTGAAGCTAAAATTACTAACAAAGCTAGTAAAGATGATTTTTAGATTAAAGCTATGAAATAAGAACTACAATATATTGAAAAGAAAAATATATGGGAATTGGTTCCTAGACCTAAGGATAAAAATGTTATTGGAACTAAGTGGGTATTCAAAAACAAGGTGAATGAACAAGGTGACATCATGAGAAACAAAGCAAGACTAGTATGTAAAGGCTATTCACAACAAGAAGGAATCAATTTTGAGAAAATATTTACACATGTTGCTAGAATAGAGGCAATAAGAATGTTATTGGAATATGTAGCTAAAAAGAATTTCAAAGTGTATTGAATAGATGTCAAATTGACTTTTCTAAATGGTGAATTAGTTAAGATAAGACAAGGTAAGTTTATTAATGTCTAATAGGAGACCAACGAGGGTCTAAGAGATTGGAAATAGTACAAAGGGAAAATGCTAGTAAGGGGAGCACCAAACAGTGCCCACAGAAAGAACATGAAAGAAAAACAACAAAATAACTAAGAAAAGGAATAACAACAACTAAGAACTCCTCATTGGAAAGAAGTAGTCCATAATGGAAAGGTGGGCATTAGAGCAATTAGGTACTCTAGAAGGTCATTGTCAAGTGTGATCTCTATAGGGTCTCATAGATTTGGTGTGAACTGAGATAGTACAGGGAGGCTACTTCAATCCTCACATAGGGACTGTAGGATTGAAGAAAGAGGTGATGAGCTGCATAGGGGTTGATGTTGAGCAAAGCTAGAGCTGTATAGTGTGCTCATAAAGCCGCATGGTCTCCTAAAGGTAGAGTGCAAGATAGTGCGAGTGAATATATCTAAAGAATGAGGGAAGAGACTAACACTCTCTAAAAAATAATAGAATCTCCCTCGGATCTCATAGTAAATGGGACAATAAAAAATAAAGTGGAAAAGCTAATAGATCTTGTCCTCCTTGTCAATTTGGTGATCAACCTGAATACGTAGCCAATGAGATCCCACTCTAAAAGATCCCAAGGATACATGAAGAGTGTGAGTCCAATAATGAGTGGGATACCAAGGGCATAAGATGATCTCATCCTAGATATCAAAGAAGTGCTTAGCATAGAAGGCCATATGTGGGTGGAGCCCACTTGGGGGATTCCTCTAGGTTGTGATAACATATTATCTATAGATGTCAAGTCTAACATGCTTATTCAACTCCCGCTAAGGTGGAAGAAGATGGGTTAAAGCATCCAGATAAAACTAAAAAGAGGGAAGATGATCCAAACTAATACTAATCGAGCCTAAGAGGGTAGAGATCTTGGTGTACCAACAACGAGACCTATGTCCAGGGTCCAAAACCACAACATCCATAGATGAACAATAAGCCAAGTAGGAATATATGTGATGACCATCAGAGGAATCAAAAAAGCTTCGGAGCTAGTGAAGAAGCCAAACTAAATCAAAGATGGTCCCTAATCTGAAAGGGTGAGCACCAAACTCTACTAGAATGATGTTGTGCAGTGTGGACTAGTGACATCTAATAATTCATTGAAGGAAAAGAGTTTGGACTCTCTCAACAAAGGCCCAATCAAACTTCAAGAGGGAGGGGCCCCAAACAATAGAGCCATAGAGGATAGTCAGCTTGACTAGGGAGTCAAGAAGGGACATCTTAGTCGTGGTGTCCTAGAAGTGGTGTCGAAAGCATTGCCACTCAAGAATAGTGAGGGAGTCGAGCCCCTTGTTGACTCTAGGCTACATGGCTACTCTCAGGCTAAATCGAGGCCTAGAAAACTTAACCCCCAAGTAAGTATATGAGGATGCAATCTTGATCTTGATACCCTAGAAATATAAATGGAGTTGTGATGTCCTCAAACAAGTGAAAGCTATAACCTAAGTCTTGCCCAGATTTAAAACTAGCTCACATGAGTCACAAAAAGAGGCCAAGCCATCAAGGATCTACTGAAGACCATCAGGGGAAGATGCTAGGAGAATCACATCATCAACAAATAGAAGAATAGAGATCAACACCTGATGTAAGTGACAACCATCACTAGGGAGCGAGCAATCACAAAGAAATGCCTCAAGCTCGTCAATGTAGATGCAAAAGAGAGTGGGGAAGAGAGGGCAGCCCTGTTTCACCCTAATAATGCTCTAGATAGGGTCAGGGAAGCCCTATGGAGTCCTAAATCAACCCACAACAAACTCATATAACCTCATAATAGCTATAAGGAGAATCTTTGAGATCTTGATGTCCCTATGATGCTGAAAGAGAGCCGCTTGAGGAACAGAGTTGAAAGCTTTGTGAAAGTCAAAAAAATAGTAGTAAACTCTCACCAAGAGGTGGTGAACCTCCTCAATGATGACCTGTAAGGTAAAAATGTGATTAGTGGTCTAAAAATTTGTACAAAACTCAACCTGACCTCTAGCCTAATGATGCCATTGATCGAGCTCTCTGGACAAGATACCATTCAACACAATCACATAGAGTTTGGTGAAGGTATGCCCAACCATGATGGTCCTATAGTTCCCAAGGTCGGAAGCTGGTCTAGATTTATGGATTGGATAGATAATATGTCATGACCAAGAGTCAAGAAATCCAACACAAACCATTTGATTAAAGAGCATTGTAAGAAAGGGACTCAGGATAGAGATACCCAAGTTAAATAATTTAGCTTAAAATATTTCCTCATCTAGAGTTATGCTACTATTCATAACTCTAACTACCTCACAGATGTGGAAAAAGGAGAAGAGGGGACAACAGTTGGGGGAAAGGATGAGATGGAGAGGGGGCAGGCTAGGAATATCATAGAGGGTGGAGGTGTGGGAGGCAAGGGAGTGAATGTCCAAAGTGGATGGAGGGGGTGGTGAGGAAACATGGTGCGTTAAAAGAGCTTAGGAGACTAGAAGAACATGGCATAAATAGATCTACACTATAACAAAGTGAACTTCCATTTCTAATGGCGAAGAAAGCAGTGGTAGTCAAGCCTCAACTAAGAGGAAAATGAGGAAAAAGTGGGTGGAGCAGAGTGAAGCATGTGCTAAAAGGATTTGCAATCTTCATCGAACCACTAGTTCATAGGGCAAGACCTATGAGTGGGATGAGGGGTGAGTGAGGAGGTGTAGTGGGGAATGGAGAGAAGGCCAGACTTCCACAAGGTGGACACAAGTGAGTGGAACATGGAGGTGATGTCCCCAGAGTTAGAGAAGGGTTCCCAAGGGAGAAGTCATCTAAGGTGATGGATGAAAAGCTCCACGTTTCCATCAGTGAAGTGAAAGGAGGTGTGAGCATGGGGGGGAGAGGGGGGAGGCCACTAGAAGATGAGGGGCAAGAAGAAGTGGATAAGCAAGGGAGAGGAGGTGACAGGGATCCCCGAAGGGTGATGCTAAGGAGGGCATGGTTAGCTAGAGGAAGGTGAGAGATGGTAAAGCAACAAATGAGAGGGATGAAGGAGGCCATAGAGAGAACATAGTCCACAATGCTAGCACGACCACTATGTGGCCAATAAGTGAAGTGTTTGGAGCCAGGAAAATAAGAGAGCCCATTCAAAATCACTAAGTCAACTGATTCACAAAGCTGAAGTAAATTTTAACCATACCTACTGAAGGGCCCCTAATGATCCTCGAAGATGCAAACCCACAGAACCAGGATCATAAGTAGTCATACACATGGGATCAACCCTACGATCATGGAGGGGAGGTTGTAGGTATTTGTTCTATGCATTAAAGTCTTCCAAAATGATGATGTCCCCCATAGTAGAAAATCTAGTAATGTGCTCAAGAAGGTCCTCATAGGGGTCCCCACCCTCAGTGCTATGGACTGCATAGTATGAAGATGTTGGCAGAAAGTAGCAGACAATGATATAGGTATTTCTATAGAGTGAGGTCCCTCGATCAATGCAAATCCACATGAACCTAGCATAGCTACCAAAGTGAACCAAGGAAATAGTACTAAAAAGGTGGTCTCGAATAAGTCACCTATCAAAGTGAACCAAGGAAATAATACTAAAAAGGTGGTCTCGAATAAGACAGGTGACCCTACTAGAGCACCAGACCTCATCTCTAAAAGAGGAGTGCCACTGATAGCCAAAAATACTAGGAAGAGGAAACATGGGACTCTCATGTGTCCCTGTAGTAAAAAGAAGGTCAGTAAAACCAATGGCATCGTTAAGTAAGCTAGGCATAGACTAAAGGATACCATTACCATTCTAGTAGTTGAGGCACAAAAAGCATGTGCTCAACTGTTGCTGAGCCTGTCATTTGGCCTTAGAGGCGACCCTTGAAACCTAGCCTATGCTCAACTACTGTTGATCTCATCATTTGGCCTTAGAAGAAGATGCATACATTGAGCAGCCTAATGGTTTCCCCTTGACAAAAAAAAGGGAATATGGTTTGCAAATTTAAGAAAGTGTTGTATGGATTGAAACAAGCACCTAGATCTTGGTATGCAAGATTCGATAATTATCTGATAAGTTTAAGATTTTTAAAAGGTAATGTTGATAGTCATTTGTATTTGAAAAAGATTGATAATGGTTGACTAATTGTTGAACTATTTGTGGATGACATAATCTTTGGAGGAGATGATGAAGCAAGTGAAGCATTTTCTAAAGAGATGAAGGAGTTTGAGATGAGTATGATTGGTTAGATGAAGTATTTCTTGGGATTGTAGATTGTTTGGAACAAAGATGGAATCTTCATATCACAAGCTAAGTATCTTAAAGATTTGGTTTGGGAAGTTGTAAACCTGTTGGAACACCTATGGTAATTGTTAATAAGTTATCTAGCAAAGATGAAACCCCTATTGTTGAGCAAAAAAAGTACAAATGTATGATTGGTGGATTACAATATTTGAAACACATTAACCTAATATATCTAATGTAGTTGGAATTGTGGCAAGATTTTAGGCATATCCTAAATAGTCAGATTATGTAATAGTAAAGAGGATTTTCATATATTTGAAGGGTACACCTAATTATGGATCATAGTATGACAGATCAAATGATTTTACTTTATGTGCATGCACTAATGTGGATTGGGAAAGAAGTGTAAATGATAGAAAAACTACTAGTGGTGGAGCATTTTTCTTGGGAGGAAGATTGGTTTCTTGGTTGAGCAAGATACAAGACTATATTTCACAAAGTACAATAGATTCAAAGTATGTAGCAACAACAAACAATTGTAATTGGATTATATGGATAAAACAAATGTTGAAAGAAATTGGGATTGAGTTTATAGAGCAAATTATCATACATTATGATAACACAAGAATAATGAGTATGTCATAGAATTCACTTTTACATTCAAAGGCAACACATCTATCTATAAAGTATCACTTTTTGAGAGAGAATGTTGCATAGAAAGAAATCAGACTGGAGTATGTTAGTACAAAGGAGTAGATAGAAGACATATTTAAAAAACCTTTTTTGAATGACACAATTGATTACTTAAGAGGTAAGCTTGGGGCTATGCACCAAGCTACTTTTGAGTAGTTAATTCAGAGTATGCATCAATCCAGTGATAACAAAGCACTACTTTTATCTAGATTGGATGCTTTATGCTTCCTCTATGGGGAAGTAACTATGTTTGAGTTGAGTCATTAAGGACTCTTGGTAACTAGTATTTAACATTGTCTTTGGACACTTGAGCTTGTTGCAGATCTTAAGAAGAGAATTGAACCTTTTTCATTGATGTTAATTAGGGAGATTAATACATGAAAAACATCCTTGTCTATCAATTGGGGAGAGTAACACATGAAAAATCCTTTGATATGCATGTTTGGAGACAATAGCACATAATTGTATATTAATTGATGTCAATGTGGAGAGATGTTCCTAAAGGATAGATTTGATTGACGAAGAGGATTTGAAAAGATACTTATGTATGGGAGAGAGTAACACATTTCTTGTGCATGATGGTGACAATAAAAATGACATTCATGGACAACATAAATGAGGGAGCAGTTGTAGTAGAGATACATTTGGTATTCATGGAACTTAGATTTTTCTCATCTATGTTGTAATCAATGCCAAAAGGGGAGATTGTTAGAAGGAATTTTGATGGTATTCTTATGGGGGAGTATCCTATAATTGTTTGAGACATGATTCAGAGGTTGTATGTTGCATTCATAATAGAGTTTTTCATTGATGTCAACATATTAGTTATTGTGTGAAGAATGGCTGAGTAGCAGCCAAATTTTGGCTTTGCGAGGTTTGGAGAATGCATATGACAATGTGCATAGTTAAGGATACATTCTACAGACTATCTAGATGCTACATTTAAGAGTGCATATGAAAATATGAAAACTAGATAGACTTATGGTAATTTAGTAAACACAACATTTAGACAGAGTTTCTGAGAAGTGATTACTATTGTTTGGATTGTATCTCCTAACAAAGATAGAATCTGGTGAAGATGACTTGGAAAGATATAGAAGACATGATGAATATTTTGAGTATAATGACACACATCCAGATGTGCAGCTAGTAAAGATTTATGAAGACTATGAGCTGACAATTTGTGTGTAGTTGTAATATGATATAATATTGTAATATAACATGTTGACTATTTCATACAAGAGGAAATGTTGTTTAAGGGAATTTAGTTGTGTGTACCAAGAGGATCTATATGGGATAACATCATTAAGGAGAAACATATTGGTGGACTTGCAACACATTTTGGGATTGATAAGATAGTAAAATTGATCTCTGAAGATACTTTTAACCACATTTGTATAAGTATATCTAGAAGATGGTGAAGAGTTGTGGAATTTTTCAAGTAGCTAAGGGAACTAGTCAAAATGTGGGTTTGGATATGCCCTTACCTATTCCTAGTAAACCTTGGGAAGACATCACTATGGATTTTGTCCTTGGATCACCTAGACCTGAGAGAGGTAATGATTCTATTTTTGTGGTATTTAACAAATTTTCTAAGATGGCACATTTCATACCTTGTAAGAAGACATCATATGCAATACACACAACAGATCTATTTTTTAGTGAAATTGTGAAATTACAACGATTACCAAAAATAATTGTTTCAAATAGAGATACTAAGTTTACTAGTTACTTCTGGAAAACACTTTGGAATAAGTTGAATACTAAGCTTTAGTTTAGTTCTACATTTCATCCACAAATAGATGGACAAACTAAAGTTGTGAATATAAGTTTGGGTAACTTGTTCAAATGCTTGATTTGGGATAAACCTACTAACTAGTAGTTAGTTTTTGCACAAGAAAACTTTGTATATAACAATTCAATGAATAGAAGCACTAAGAAAACACCTTTTGAGATAGTGAATGGCTTGCATCCTAGAGGGACTACTGAGTTGAGGAACTTGAATGTTGAATGAAGAACAAAGTTGAAGCGAAAGAATTTGTGGACTTTATGAAAAAATTGCACGAATAAGTGAAAATTAATTTTGATAACAGTAATCAGGGATACAAGGAGAGAGAAGATAAGAAGAGAAGACAAAACTTTTGAGGTTTGAGATGAAGTAATGGTACATCTAAAATAAATAAATTTCCAATTGGTAAATATAGCAAGTTGAATATGAAGAAATTTGGACCTTATAAGATCTTGACAAAGCATGATAGTGAAAATGCCTTTGAAGTTGAATTTATTGAAGACATGGATATCTCACCTATGTTCAATATTTTAGATATCTACGAGCATTTTGAATCTAATGAAGAGACAACTGATAATCTTGATTATCCTAGGAAAAATATATAAGGAATTCAAATAATCTTGGATACCAGAGTAAAAGAGATCACCAGAGGAAAAGACTACAAGGAATATCTAGTTCAGTGGTAGGATAAACCAGTTGAAGATAATTCTTGGATATCTCAAGCTGAGTTGGATTTTTATGATTATAACTAGAATATCAAAGCTTCTTAATGTGGACATCAATCCTTATATACCCCAAGTGTCTGATGCAAGAGCATCTTGAGTTCTTTGACAATCTTGCATCAAGAAAAAATATTTCATGTTTCTTGTACCACTTTATTGTTTTGGTAACAATCCTTTCTATTCAACTTGTTCCTTTTTGTGCAGCTAGCTTCTTATTGTCAACCTATCATGGAACCATCTCCTATGTTCACATAACTAAATTTCATCTCATTGAAGAGTCATTTTTCTCTTTACTTGGGGAGTGTTCATTTCCTGGCATATCGAGTAGCATACGACAATTGGCTTTTGGCAACCTTGGGGACATCTTCTTGGGTCATGTTCAGACCTATCTTGGTGCGCGCAAATGTTAGTTTTCCTATTTGTGTGGTCATTGATTTCCCCTTTAGGGTAGGACCTATATTTTGTAATAAATGTAACTATTAGGCCAACTTGTGGTCTTGATGGCTATATATTTGAGATCTTAGATGAGATTAAGTAGAGATTAGGTTGGTGAAAAGAAAGAGAGAAGTATATCAACTCTATAAGCTTGAGCTTCTAAGATCACTGGTATTAATTCTATTGTATATGGTTGCAACCAAGTAGGCCTTGTGCTTGGCACATTGTAAGGAGATTATTTGCATTAGAATAAATACAAACTGTTGTTTCATCCATATTTGTGTTGGCTTCCATGTGTACACTCTAGAGAGGTGGTTGGTGAGTGTTTCCTTTGTTCTCTTTCTCCATGTTACCTTGCATCACCTTGTGTATTTTGTTGGTGTTGGATCTTCATCAGTCCCTGCCCTTGGACAATCTATTGTCCCTTCTACTATTGGTTCTGATTGGTTTGTGGACTTTTTGGCTTAGTAAGATGAGGATGCCAAGTTTGAAGAAGAATGGACTGTGTCAAAGGAAAACATTAAAAAGTACTTCTCTCCTTATTTTGACATGACCCTTAGATCCCACAAGTAGTGATATAAGGGTAAATATATATATATATATATATATATATATATATATATATATATATATATATATATATATATATATATATATATATATATATATATATATATATATATATATATATATATATATATATATATATATATATATATATATATATATATATATATATATATATATATATATATTTTCCTTTGATAGATAATGTGATGATTGATTGTATTATTGTTTCTTGATTTTCAAATCTAGTTTGTAGGGGAAGTGTGTTTCTTGGCTCCCCTTTTTTGTCTTTGTCATTTTTAAATTTTTTTTTTTTGTGTTTCTCTAAGTGGAGCTTATTGCATATCTTATAGTGTGGGTTTTAGGTCCCTTGGTTAAAAAATTTCCTTGTATTGGGTTCCAAGATCCCTTCAAATCATGTTTTCACTTAATAAGAATCATAACAAATCACCAAAAATGTGTAATAGGTGATCACAAAAGTGATAGTGAATTAAACACTGATATCCATGACTATGGAGGTGATCTAGGTGAAGTCCACAACCACAAACATGGTCTAGAGTGTTGAATGGGGAGTCTAGAGATCAATATCAAATATGTATCTAATTGATTGGCATTGGCATAAAAGTGTGATGATGTCATGAACCACATCTATACAATAATGTCACTTAGATTAGTCATTGCAATAAGGGCACTCTAGTCAAAGTGAACCTAGAATACAAGAGAAAATGACATGGATGTGCAATTTTCACTATAAATTAACTTCATAAAGAATATGATTGGGCTTCTAATTTTTGAAGCTTGAGCTTACAACTTGACATACATCATTTCTATATAGAATTGATTCACATTGATAATCACCTCTAATTTTAAATTCAAAGAAATAATTTGATACAATTATCTTATTTAAGATAAACTATATAGTATAATTCAATCTTTTAGATAAATAGTTATTATTTTGAATAAGGAATCAAATAAATACGTGAAGTTAGAACCAAATAACAATAGTTAGCTCTAGGTTTCATGAATATTTGATTGAGACATATGTCACCAATGTATTAGAAAAACGCCTATAAAATGATTGCCTCTAAATTGGTAATGTTTATACCTAGTATGTTAGATTTCTTTTACACTCGCATATGTTGCCAATCTAAAATTTACCTCAATAATGAATGTAAGTGCAATATAAATGTATTGTTTTCAATAACTAGGCTACCAATATATTTTGAAATAGCCAATGATTCAACAAATATCATAATTTGGGTGTTTGATGAGCTAGTGAGTAAAAATATGGGAGGTCATGGATTAACCCTAATTACTTGTCTCTACAACCAAATACAAAATACTAGAGAATATACATACAATATATGTGGTGAATGCACAATACATAATCTTAACGCATATGAAAATATCCTACAATGTTCCAAGCATTCTCTACAAAATGCATCTATAAAAAAATTGAAAGCCATGTTATCTTCCAACCAAGGATTAACTTCCAAAGGGATGAAAGTATGAACTTGTGTTACTTTTAGGCTAACTAAATATATCCAACTGGCCATTTCTATCCAAGTAACTTTCTCCAAAGAGGGTATTAACCAAAACCACTTGTTATAGTCATGGTGCCTTTATGGTAGTACATCTTCAATCAGATATGTTTAGGCTAGAACCTAGCCATTCAAAAACTATTTGATCAAGTGCTTAAAAAAAATATCAAAAAGAGAAGGTCCCAAGAATTTTGATTTGCACCTACCAAAAATTCTCTTTGGGAGAACTTCCTACCAGCCTTCTCAAGACTCTACAACCTCCCAATATGTTATTTCATTGATCTTCATTGTTATTATGAAATGTTCAAGGATATTCTTATTTAAAATCAATTTTAGTATTTTTAAAATCTATTGGTATAATATTGTTTTATACAATATGGGTTCAAAGTATGTTTGTTTCCCTACAATACAATCAATTCTAATAAGAGAACTCAAGAAGATGATGCACTATAATCACATAAAGAAAAATAAATATGACATCAATTGCCTGCAACAAAAATATACTTACAATTATTCTAGGCAACAATGTTTAATCCATTAATAAAGAACAGGTAAGGCATAGACCCTTCTAATTACCATTAAGATCAATCTTACATAATTTAAAAGAGATAGTTTCATTTGATTTTTTTTTATTCTAATCTTAAAAATTGCAAGAACCACATTTGGTACAATACTCACATTCTTGTAATCTTTTCTTGTTATTGAAATCTATCAAGAATAGTTTTAAATCATAGTGTTATATGTGTTGAAAAAAAACTAGATCATCTTGTAATATATGAAACCATAATTGATGTAGGAACTTCTAAGGTCATAACTTTTGATTCGAATGTGGGTTTTCAAAAAAAATTATAGGTAGCTTTATCAGGAAGAGTTAAGTGGTTTTCCAACTTAGCTCTTCTCTATTGGTGACCATTTTGATTTTTTTTGACAACCAAAAAATTGTTTAGACCCCTGAATTTAGCTTTTCATGTTTTTTTAATATCTTTTAGTTTTGTTTCTTGTAATAACTTTGAACTGATGTTTCTAATTTTGAAGGTTAATTGGCAATTTTTCTTGTCATAGTCTAAGGAAGGTTTTGTTGGATATAATTGTTCAATTGTGTGTTGTCTTTGATGTCACACAAATGTCATATCAGGGAAAGGATAGTGTCTACCGAGCTTAGAAGATCAACAGGCAAAGGATAGTTTCTACCAAGCTCAAAAGGTCAGCAAGGCAAATGATAGTGTCTACCAAGCTCAGAAGGTTAGCTAGACAAAGGACAATGTTTACCGAGCTTTCAAGGTAATCAAAAAAATTTAGTTCTTACCAAGCTCACTTGGTAATCAAAGAAAATATGACAGAAATAGTTCTTATAGAGTTCACTCGATCATCAAAGGTAATGTGGAAGAAATAGTTCTTACCGAGTTCACTCGGTCATCAGAGGTAATGTAGAAGAAACAATTCTTACCGAGTTCACTCGATCATCAAATGTAATTTGGAAGAAGCAGTTCTTACCAAGGGATTCAGTTCTTACTGAAAAAACTCGGCAGCCAAAGGATTTTAAGGATATTGCAATGTTAACCGAGTCAAAGATGGTTAACTCAAGAAATTTTTAGAAGCAGTATTTACCGAGCAGGGTCGGCCAGTAAAGGATTTCACTATTTTATGAAATAATGTTTATTTGTTTAGAGTTATATTTGTAGCTGACTGATGTACGATTTATTGGTAAATGTAACATGTAAATGAGCCGACTTGATAATCTGAATGGTATAAGTAAGAGGTCAAGTTGCAAATTCTAAAATATATGAAAAAAAAGAATGTAAAATTAATGTGATATGAAGATTGGTTATTGTGGAAGCAGATTTGAAGAATGATCAGAGATCATTGAGGAGTAGCGGAGCCATATTTGATCAAGGAGGATCTAATGATGCTGAATAGAGACCTATAGCCAGCAAATTCAGTTGCATCTTGTTCAGGTCAATTCATTGTTGCTTTCTAACCATTGTAACCGTGATTTCAAATCTCTTAACAGAGTTGGTTTAACAGCCATTTTGTAAATCCTCTAACAAGGTGATAGTTCAGTTGAATTGTTCTAAAGACCTCTCGCAAGGCCACTCCTAACAGGGTGATTAAATCCTCTAATAGGGTCACACCTAACAGTGTGTATTGTAACCTTTAACAGGGTTGGCTCCTAACAGGGCTCACTTTAGAAGAGTGAAAAATTAGTGACTAGTTGCTTGGTGGTTTTTCCCATATTGGATTTCCACGTTAAATCTGGTGTCTCTTGTGTTCACTTTATTTTTAGTTACATGCATGAATGCTTGAAAAGAAAGTAATAGTTTAATTTACTGAGTTATATCATTTGTTTACTGAGTACAAGCTGTAACTAGATCTTTAAGACATCTAAGGGAATTGTTGAGATTAATTTTTGCGAGTAACTAATTCACCCCCTCTCAATTACTCTATTTTTAATTCCAACAATGGGTATTACAGCTATTGGTGCTTACAGGAAAAGATTTCAAGGATCTAAGCTAAAGATCAGGATGTCTTACAAAAGGAAAATTCCAAGACTTAATGGGGACAACTTCTTAGCATGGCAAGGATTGATGAGGCTTCATCTGGCTTCTATTAGTGATACAGGGCTGAAGTACCTTGATGAGAAATATGAAGAACCTTTTGGTACATTATCTATCAATGATATTGCTAAAAAGAAGACTCACAATAACATGATGATAGATATAACATATGCTCTAAGTTATGAAGAATTTGATGACATCAAGGATTGCAAAACTGCCTTTGAAATGTGGGACAAGTTTAAAGAAATCTATGGAGGAGATGATAATGTGAGAAGAGCGAAAGTAGAAAGTTTGAGAGGACAATTTGATCAAATGAGGATGAGAGAGGATGAAAACATTGCAAAGTATGTTGAAAGAGTTAAAGCATGTGTTAGTGCAATCAAATCATCTGGAGGAGATATCAGTGAGGAGACAGTTATAAGTAAAGTTCTTAGAACTCTACTTCCCATTTATGCAATCAGAGTCTCTGCAATTCAAGAAAGGAGATGTGAGGCAAATCATAAAATAAATTTAGAGGCCATAGTTGAAAGATTGACTGCATTTGAGCTAGACAACTATGACAATTATGTTCTAGCTACCAAGAACATTGAATCAACATTTGAAGCCAAGCTTTCACTCAAATAAAAAGGGAAAAAGATGAACGATCCACAGTTAGACAATGATGAAGAATTAGAACAAAGTTCAGACAATGATCTTGAAGTGGTTGAAGCTCTACTAGCAAGAAAATATTCAAGAGGCAAAGGGAAATACAAAGGTAAGGTTCTTCTAATCTATCTCTCTTGTGAAGAAATTGGACATATTGCTGCTAGGTGCCCAAATAAACAAAACAAAGATGAGAAGAAAGGTCACAAGTACAATGGCAAGAAAGACTTCAAATCAATCAAGGATAAAGGTAAGAAAACATGTTTTATGGAAAAAGATTCTAATGATTCTGATGATGAAGAAGAAGATGAAATTGTCTACATTGTTGTAAAAGATGAATCTAATAATGATGAGGAAATGACACTAATTTCTCATATGAGCAGAAATGATACATGGATCATAGATAGTGGTTGTTCTCATCACATGATGGGTGATAAAACTAAGTTTGAATATTTTGAAGACTATGATGGTGGCAGTGTAACGCCTCGCTCGGGAACCTAAGAGAAATAAACCTAACATGTTACAATGTTTATTGAACTATTTTTTTTATAAAGTTTAAACAACATCAAGATAACATTAATGCGGAAGCAACATGAACATATACATCAAATACACATTAGCAATTATAGATATAGTTTCAATTCCTCAAGGGTTCCTTTACGTTGAGTCACATTTAATAATTTTAAATTAATTAGTTTAAGTTCCAAGTACAATGCCACGTGATCATAAAAAAATGACAGATACATAATTGCATAAGAAAAGCATAAGTATAACTAATACAATGAAAGTACATCCAATTAATAACATCCACTGCAAATGTTGCAGGGTATGTGAGAATAGATACAATACATCAGAATACATGATAACATATATACATCATCTGAAAAGAAGTTTCTGAGATAAGAAATAAGAATGATAAAGGTACATCTTCTGCAATGAACATCCAACAACTGGCAATGTGAGGGGGACCGAAATGGTAAGAAAACACTACCTTCCGACTGCGTGGTTACCTAGTCAGGCTTCCACTCCCATCGTGTAGGAAAGATAATGAACGATCCTCATACAGCTAATCAAACATAAAACATTCCTAGGTGAGGTACCCCTAATAGCCAAAACTACCTCAAAGGTAACACATGCTACTCAAGAAGATAAAATAATCCAAAAGTAAGAACACTCAATCCAATACCAAAACCACATAACCAAACATCATACATAAACCAAGTATAAACCAAATACCAAGATCATAAGATAAAGTCAACGAAAGATAATCACCTCAAGTCAAAAACCACATATCAAGAGTACATCATCCATGAATCACCAATCATCATCAATGAAAGTAATAACCGCAATAAACACATCCAACAATAAGTACACCACCAGAGGTATATATAATCTACAGAGGAGACTTAGGCTACATACTAGGGAGTGTCATCACATGGCTGCTTGAGTTACCCTGGACTGATCTCTTAATAAACTTCGGACCCTCAAGCGTTAGGTTACCCTGGACTGGTTACTCTGAACCCTGGACCCTCAACATCACACATGTGAAAACCAAAAAGCCCTCTCAAGAAGACAAGACACTCATCCCATTCCGTCCTTAGTCTATACAAGCACTCAAGGCATGGTTGGGTCAAATATCTCTAACTTATCTTTTTAGTGTGTTTTTCCCTTAACAATTTTTAATTACTAGATTATCACTTATTACATAACTTGCATTAGGTTACCCTGGCACTGACCACTTTGGGTCCCGGACCCCTATGCAAGCCACTCCCAAAGTCATGTACCTACACAACCTCTCCTAAGCACATAAATCCACAGTTGTGTCTCATACCACAACACTCATAAAGATCAAACTCGGTTCCTTAATAGGCAACCTGATAATAAGATGGTTCTCCCATCCAAGTACACATAAATGCCCCACAAGGTAAACCTCATAAATATAATTTCCAATCTAAATCACAAGACATATCATGACATCTAGCCACGTAAATTGTGTAACATAAATCTCACAAAACCCTCTGGTGTACATCCTAAACTGATCAACACCTAATTGACTCCAAAATCCAAAAGCATAGATAGTACAAGCAACATCACAGTTTCATAGTTTGAGTTTGATTTAAAACATGTTAAAGGATAGAGTTTCAGTTTACAATAAGGTTCCAATAAAGTGGATGAAATTCATAGTTTACCCTTGCGTACTAACCCCATTCTTATTTTCAAATATATTTTGTACAATTACCCCTACTTGACTAAGGTAAATTTTTCCAAAATAATAAGGGTAATCATTTATTTAAGTTTATTAAATAAATAACTTCATTTTATAACATTCTTCTTCTTCTTCTTTCTAATTAACCTTAATTAAACTACATTTAATTAAGTTAATTACTAATTTTGAATATAAAACTATATTGATATTATTTAATTAATTATTAATAAGTATTAATAAAATTTATTAACAATATTAATAATTAATAATAATAATCCAAATTTAATAACACTAATAATTAATTATTTAAATTAAATTTAGATTTAATAAAATTAACATTTAATAAAATATATTAAATGTTATTTAATTTTAATAAATTAACAATTAAAAATTATAATAAAATTTTAAAACTTTTAAATAAACTATATTTAAATTTTATTAATTTAAAAATTTAAATAAAAACAAACAATTTCAATACACGCGCTTAAGGCCCGCACGGCTAGCCATAAAGGCTGACAGCTGCCTTGGCAGCGCCGTTGCTGCTGTACTGCCGTAAAGGCAGTACCTGTTGCTACGACATCAGTCGTAGCTGCCGTGCAACATATATAAAGTGTCGTGGGGAGATAACAAGGTAAGGGGGTAAGTTTGTTTTTTTAAACTTTTTTTTTTTTTTTTTTAAATTTAGTTTCATTTAAAATTTAATACGAATTTTATAAATTTTTATAAAATTATTATATATGAAATATAATAATTGTTTTATAATTTTTTTATTTTTTTATTTTTTTAACTATGATATTCGTTACAACAAATTCTACAATTATAATTATATATATATATACACTAATATCCTTTACATTATTAATCAGATAAGGAAAACTAAGTTTAACCATGCAAATTTTTAATTCAAAATTTTCTTTTTATTTCAAACTTTTTCCCAAATTAATTTTTGTTCTTAAAATCTATTGAAAGAAGACATTTATCTTTCAAATATCAAGCTTGATTTCAATATCTAATAGATTCTCGTATTTAATTAATTTCTTATTCAAATGCAATCTTCTAAAATAAACTCAACGAAGTATCCATCTAAGCCATGTACAGATATTTCTCAAACAAGATCAATATTGCATACCAGAAAAACAACACATGCAAAAGACATGGAGCAGATAGAAACTTGAAGAGTGAAAACCACTATACAGTCAAGCCACGAGATCCTACCTGGATTTGATGCTAACCTTTGACAATTAGATGCAAATTCCTATTGCAAGCAAAATCTTTCAAGCCACGTAAAATTCTTTTCTTTCCAAACCCTTCGAGTTGCTCTCCATAAACCTGTGTGTGCCATAATGACCTGAAACCCACTAATATATAATCTAATTACCTTTCAGGGTTTCTGTCACCACCACTTCTAAAATTACAATTATTTAATTTAATTAATTCTTTCATGCACAATTAATTTGCTTTTTAAATTAAGATATTATTTTATTATTCCCTTCATGCACCTTAAGTGAATTATTAAATTACTTTATTTAATTTATTAACTTTTAAATCTCATGTGCATTTAAAAATATTTTTATTAAGTTCACATATTTTATCTTTTTAATTAATTTTTTTATATTTTAAACCCATTCATGCAAACTTAAATCTTTTTCATAATTTAATTTCTTTTAACTTCTTAATTTATTTTTGAACTTTTTAATTTGATAATTATTTATTAACTTAAATAACAATAATATTTAGCATTTATTTAAAAATGAACTCTAAATATATTATTATTAAATTAAATAAATATTATCACGTTCTAATTTTATTCTTATAACTTTTATCTTCAAATTCCATTCTTTTATTTATTTAATTTTTTCAATTAATTAAATATTCAAAATGTTATAATAATTTTCTATTAAATTAAATCATTAATCTAATCTTTTTAATTAGACTTAATTAATAGAAATTCATCAAACACTCACAAAACAACATACGCACAAAATACTTATAGGTTTTAAAAAGGGTAGACAGTCTGTTACGAGTCCTCCTTGCAGGACAAGTAGTATAGGCTATGGTTGGGATTGGACCTGATCATTATCTTCCCATTCTTACCATTTGAGTATTTGTAATTGGGCACACTCATCCTAGCAATTCAGGGAAGTCGATGCTTGATACCTGCATCTTGCATAAAAGATGAGCATGTACATGTATATAATATATCTAAACTAAAAAGGGAATGGCAGGGAGTGGTGCATCATGTAGATCCCGACTAGCACGTGACTACGACTCCCTCCCTTAACCACATCAAACACGTCAGACAAAAAGATAAAACAAACACACACACCATACACATGCAAGTATGAGGTAAGTATAAAAATCACCAATCTAAGATAAATGCTCAGTTGTAATAATGCATCTCTATCAATACAACATAATCATCATTAAAGACATCACGTTAACATTGTTATGAAAGAAAACACATTTACTAATTAGGAATCATCAAGACATCATTAACAACACATGAAATGAAATCAACTAAGTAATCATCACTGATATATCACTAATCCAAGTCATGAAATAATATCATAATATTGTAAATTCGGTATCTCTAAAACTAATCAATGCACAAAATCAGCCTAAAAGAATTTGATGATGATAGCAGAAATGCAAATTAGGGGCAGACACTACAAGCAATGTAAGATTTGGTAACAATGAACCTTGTTGTATAAGAGGAAAAGGAAGAATCTCACTAACCAAGGAACTTGAATGTGATAATGCATATTGGATAGAAGGACTAAAGCACAATTTGTTGAGTGTGGCACAGCTACTCAATAATGGATTCAAAGAAGAATTTATGCATGGAAAAGCAAGATTGTTGGATGGCAAAAGAAAGCTGATTGGATCAGGCACCCAAACAAAAGGTAACTTATTTTATCTTAAACTTGGTGAATGTTCATGTTTCATTGCTGAAATTAAAGAAAGCTAGTTATGGCATAAGAGGTTGTGTCATGTAAACTTTGACAATTTAATAAAAATCAGTAAATTTAGGAAAGTAAGAGGTATTCCTAACATAAAGAAACCTAAGGTTGGTCTATGCAAGAATTGTCAAATTGGTAAGATGGGAAAGACTAGTTTTAAAAGCAAGAACTATCAGACTGAAGAAGTTCTAGAAATTGTGCATACTGATTTGTGTGGACCTATTGGCATTGAAAATTATACTGGTGAAAATTTTTTCATTCTATTTGTTGATGATTATTCAAGAATGATGACTGTCATGTACCTTAGAGAGAAATCAGAAGCATTTGAAAAGTTCAAATGGTATTTGGCTAGAGTAGAAAAGGAAATAGGCAAAAGACTGAAATGCTTAAGGTCTGACAAAGGTGGTGAATTCATTTCACATGAGTTCAATAACTTTTGCATTGAAAAGGGAATCAAAAAATAGGTTTCAACACCTAGAACTCCAGAACAAAATGGAATAACAGAAAGAAGGAATAGATCTATAATGGATTGTGCAAGAACCTTAATGATTGAGAAATGCATTGCTATCAAATACTGGAAGTAAGCTATCAACACTACAGTTCATACCTTGAATCGAGTACATCTAAAAAAGGACTCATTCAAAACATCCTATGAGTTGTGGTATGGCTACAAACCCAATGTAAGTTATCTAAAAGTATTTGGAAGCAAATGTTACATCTTTTAGAATCTAGAAAAGGTAAATTTGATGCAAAAAGTGATGAAGGAATATTTTTGGGATACTCTTGCAAAAGCAAAGCATATAGATGTTTGAACTTATCTACTCACAAAGTTATAAAAAGTGCACATGTGAAAGTTGATGTGTTTGCAAAAAGAACAAAAGAAGAAAGCAAAAAGGAACCTGAAGACTATAGAAGATTCATTTACATTGAACTTGATATAATGCCAAGTATACCTATTATTCAAGAATCCTCAACTCCAGAGTCTTTAGTTACCAAGTCACAGGAAGTTCAAACCGAGCTAATGCCTCCCAACCTATAAGAACTTGAGTTGCAAATAGAAGCTACCGAGTTAGCATCTACCGAGCCTGAGAAACCATAATCATAACCAGAAGTTGAGACACAGAAGATAAAAATGCAAGTCATTCAAAAGGAAAGGAGCCCATGTTAGCCAAGTATGTTAGAAAGCATCATGCACCAGATCAGATCATTGGTGATAAATCAGAAGGAACAATGACAAGAAGTAAGTTGAAAGGCATTTGTTTACTTGCTGATTTTGAACCCAAAAATGTCAAAGATGCACTAGACAAGGAAAGTTGGATTGAAGCTATGAATGAAGAAATAGAACAAATAGAGAAAAACAAAACATGGACTCTTGTACCTAGACCCAAAGACAAGAATGTGATTGGAACAAAGTGGGTATTCAAAAACAAACTAAATGAAGATGGTAAGGTATCAAAGAACGAAGCTAGACTAGTATGCAAGGGATACTCTCAAGAAGAAGGTGTAGACTATGGAGAAACTTTTGCTTCTGTTGCAAGATTGGAAGGTGTCAGAACCTTACTTGCATATGCTGCACTCAAAGGATACAAAGTTTATCAGATGGATGTCAAGTCAACATTTCTCAATGGCATATTGGAGGAAGAGGTTTACATTGAGCAGCCTAAAGGTTTTGTTGATCCAGACAAGAAGGACATGGTCTACAAATTGCATAAAGCATTATATGGTCTGAAACAAGCCCCTAGAGCATGGTATGAAAGATTGCATAACTATCTTATTCAGATTGGTTTTCAAAGGACTAATGACAAAAACAATTTGTACATAAAGGAAGGACTAGATAATAAGATTTTTTTGGCAAAAATATTTGTAGATGATACTTTGTTCACAGGAAATGATGATCTTTGCAAAGAATTTTTAGAACAAATGAACAAAGAATTTGAAATGTCAATGTTTGGTGAAATCAAATTCTTTTTTGGTCTTCAAATTCAACAGAATAAGAATGGAATCTACATCACTCAATCTAAATACATCAAGGAGATACTGAAAAAGTTTGGCATGGAAGATTGCAAACCAGTTGGGACTCCTATGTGTAGTGGATTAAAACTCACCAAAGATGATGAATCAAAGGAAGTGGATCAGACATTGTATAGATCTATGATTGGAAAGTTGCAATATGTAGTGCACACAAGACCTGACATTGCCCTTGTAGTAGGGATTGTAGCAAGATTCTCAACAAAACCAAAAGAAAATCACATGATGGCAATCAAAAGGATCATGAGATATTTAAAAGGAATTGAAGATTATGGATTATGGTATAAACTTGGAGAGGAAAATTGGATTTAAAGGTGTTCACTGATGCAAATTGGGTAGGAAATATTAATGACAGAAAGAGCACAAGTGGAGGAGCTTTCTTTCTCGAAAAAAGGTTGGTTTCTTGGACAAGCAAAAAGTAGAATTGTACATCTAAATCCATAGCAGAAGCTGAATATGTTGCAACAACAGTAAATTGCTCAAACATTGTGTGGTTTAAACAATTATTGAAAGGTATGAAGCAAGAAATCAAAGAACCAATTGTTATGTTTTATGATAACACAAGTGCAATTAACATCTCCAAGAAGCCAGTGATGCATTCAAAAACCAAGCATATTGCCATAAAATATCACTTTGTTAGAGAATTGGTGCAAGAAAAGGAAATAAGATTGGAATATGTGCATATGCGCTGACATATTCACAAAGCCTTTACCTAAGGATGCATTCTTATATCTAAGAGGTAAGTTAGGGGTCATTTCTCTATCTGAAGCTCACTAAAATACAGTTTTAGTGATGCATCAAAAGGAACAGAATTGAAAATCTATCAGTTGATGCAACAAACCAATGAAGATATTGCATATGAATCAGTACATCAGGTACAATGTTATTAAGTTGTTTTGATATATCTTTGGCATGTGTTGTCAAAGAGGGAGAATATACTGTCATATCTTTATGAAATTTGAAAAATAATAAGAGTTTGTGTAAGAAGGAGAGATTATTATGAAAGAGGGAGTTTTATATTCTGTCATTAAAACAAAGACTTGTTTTCAAATTTTATTATGTTATGACATGTTGTGTTGCCATCAATGCCAAAGAGGGAGATTGTTGGATACAATTGTTCAATTGTGTGTTATCTTTAATGTCACACAAATGTCATATCAGGCAAAGGATAGTGTCTACTAAGCTCAGAAGGTCAGCAAGGCAAAGGATAGTGTCCATCGAGCTCAGAAGGTTAGCAAGTCAAAGGATAGTGTCTATCGAGCTTAGAAGGTCAGCTAAACAAAGGACAATGTTTACCGAGCTTTCAAGGTAATCAAAGAAATTTAGTTCTTACCGAGCTCACTTGGTAATAAAAAAAAATGCAACATAAATAGTTCTTACCAAGTTCACTCAATCATCAAAGGTAATGTGGAAGAAACAGTTCTTACCGAGTTCACTCAGTCATCAAAGGTAATGTGGAAGAAATAGTTCTTACTGAGTTCACTCGGTCATCAAAGGTAATTTGGTAGAAGCAGTTCTTATCAAGGGATTCAGTTCTTACTGAGAAAACTTGGCAGCCAAAGGATTTAAGGATATTGCAATGTTAACTGAGTCAAAGATGGTTAACTCAGAAAATTTCCAGAAGCAGTATTTACCGAGCAAGGTTGGCCAGTAAAGGATTTCACTGTTTTATGAAATAACATTTATTTGTTTAGAGTTATATCTATAGCTAACTGATGTACGATTTATTGGTAAATGTAACATGTAAATGAGCCGACTTGACAATCTGAATGGTATAAGTAAGAGGTCAAGTTGCGAATTCTAAAATATATGAAAAAAAAGAATGTGGAATTAATGTGATATGAAGATTGATTATTGTGGAAGCAGATTTGAAGAATTATTAGAGATCATTGAGGAGAAACAGAGCCATATTTGATCAAGGAGGATCTAATGATGTTGAAGAGAGACCTGTAACCAGCAAATTTATTTGCATCTTGTTTAGGTCAATTCATTGTTGCTTTCTAACCATTGTAACACTGATTTCAAATCTCTTAATAGAGTTGGTTTAACAGCCATTTTGTAAATCCTCTAACAAGGTGATAATTCAGTTGAATTGTTCTAAAGACCTCTGACAAGGCCACTCCTAACAGGGTGATTAAATCCTTTAATAGGGTTACACCTAACAGTGTGTATTGTAACCTTTAACAAGGTTGGCTCCTAACAGGGCTCACTTCAGAACGGTGAAAAATTGGTGACTAGTTACTTGGTGGTTTTTCCCATATTGGGTTTCCACGTTAAATCTAGTGTCTCTTGTATTCACTTTATTTTTAGTTACATGCATGAATGCTTGAAAAGAAAGTAATAGTTTAATTTACCAAGTTACAACATTTGTTTACTGAGTACAAGCTGTAACTAGACCTTTAAGACATCTAAGGGAACTGTTGAGATTAATTTTTGTGAGTAACTAATTCACTCCCTCTCAGTTACTCTATCTTTAATTCCAACAGGTTTAGTTAAAAAATTAGCTTTCTAGAAGTTATTTTGAAGAGTACCAAAAATGTTAAATTTTAAGAATTGTAAAATACTATGAAAAATGATAATTTATGGTTTTGTCATTTTAGAGAGCTTTTAAGTTATGCAAGGAGTTGTTGAACATTGTAGACAAAGGTGAGTGGAAAATAATTTGAGTTGGGAATTGGCATTGTTGTCTAATGGTTCTAATTCAATAATTGATGAGGTTGAGTTATAATTGCTAGCCTAGGATGTTTAATATATTGTTAGTCCATAATAAAGCAATTAAATATACAACAATTGAAATTGAATTATAGCTTTCATGTAATAATAAAGTTAATCTAATTGTGAAACTTGTTGTCAAATTAAGTGTCAAATTAGTAACTGGATTACTATAAAAAGAAATTTTTCAAATTATGTAATCTACATGCTTGATTATAATTTTCTAGATGACCTAGATGAGAAACAATGCTCCTAATTGAATGATCTTTATGATTGAATGCAAGATTTATTGATGCTCTAAAATGCTCTAAATGGATATTAAATGTTGTAGAATGAACTCAACAATTAGCTATAAAAGTGAGAAATCAAATTGGGTCACTTTATAAGCAATTGAATCTAGATGTCTAATGCCTTGATTGACCTTGATTTTATAGGTTTCAATTTTATTTGAATGGTTGAGATCCATCTTTGATAAATGGTTGAGATTAATTCTCCAAGTCATCTATGTGATCAAGGCTTCATCAGAAGGGTTTGAGTTCTTTGTCCTTTAGTGGTGAGTGTAAAAATGGGATAATTATTTAATTCATTTTATTTAATTAGTTTAGCCAAGATGTTTTGAACTTTGAGTTAATTAATTAGAGCAAGAGTATTAATTAATTGATTAATCTCGATTAATAACCTTTCAAGCTTGACTATTGATTGCTGATTTAGGATGAAATTATGCAAGAAAAATGATGGAATTCACTAGTGCAATCATGTGATTGATTTGATTTGATGCCTTGATTAGGATTTAGGGGAAAATTAATTGAACTTGGTTGATTTAGGCCTTTTGGTTATACTAGCTCATTTTTAGATGATTAACATTTGCCTTTATTTGAATTGATGTATCATTAGCACCTTGATTCAAAAAATGTCTTATGTATGATAATATAATTGTGATTTTGATCTTAATCAAGTGAACATTTTGATGTGGGGCTTGACGAAACTATTAATGACCTAATTAATGTTGGATATAAAAACTTTATTTGATGTCTAATGATTGACTAAGAGAAGGATAACTAACTTGATGTGAAGTAATAAAATTGATCACCTATATGATATTGATGATGATTGATACTAATGAATAACCAATTCGATGTGTAGCGATGAACTTGATTACCGCTAGATAAGATAACATTATTAATGTCCAACAAAAAACCACAATGTGGGTCTATGGGACTGGAAGCTTACACCAAGAAAAAAGCAGACAAATGAAGCACCAAACAGTGTCCACAAAAGAAAAAGCACAACAAAAGAATAAGAAAGTAGGAGATATCATGGAAAAGATTAGGTATCTATCCTCATAGGGAAAAATTCCAGTAGCGAATGATCTATGCGGCTACCAGAGGCCCTGTGATGAAGCTGAGTGCTATGAGAGGAGTGTCATTGGTGAAGAGGTCCCCTGCAAGGTCTCACAGATCTGAAATGGCCCATGTTAGGGAAACTGTAGGGTCGCTTCACACCCCGAGCTAGAGTTAAGGGTGAGAAGAAGGTCATAATAAGTTGTGCTTAGGTCTGACTCCTAGGAAATGATAGTTGTAAAGTATGGTCACCAAGTTGTAAGGAGTCACAGAGATAGAGCACAGTGCAATGCTAATTGGTGTACCTAAAAAAATCTAAGAGGGATCTTCCATCTCTAAAAAAATAGTAAAATCTCCCTCTATTCTCATAGTATATGGGGCATCTAAAAAGAAAATGAATCTCATATTCTACCTCTGCTAATGTACAAAGTGTACACACTTGATCCTCTCTAGCAATATGTTGATTGACCTAGATCTGGAGTCTGTGTGAACCCACCCTAAAGGAGCCAAGGGAGATAAGCTAGAATGATTATGAAAGCAAAGATGTTGATATGAATGAATAACTAGTTTGATGTGATGCAATGAGACTGATTAATGTCAAAAGTTTGATCAAGATAATTAATGTGATATGGGTCATGATGAAGTATTAGTTGATAAAGACACTACCAATTTGATTTGGAGCGATGAAATTGATGTCCATGTTGATTTGATAATGTTCAAACAACTAGTCCTGATAAGACTGAGCAATTTGATATGAGACTTGATGAAATTACTTGTTCCAAGAATGTTAACTTGATTGATCTGAGACTATTAACTTGATATGATGCTTGATGAAGTTGAAAACCTTATTTGATAGCCTAACTCAATTGATTGGTTGTTTAATGAAACAAATTTGATGAGATTCCTTGATTTGACTAACATTGATTTTATAAAATTTGATGTGATTATGCCCCCTTGGGAGTGAAATAAAAAAAAGAGATTGATAGAACACCAATTTTGATTAATTAGAATGATAAAAAACTTACAATCAATTAGAAATTGACTTGAATTGATGATAAACTATTTCGGTTTGATTTTGTATTGATCCGAATATTGTTTGACCAAGGTTGACCAAAGTTTGACTTGATTTTGATAAAGTTCGACCTTGGTTGATTTTGATTTGACTCATGTTGACTTGATAAATGACATCCAATTGGTTTCAATAGTAATTGGTGTGATTTTGTGTCCCAATCCACCTAGTTTGGCCATTTTTTTTTACTAAGGTTGACTTACAATTTGACTAGATTGAATAGGTTGAATTGACTTCATGATTTTAATCTTCATTTTGAACTCCATTTTGTTATGCCATTGTCACCCAATTTGAGCTAATTAATTTTGATTTTTGTTATGCCATTGTCATCCAATTTGAGCTAATTAATTTTGAGGTCAAAAGGTTGACCTAAATACCCCAATAGGTGTAAATAAGTCAAAAGGGTCTTTTAAACTATTCCTTTTAACTTTTATCATTTGGTGATTTTGAGATCTTGAGAGAAACCATGTTGATTCCCATGGAGAATCATCAATTTGAGGAGTTCATCTTAGAGACCAACACACTATACAACACCTATCAATGATCAAAACCAATCTAATTGTTCTAGTAATTTATTCATTTTTAATGTTTTTTAGGTGAGTTTTGTGTTGCATAGTATGTTCGAGTCCTAGTTTGTATCCTCTTTCGGATGACTTAAACATCAGACACTAAGCTATCTAGTTCTTGCAGCTTGTTTGGCTTAAACATCACATCCATGGTCTTTACTCGCAAGTCCTATCTAGTTCTTGTAGCTTGTTTGGCTTGCACAACACCCAATTTAGACTCATATCATATTTTTAGAGTTGTATGTCAATCCTTCTTGAGTTGTGCAATGCAAACTCACATGTTCATAACCTTCTAATTCCTCACTAGTAACCCATTTAAAGCTTGTATAGCCTTGTACAATGAGTCCTATTTCAATTTTTTGATCGTATGGCATTTTTGAACAAGATGTGATTTATTGTCTAGGACTATATCTAGTAAACTGTTTGTGTTGCCTAATTATTTGATAAATTTGATTCTTCTTATGTTGTATGGATTTTGCTTGAGTTGTACTTGTATTTTAACATTCTGATGATGTTTTTATACTTTGATATTGATATGTTTTTGTTCATTGCCCCTTGCAGGTGAACTTCATTGTGGTTGACCTTTTGTGGTCAGTATCCTCAGACCTTGTAGATGATCCTCCATCTTATATATGGATAGCGATAAGGTAATTATCAAGCAGTTTGGTTTTCTGAAATTGATCGAGATTTGTACATTCACTCAAACTGGGGTTTTCTCACTACTTTGGTTGACTGGTGGTATTTCAGAGCATAACACGTTCACGTTCTATATGTCCACTGGTGAGGTTATTGTTACTTCAAAGGATGTTTATTGTATTGTGTACTATGTTGTCATTTTTTTTTTCTATTGGTACCATTTCTTTACATAGTGTGCTTTAGTATCCCACCCTTGATTCTAGATTCCTACCATGGGAGAAAATATAGATACACTATGTTGGATTTTCCCTACAATATGTATTGGCTGGTTTGGTTGGAGGCATTGTGATGTTTGATCATAGTGCACAAGGTTTCATCTACTGTTAGGCTGGAATTTTAGAATAATTCTTTAAAGACCTTGTTGATTTTCTTGGGGTACTTGTTTTTGTTGCTCACCTGTATATAAGCAAGTTTTCTTCTATTATAGGAATGTTCCTAGAAGTACATCATAGTGACTATGCCTATCAATGAGTGTCATAGATGTCCTCATTATCCTTTCTTTGATATGTAGTGTGGTTATGTTCAGCTACCCAACTTGAGAAAATTAGAGTACTAGCACACAGTTCTAGATGATGACACTGTCATTCTAACAATTGAGAGCTTCCCTTTTGCTTTATAAGAAAATATATGAATTGGTCGTGATTGGGAGGTTTATCACATTAAGGTTATGAGGCAATTTAGCTAGGTTGTTACGACCCATCTTGTGTGACTATTTGGTAGGAGGTCATCGACACTTTTTGACTCAGTCCATTAAGTTGGTTGACTTTGACTAGAGAATTTGATTTTTGCATCAATTTGTGTGAGATAGACATTAAGTTGTTATGTGTTCGACTTAAAACTATAGTTTCTATGTTCTTGTTCGATATGTGTTTTGACTAAATACTTCTTGTTTTGGTTTTCTTTATTTTATATCATAAAGACCTTGTTCGATTATGAGTGTTTATTTACTATTCATGACTTGACTTGAGTCGAATACTTTAGGGTTTTTTTGGTTCATGGAATTTTAAGAATTTGGATTTCTACAAATCTTGGTTTAGCCAAATCAAGGATTTGTAAATCATCATTCCAATTTTGGGGATTTTACCTGAACTGTTTGTTTCACTCGGAAGATGCATGTGAAGACATATTTTTATGCTTAAGCTTGGAGTTGAAGGCAAATTTCAAAAAGTAGTCCATTCTATTATTTTTACACTCCTTGAAAAACATAATCAGGTTTTGATTTTCAATTCCTACTTGCTAGTAGAAAGTTGGAAAACCTGGTTATGAGGCAAAATTGGAAGTCCAGTATGCTAATTCAAAAAAATTCAAATCTGGATTTTGAAAAAGCCAATTCCTGTCATCTTCCATGAACCAAATGGACCCTTATAGACTCTGACTAAATCTTTATTGTTGATGTTATTAGATGTGTAATTTAATTTAATTGTCATTATGATAGTCATTATATGTTTGATCTTATGAGGTTGTGACATGATGGTTAAAATTCTAGTTGTATTTACATATTATATATTATGATGTATGATGACTATTTAAAATTTGTATTATTTAAATGGAATCGAGATTATGAATTTCAATAAGAGATATCGTACAAAAAATGTTATTTTTATTTATCATTATGTTTGCAATACTAATTTTTTGGCTTGTGCGAGTTTGTGAGTGTGTAGATACTGAAGGCAAAAGGGTGGTTGAGGTAGAGGAGTTTAGCTCCTCAGCAGGGTCAGCCAAGAATTTGTATGGCATAGTCGCATGCACACACATAGTTATTTTATTTTGTATTAAATCTATTATATTGTGATTTTATAGTTAGTTTGAATTGGTAATTAATAGTTAGTTGAGAAATTAATTGGAAATTAATAGTTTTTCAAATTTCAAATTTATGGTCATGAATTAGTAAACAATGAGTTTAATAGAGCTGAAAATTTTATTACTTTCTTAAGCCAAGTGTAAATTTTAAGTTCTGAACCATCATTGTTAGTTGCATAAATGTGGGATAAAGTGAGTCATTCAAGGAGAGGAGAGCGTTATATGGAGGAGTTTTACATGTAATCCTCATAATGGGAATGCCAAGAATAGGGGAAACCACAATTTTGGAAGGGGCTAATTTGTTAAAACAAAAGAGGAAAAAAAAAGTAATTGAAAAATAGGAGAGAGGAGTAGCAATTGAGGAAGGAGGAGGATAGTCGGCAAGGGAAGGAGATACAACTTAGGTGGAGAATCATTTGATTGGAGAAAAGATGAAGGAAGCTTTTGCATCTGTTTCAACCTTTTTCTAGGTTCCTTTAATTTCCTTCTTTAGATTTGCTATCGGTATTTTAATTGTTATCAGTTCTTGGACAAGAAAGTACAAATGGTGTATGGTTTTCTATACTTCATGGTTTCTTTTCTTCATTAGCAAAATCTTAGTCAACTTTTCATCTGGACGATGAGATTCATTCATCACATGAGCTTTGAAACTTTATAATTAAATCGTATTAGATGTGTGGATTTGATAGTGAATGTCAACTTTATTTTCAGCTACCTGATGTGTTGAAGTATGTATCTGTGATCGAGATCTTTAGACCTTTGTTGGTTGTCATGAGCTTGTCTAATGGTATCATCTACATCCTTGCTAAGGTTGTGTTTTAGATTATTTCTTTATTCAATCCTCATTCATCTCTTATGCATGTTCTATTCTTCCCATTGTCAAACTTTATGTCATCTAAAGAATATCACATATTCTTATCCTTGTTTTGTAAGTGTGTTGATTTGGCATCAAGCATGTGTGTTGATTTTGATGGCAATATATATGTTATTATTTTATTCCTACTTGGCATCATCCACATATTAATGCATTGCATTGACGTTTATATTTTGAAGTCAAAAATTGTCATGTTCATGTTGACAGTCCACTTAATGTAGGTGTCGGTTCCTTTCCAAGCTACCGAGTATTTTACATAACAACTGTCTATTGACATGTCAAAGACTCCTTATCTTGCAAGAGTAGTATGTTTTGTTTGATCTCATTCAAAGGATATACAAGAAGATTGTTTTGTGTGTTTTTCTTTTGCTTTTCAAATGACATGAACATCATATTTTATGTTCTTAATATATTGTACAGTTTTATTTGTACTAGCATTTTGATATAGTTCTTTGTATTTGCTTTGAATTATGGGAGTTGTGTCTTTCATATGGTTTTGTTACATTTTGTGTTTTGCGTGTGCTAAGTTCTTTGCATGAAGTGTATACATTTATACATGTAGAGACTCATTCATATTCTTGTATGGTTTTATTAATTGTAATCAGTGTATGAACATTGAATTATTTTCAGATGGTAATCACATATGGATTTGCATAATATGATTTGATCTACCAATATGATATCAAGGCCTGCATAATATTATAACTAACTTCTTTCACTTATAGTATTGTTTGCTAACTCTCATTTGATGGCACTTTGACTTGTTATGTTGACATCCATGCTCAATATATATATTCTTTTTGAGCCATCAAAAATAGTCAAAGTATTCATAAGTAATAGTAGTCCCTTCATCGTCGGTCTTGACGGTGATAATATTGTCGTTACCAACACATTTCAACATCTTGGCCATGTTGTTTGGATTTATTAGGTAATGTATTTGAGTTAGTAAATTTTATTTAAAATTTCTTAAACATGTAGACAGTTTAGCAACAATTCGAATAGTAAACAATGAATGAGAAAATATCACTCAAAATATTAACTACAATTTAAAGGTAAAACTGGAAAGTATTGATTTCATCTTGTTATTTACTTATACTTGAGATCACAAGAAATAATGAATTACTTGGAAATAGTAAATTTTATTTTGTTCACTCCTAAAAATCTAGTAGAATTGTTGAGTATATAATGCTTTATAGCCAATGTATATGCAAGCTTTTTAGAAGTTTCCTCTTGAGATAGATGTTTATTAGGTTACATGAAGTTATTTTGGGAATAAAATTTGACTCTTGGGAAGGGTGTTGAATGTGGGATCAAAGAGGAGGGTAATTATTGGAAATCTTGTGTTATTGGTCCTTATATATTACCTATCAGTCTTTTACATTATGATGGTTTATGATGCTTGGCCAAGCTCAATAAAACATTTATGCATATGATTGAATGCATTGGTTATTTACATTGTTTTCCCTCTTCCACATCCATGTGTATGTTTCTACTAGGCATATGTGTAAAGTACAATTAGGCACTTGGCTGCACTAGATCCTTCTGATCCAATTGTGTCGAGTTGCTAATCTTCTGATGCCAGGGTTGAGTAGTTCTTCTTAACTAGAGAACCTCAACGAGCTAACCACTCCATGATTGGGCGTTAAAAGTGCCTACTCTTTCATCTCATGATAGTAGATGGATAATGTTCTGATGGCTTGGAGATAGGATTACATGTTGATGGACTTACAATTCCAATGGCATGATATTTTATGTGTTTTATGTTATTGTACGTTTATCTCATTTAACCTACTCATGATTCTTTATGTTTGACGTTTAGGTCAGCATACTTATGACATATGTTTGATGTGTAGACTTTATTACTTTTGTTAGTTTATGATATTGACATGGGGTTGACTTTGTAATATCAAATGTATAGAAAGATTATGGTGTTTATGTAATGATGATATGAGATATCAGTTTTAACTCGACTAAATGTTGTTATGTAATTTCCAACTTTAAATTAAAATTGGAACAAGTAATTATGCTTATGAAGTTGACATTTGACTTTTCAACTTTTTATTTCTGTATTTTATGGTTGATTTGAGTGTGTGGCAATGTTAGGGAATTCGATTCTTACATGTGGTATCAAAGTTATGTTTAACACTAGGACCTACGATCTTACTTATGCTAATGTTGCGTAGTTTACTCTTGGAACAGGAGTATTCTATCATCATGTATTCCCATAAAGGCAATAGGGTTGGAGGCAATAATGGTCCTTAGAATGTAGCACTCCTCACTCAGCAGGGGCAATGCGTGGATGACATAGAAAATGCCATGAGAGGATGAGAGGCTAAGAAGGATGAGCGTAGGGAAACTTTGTGCTAGTAGGAAGAAGCACGAAAGAAAAGAGAGGAGGACCAACTGCTTGAGGCTCAAAAGAAATAGGAGGAAGACTGAAAGATTGAAGAGCAACAGAAGGAAGAAGCTAATAGTTGGATGGTTGGTTTAGTTCATGATAGGGTCCAAATTGCATAAGATCCTAGTACAAACCTCAAGAAGGTCACACCTCCTACTTTCAATGGTAAGACTTTAGGAGAAGAGACAGAAGCTTGGTTAGCTACCATGGAAAAGTATTTTAATGTCTATAATTTCACAGGAAAATCCAGAGTAGTATGGGCTACTTTTCAACTGGTTGGTGAAGTAGTAACATGGTGGGAAAATGTTATGGCTGAGAGGAAGTTACAGTAGGGTGAGATATCATGGGAAACCTTCCTGCAGCGATTTCAAAAGCGATGGTTGCCTTAGTTGTTTTATGGCAAGAAGGCATCAGAGTTCTATAAGATAATTTAGGGAGTGATGTCAGTCACACAGTATCATGAACAATTTTTCCATATGGTTAAATAAATTCCTCGATATCAAAATGATGACTTGTTTAGGACTCGCAAGTTTGTCATGGGGCTGCGTCCTAAAATCTATAAAGAGGTAGAAATGTATGAGCAAAAGTCTATGGACTATGCACTAAGGAAGGCTCTTAAACAAGAACAAAGACTTAAGGATGCATCTCCAGTGAAGTCGTCTAACAACCAGGGATTTGAGAGGAGATTTGAAGATTATAAACATGAAAATGGTGAGCATTCATCAAATTTGAATCAAAGAGATGACAATCAACAAAATTTAGGAAGTAATTCCAACCAAAATTCTTAGAATGGGAACTAGCCTCACAACATAAATTAGAATGGTAAGGGTGGAACTGGGGGAAGGCAAGGACCCCACGATGGCTCCTTTGTATGTGGGGGCATTCATTTTGCTTTTACCTATCCACAGTGTTCAGATTTCAGAGAAGGGAAGAAGCCACAGTCAGATGGTTCAGGAACTGGGAATGGTGTTCATGGAGCCTATCCACTCAATTCATTACCATTTTTTAGAGAATGCAAAGGATGTTCTTAGATTCTTTATTATCTAGATTTTATCAATATTTTATGCTTTATTGTCATGTGTAAAACTTTATGTGTGATGTGATCATTTTGTTATGGATGTTTTGTTTTTGTGACATAGGGACGATGTCTCTTCATAGTGGGGAAGGATGTCACAACCCACTTTGTGTGAATATTTGGTAGGAAGTCGTCGATACTTTTTGAATCAGTTGATTAGGTTGGTTGACCTTGACTAGAGAATTTTATCATTGCATTAATTTGTGTGAGCTAGACATTAAGTTGTTATGTGTTCAACTTAAAAATATAGTTGATATGTTCTTGGTCACAACTAAATAACTTGTGGTTTTAGTTTTCTTTATTTTATATGATGAAGACCTTGTTTGATTATGCATGTTGATTTACTATGTAGGACTCGACTTGAGTCGAACACTTTATAGACTTTAACTAATTTTTTCTTGTTGATTTTATTAGATGGGTAATTTAATTTAATTGTCATTATGATAGTCATTATATGTTTGATCTTATGAGGTTATGATATGATGGTTAAAATTCTGGTTTTATTTACATATTATATTTTATGATGTATGATGAATGTTTAAAATTTTTATTATTTAAATATAATTGAGATTATTCATTTTGATAAGAGCTATCATATTAAAAATCTTATTCTATTTATCATTTTGTTGGCAATACTGATGTTTTGGCCTGTGCAAGTTTGTAAGTGTGCAGGTACTGAAGGCAGAAGGGTGGTTGAGGTAGAGGAGTTTAGCTCCTCGGCAAGGTTGGCTTAGAATTTGTATGGTATAGTCGTGTGTACGCACATAGACACACACAATTATTTTATTTTGTATTAAATCTATTCTCTTGTGATTTTAAACTTAGTTTGAATTAGTATTCAATAGTTAGTTGAGAAATTAATTGAAAATTAATAGTTTTTCAAATTTGAAGTTTGTGGTGATTATTTAGTAAACAATGAGTTTAATAGAACTGAAAGTTTTATTAGTTTCTTAAGCCAAGTGTAAATTTTCAATTATGAACCATAATTGTTAGTTGCATAAATAGGGGGGAAGTGAGATGTTCAAGGAGAGGAGAGCTTTCTATGGAGGAGTCTTACATTTAATCCTCATAATGGGAATGCCAAGAATGGGGGAAACTGCAATTTTGGAAGGGACAGATGTGTTCAAAATAAAAGAGGGAAAAAAAAGTCGTTCAAGAATAGGAGACAGGAGGAGCAATTGAGGAAGGAGGAGGATAGTCAGCAAGGGAAGAAGATACAACTTAGGTGGAGAATCGTTTGATTGGAGAAAAGCTCAAGGAAGCTTTTGCGTTTGTAACAACCTTTTGAGGTTCCTTCAATTTTCTTCTTTAGATTTGCCATTGGTATTTTAATTGTCATTGGTTGTTGGACAAGAAAGTACAAATGGTGTATGGTTTTTTTCTACACATCATGGTTTCTTTTCTTCATTAGCAAAATTTTAGTCAACTTTTCATTTAGACGATGAGATTCATTCATCACACAAGCTCTGAAACTTTATAATTAAATCGTATTAGATGTGTGTATTTGATTAGCTAATGTCAACTTTATTTTTAGTTACTTAATGTGTTGAAGTATGTATTTGCGATGGAAATCTTTAGGGCTTTGTTGGTTGTCATGAGCTTGTCTAATGGTATCATCTACATCCTTACTGATGTGGTGTTTTAGATTATTTCTTTATCCAATCCTCATTCATCTCTTATGCATGTTCTATTCTTCCCATTATCAAAATTTATGTCATCTAAAGAATATCACATATTCTTATCCTTGTTCTGTGAGTGTGCTGATTTGGAATTGAGCATGTGTGTTGATTTTGCTAGCAATATATATGTTATTGTTCTATTCCTACTTGGAATCGTCCACATATTAATGCATTACATTGGAATTTATATTTTGAAGTCAATGATTTTCATGTTCACATCGATAGTCCACTTAATGTAGGCGTCGGTTCCTTTCCAAGCTACCGAGTATTTTGTATAATGACCATCTATTGACATGTCAAAGACTCCTTGCCTTGCAAGAGTAGTATGTTTTATTTGATCTCATTCAAATGAAATAAATGAAGATTGTTTTGTGTGTTTTTCATTTTCTTTTCAAATGACATAAACATCATATTTTATGTTCTTAACATATTGTAGAGTTTTATTTGTATCAGTGTTTTGATATAGTTCTTTGTATTTTCTTTGAATTATAGGAGTTGTGTCTTTCATATGGTGTTGTTAGATTTTGTGTTTCGTGTGTGCTAAGTTCTTTACATTAAGTGTATACATTTATACATGTAGAGACTCATTCATATTTTTCTATGGTTTTATCAACTACAATCAATGTATGATCGTTGAATTATTTCTAGATGGTAATCATATTTGGCTTTTCATAATACAATTTGATCTGCCAATATGATATCAAGGCCTGCATAATTTTATCACTAACATCTTTCATTTATAATAATGTTGGCTAACTCCCATCTAATGGCACTTTGACCTTTTATGTTGACGTCCATGCTCTCTCTCTCTCTCTCTCTCTATATATATATATATATATATATATATATATATATATATATATATATATATATATATATATATATATATTCTTTTTGAGCCATCAAAAATAGTGAAAGTATTCATAAGTAACAATATTCCCTCCATTCTAGGCCTTGATGGTGATAATATTGTCATTACTAGTGCATTTCAACATCTTGGCCATGTTGTTTAGATTCATTAGGTAATGTATTTGAGTTAGTAAATTTTATTTGAAATTGCTTAAATGTGTAGACAGTATAGCAACAATTCGAACAGTAAACCATGAATGAGAAAATATCACTCAAAATATTAACTTCAATTTAAAGGTAAAACTAGAAAGCATTGATTTCGTCTTGTTATTTACTTATACTTGAGATCATAAGAAATAATGAGTTACTTATAAATAGTAAGTTTTATCTTGTTCACTCCTAAAAATCTAGTAGAATTGTTCAGTATAGAATGCTTTATAGTCAATGTATATGCAAACTTTTTAGAAGTTTTCTTTAGAGATAAATGTTTATTGGGTTACATGAAGTTGTTTTGGGAATAAAATTTGACTCCTAGGAAGGGTGTTGAATGTGGGATCAAAGATGAGGGTAATTATTGGAGTTCTTGTGTTATTGTTCCTTATATATTACCTGCCAGTCTTTTACATTATGCTAGTTTATGATGCTTAGCCAAGCTAGTAAAACATTTATGCATATGATTGAAATGCATTGGTTATTTTACATTGTTTTCCCTCTTCCACATCCATGTGTATGTTTTTTACTAGGCATATGTGTAAGGTAGAATTAGGCACTTGGCTGCACCAAATCCTTTTGATCAAATTATGTTGAGTTCCTAGCGTTCTCATGTCAGGATCGGGTAGTTCTTGTTAACTGGAGAACTTCAGGGAACTAACCACTCCATGGTTGGGTAGTAAAAGTGCATGGACCACTCTTCTATCTCATGATAGTAGATGGACAGTGTTCTGATGCCTTGGAGATAGGATTACATGCAGATGGCCTCACAAGTTTTATGGCATGATATTTTATGTATTTTATGTTATTGTACATTTATCTCATTTAACGTACTCATGATTCTTTATGTTCAACATGCAAGTCAGCATACTTCTGACAGATGTTTGATGTGTAGACTTTATGACTTTTGTTAGTTTATGATATTGACATGGGGTTGACTTTGTAATATCATACGTATAGAAAGATTATGGTGTTTATGTAATGATGATATGAGATATAAGTTTTAACTCGACTAAGTGTTGTTATGTAATTTCCAACTTTAAATTAAAATTGGAACGAGTAATTATGCTTATTAATTTGACATTTGACTTTTCAACTTTTTATTTCCACATTTTTTGGTTGAATTGCGTATATGGAAATGTTAAGGAATTTGATTCTTACATATGTACAAGATGTTCCATAGGATCTGGCAGTCTAGATCAATATTAATTGACAAAATCATTTATAAGCTATTGAAGAATATTTTGAAGCATGTTGTTATTGTTGTAAAATCATTAAGAAAGTAAAGGATGTGTTATTGAGAAGTTAAGTCTATAGGTAAAAAAGTTAACCAAATAGGTAAACAGACAAGTCTTATTGAAGAACAAAAGACACTATTAGTAAAGGGAGTAAGGAGAACACTATTGGTAAACTAGATGTTAGGCATTATTGATGCAAAGGAACATTATTAGAAAACTAGATTTTAGGCACTATTGGTATAAAGGAACACTATCGGAGAACAGGTAACATAAGGAACAATCTGGTAAATCAGAAGCATGATTATTAAGGAGAGATATTCACTAAATCTAAAAAAAAGATAAAATGAAGTACACAAGGCAAAGAATAAGAGGAAATGGTCTCTAGAGAATTGGGCAAAGATCTAAGTGTTGAGTTCAGGGAAGGTTTAGTGAATGAAAATAAAGGTTTTTATTGAAAATGATAGAGCAAAATTTGATGGAGTTACCTTATAGTCAAAACTTGTTAAGGAATATTCAAGACTTATTTTCAGGGAACCCTAATTAGGTCTAAGAAAACAGGGAATGCAAAGGATAAGTTAGAATTAATAGGAGATGAAGCAGAGGAATAAAGAGTTGCAAGAAAAAAATGAAAAAAGAAAAGAAAAAGAGTTACAGAATTGTAGAGGGATCACTGAGTAGAGGAAGAGTTTAAAGGATTTGACAAGCTTTTGGAGAAAGCACTTATGGGTCAAACTCTTGTTGATTTATTCCTAATAATTTAGTAACAAGATTGTGAAATGTGTAACGCCCTGCTAAGGAATCTAAAAGAACTAACCTAGAGTTTTACTAAGTTTGCCAAACATTTTTTTTTTTTAAAAGAGAGAATAACGTGTACATCAAACATTAAGTAGTAGAAGCAATAACATACACTCATACATAAGCAAACATAATAGATTACATTCCTTAAGGATCCCAAGACATTGAATCACATTTAAATATAAATAATACTAACTCTAATAAATACCACATCCACATGAAAGAATAATTACAAGTCCAAGTCCATTTAAATAGTATGCATTTGTTCTGAATGCCACTTGGAAATAAAATTTGGAATGCACAATCATCCATTGTAAATGTCACAGGGTATGAAAGGCTAAAAGAATATACAATTATAAAGATAGATTACATCATCCCTTTCATATCCATGAAATGAAGTACAATACAATAAGTGAAATCATCCATCATAAAGATATAATCATCCATCATAGTACACAAAGATATAATGAAAAGGAAATACAGACAAGGAACTCTAGCCACGGCATCAACAAATGAATCTCTATGGTAAAAGTAAAAAGCACTACCACTCGACCTTGTAGTAACCCAAAAAGGTCCACTCCCACTGTGCTGAGGAGATAGTCTCAAGTGCCAAACAGCTTATCAATCCCAAAAATCAAAAGTAATGTCTAAGTCAAGGAAACCTTAAAAGTAGTCTAACTCAAAGGTTCCAAGATAAATCAACATCTATACCCAAAGGCAAACACGGGCACCTAGGGAATCTACTATGCAAGTGGACAAGTGTCATCACATGAATCAATGCTAGAGTTACCCTAGCAATCTAACTTGACCCGACCCCCTAGTGACTCTATGGGGCACTAGTATCTTTTCATACTGACAAGGCATACTAACGATGCATGGTCACAACCAAGCATCCTCTCTACTCACATCCTAGTATGTACAAGCACTCGAGGCATGGGCGAAGAAAGACAAATACTCTTATTAGTTTCATTTTATTCTCATTTACTATAGTGTTTTCACTTATTAAACAACCTACAATGGGTTACCTTGGCAGCCACTTTGGGCCCTAGCCTCCATTGCAAGCCACTTCCCAACATTACATATAGATAACCTACCTTAAGCTCATAAAATCACAAATCAAAGGATCATAGTATTTCACCTCAATCCTATACAAGTGACTGAAAAACATCAAAAGATAATTCAAAATAACCCCTTAGTTCTTTACAAGCAACTAGAAAGCATCCCAAAAATAACTGATCGAAGACTCAAAGGTCAAGACAATTATGTCATAACATTCATCCCATAATCACATAAAGACACTGAAAGCAGTAACGTACAATATAACCAAACTCATCATAGAGCATTCCAAACACATTATCATGGTTGAGTTTAAAAGATCAAAGATCAAATCATCATAATATCACAAACACAAAACTCTTAAGCCTCTGGTAAATGTCCTAGAACTAGTCAACACTCTACTCAACCCAAACCCAAAACATAGACAACATATAGATAACAGTGTAGTTTCATAGTTTGGTTTGATTTTGAAAGCACATAGTTGATGTAAGAGTAAGGTTTAAGTTTTGTTTCAATGCAAGTTTTCGAGTACATAAGATTTACATTTTAACCCTTACTATTTAACCCATTTCTTATATTTGAACAAAATGCACGATTACCCTTATTCAATATAATTTAAATATTATAAAATAATTCAAAGGTAATTATTTATTAAATTATTAAAATAATAATTATTGATTTTTAAATAAAATAATTACAATTTTATTAAAATCAATATCTTTAATAATAATAAAATAAATTTAAAACTTCATTACATGATATTCATTATTAATCAAACTTAATTAAACTAAATTTAATTAAATTAGTTAATAATTATAAAATACACCACTATATTAATATTTGTTAATTATTTATTAAATTATTAAATACTAATAAAAATATTAATAAATAACAATTCAAATTTAATATAATTAAAATTTAATAAAATTAAATAAAAACAATTTTAAAATATAAAATTGAAACACATGAACATAGTGTTTAAGGACCGCCGACCTTCGATTGTCGTGCGACCACCCTGCTATTGTAGGGGCCTATGGTTGTAGTACAAAGTACTGCTATTGTCACAGTACCTTGCGAACAACAGTGATGATGCCATCAATAAGGGATAAGGGGGGGAGGTAGGGTAAAACCTGACTCTCCTCCCGTTAATTTAATATTTTTTTTTTTTTAATTATATAAAAATCATTTTTTTAAATACAAAACAAAACCCCATCCCAAAACAAACTTTGTATAAGATTTTTTTTTACAGATGTTCTATCAAACACTCTGATAGGAAAAATATGGTGAACTGATCAAATTTTCAATATAAAATTTTCATTTCTTTCAAAACCTTTCTCATTTTAATTTTCACTTTTTAAATCTACTAAAAGAGGGTTCTAATGGTATTTTTAATCCTCACGTATACAGAAGAAATCTACATGCATACCACTAATTTAGAAATAAAATATTAAAAGATTCGTCACAATGAAATTTGGATAAACAATTCACAGTCACGAAGAAGATAGGAATATTAAATAACATAATTAACTAGGTGAACCAAAACACAAGAATCTACCTAGTTCTGATGCTAAATTCGAAAACAACCAAAGATTGTGAGAGTCAAAACCTTCTCTCTGAAAATTCTCCTCCCCAAAATTCTCGGTCCCTGGAAAATGGACCCTCAATTGTTGATAAGGAGTTCTCTCCTAAATTCGGAGCACTGATTATGCAATCACCTAAGAGAACTCCTTGATCGCAACTTTTTAACTCTTTATTATCTTTTTCAAAACTTCATGCATACTTTATACAATTTTAAATATCTTTAATAAATTAATTTTTTTCACTCTTTAATTTATTTTTGAAGCATTAATTGATAAAATATTTAATAACTTAAGTAATAATATTTAGCATTTATTTAAAAATGATCTCCTAAATATATTATTATTAAATTAATATTAATATTAATACGCTCTCAAACTAGATTATAATTTTTTATTTAAATTTAATTCTTTTTATGTAATTAATTTTCTATATAATTAAATATTGAAAATATCATAATAATTCTCTATTAAATAACTCATTAATTTAATCTTTTAATTTGATTTAATTATTAGAAAAATCACCAAAGACCTATAAGATGAAATACGAAAACTCATCACAAAATACCACATATAAGATCAAACTCTAGGGTTATAATAATGAATTTACGTCATACGACGCATTCAGAAAGGTAAACATCTTAGATACTTGTCCTAATTTTCTAGGACAATAGGTTTAAAGGTTTAGGATTTGGAGTCAAGAATTTATATCCCCTCTCTTACCATTGAGATATTGCGATAGGGTATGCTCATCCTGGAAATTCAAGAACGTCGATACCCAATACCTACAATCTACATAAAATTCATGCATTTACAAACACATATATTCTAAGCTAAACAAGCAATGGCAGGAAGTGGTGCATCATGTAGAGCCCGACTAGTAGGTGACTATGACTCCCTTCCTTAACCACATCAGAAACGTCATACATAAAGAAAACATACACGCACACCATACACATGCAGTATGAGATAAGTATCCATAAGAAACACCTATAATAATCAATCTAAATAACATCATTAAATTATTGAAATCACTGTAATAATCATCATCAAGGTATCATCAGACATACATGAAGTAAGTAGTACCGAGTAGTCTCCTCATATAAACAACTAAGTATAAAACAATATCTGATCATCTGAAAGATAACACTACTAATCATCAAGCATAAACTAGCCTAAAAGAGTTTGGCAATAATTTACTAAATGTAAACTAGGTGTAGGTAGTACATCCACCCCCCCAAACTTAGGCTTGCTCTTGGAAGCCTATAAACAAGTAGGGATATAAATCATGTAAACCAGATGCATCCTCCCATGTAGTTGATGAATCATCAGTAGGGTCCCATTGGACCCTTACCTGCTCTATGGTTTAACCCCTAAGGGTCAACTCTCACTACTCCAAAATGTTAATCGGATCCAAAGCCAACTTCCCATCCTCTACCTATAATGCATTCCAATCAAGAACATGTACCACATCAGGAATTTATTGTCTAAGTACATAAACATGGAAAACATCATGAACATGCGATAGGCTGGGTGATAAAGCAAGACACTAGGCAACTAGACCTATCCTCTCAAGAATCGTAAACAGTCCCACAAAGTGAGGTGCTAGCTTCAAACCCTTTCCATAACGGATTGAACTCTTCTTAGGATGGACTCTCAAGAAAACTTTCTCTCCCACAGAAAACTGCTTATCCATCCTATGAGCATCGACATACTTTTTATGTCTACCTTGTGTTGTAGACAAATGCTCACGGATGCGTACTACCTGTTGCTTCATAGCTCAAAGCATCTCGGGTCCCAATACGATGTGATCCTCAAGACTATCCTAACTCAAAGGTGTATGACAAGGACGACCATACAATACCTGAAAAGGCATCATGCCAATAGAATTGTGATATATGTTGTTATATGCATACTCCACAAGGTAAAGATAATCCTCCCAAAGAGTCTATCTATCCATCACTTACATCCTCAACATATCCTCCAGAACCTGATTCAATCTCTCGGTCTACCCATCTATCTCTGGGTGATACATTGAGCTAAATTTCAACTGTGCTCCAAGATCATGTTGCAATTATGTCCAAAATGTGGAAGTGAATACAGGATCCCTATCTGAAATGATCTTTCGAGGAATTCCATGTAGTCTCACAATATCACGCATGAAGATATTAGCTACAAAAGCTATAGTGTAGGATGACCTCATCAGTGAAAAATGTGCCACCTTAGTCAATCAATCAATGGTGACCATGATAGTGTCATGTCGACGAGCAATCATAGGTAATCCTACAATGAAATCCATAGATATGATATCCCACTTCCATGAAGGAATGAGATTTGGTTGTAGAAGCCCTACTGGGTGTTGGTGCTTTGTTTTGACTCTCTGACACTCAAGACACCTAGCCACAAAATCAGCAATACCATGCTTCATCCCTGACTAATAGAATAGACGTTGCAAATTTGCATGCATCTTCTTGACACCTAGATGTGTCAAGTAAGGTGCATGATGAGCCTCTAATAGGATCAATGTAGGAAGATCATCCAATAGTGGTACATAGATCCTTCCTGAATGTCGCAAAAGGCCATCTGACTCCAAAACATAATCTGAAAACTTGCGCTCCAATGGTCTCCCTGAATCTATTTCTCTGCTCACTTCTTGATACCAAATATATGTAGGAAGTGCCTAAAGCATACAACTCCTCACATCCACACTAAGAGTCATAGATAGTGTCTCATGTCTCCTGTGACTCAAAGCATCAGCTACCACATTCTCCTTTCCCTAAATATACTTCACCTCGAAGTCATACTTACAAAGAAACTTCATCCAATGCCTTTGCCCAACATTCAGATTAGGCTACGTGAATATGTACTGTAGATTGTGATGATCACTGTGAAGTTCAAATCTATGTCCAAGCAAGAAGTGTCTCCATCTCACTAAGGCAAGAACTATCGTAGCTAACTTAAGATCATACATAGGGTAATTTAGCTCGTGATCCTTGAGTTTGCATGATTCATATGCAATCACCTATCCATCCTACATCAATACTACTCCAATCTCCTTAAGGGAAACATCTGTACACACTATGGAGTCACTTGCTAGATTAGGTACTAATAAGATAGGTGCATTGGTCAAAAGTTTCTTGAGCTTTCGAAATGATTCCTCACATTTCTCTATCCATAAAAATGTCTTTCCTTTCCTCTAAAGGGAAGTGATAGGATGTGCTATTCTAGAGAAGTTTTGGACAAACCTACGGTAATAACTAGCTAGACCCATGAAACTACAAATTTTTGACAGGGTAGTGGGTGTGGGCCAATCTACCATTGCTTGAATCTTCGCAAGGTCTATAGAGATACCTTCACCTGATATGATATGTCCTAAACATTGTTGATACTTCATCAAGTTGGCATAAAGTTGATTATCTCTCAAGCATTGCAAAACCAAATGCAAATGCACCTCATGCTCCTTCTGAGATCTAGAATATATCAATATATCATCTAGGAACACAAGTACAAATCTATCAAGATAGGAACGAAACACTCCATTCGTCATACACATAAAAACCAATGGAGTGTTCGTCAGCCCAAATGGGACAATTATGAACTCACAGTACCCATAGAGAGTTCGAAAGGCAGTCTTATGAATATCAACATCCTGAATGCAAAGATGATGGTATCCTAACTTAAGATCAATTTTGTAGAACACTATAGCTCCCTTAATTTGATAAAAATAAATTATCAATCCTTGGTAAATGATACCTTTTCTTCATTGTCACATTGTTCAACTGTCTATAATCAATACAAAGGTACAATGAACCATCCTTCTTCTTTACAAAGAGCACATGAGCTCCCCATGGTGATACACTCGGTCAGATACTACCCTTGGCCAGAAGGTCCTCAAGCTATAGGCACAACTCACTCAATTCCTAAGTGGTCATATGATAAGGAGCTCTAGAAATAGGCTCCACTTCTAAAATGAGATCAATGCTAAAATCAATATCTCTCTTTGGAGGCATGCCTGAAATCTCACTAGGAAAGACATCTGCATTCTTGTAGAATACGATGGTCTAAGTTTTTCTTGTAGGGTCTTCTTCTTCCAACTCGCTTACTGTAATAGCAAATACCTAACATCCCTTACAAAATCTCTGCTCTAATTACATAGTGGATATCATCCATAGAGATATAGGTCTCTGTATCCCCACAATCTCTACAACCTTCCCTTGATCATCTTGACACACGATGGCCTTTTTCATGCAGTCTATACTAGCTCTATGGGAGCCAGGCCAATCCATACCTAAGACCACATCATAAGAGCCAAGAGGAATTACCCGAAGGTCAACTGACATCACAAACCCTCCGAAGCTTAGTTCACATTTTTGGACTACGAAATTTGTGGAAACCCTAGTACCTAGGGCTAGTTGCACTCGCCAACCTAGATCTTGCTTAACTGCTTCCAGCTTACACTTAGAAACTAATGATGGAGAAATAAAAGAGTCTGTGACACTTGGATCAAATAATACAGAGAGAGGTAAACCTCAAATAGCTCCTGTAGTCTCAACCATGGTCCCCTAATGGTCTACTTGATGGTGGTCCACTGCCGCACATACCCTATGAGCTCTACCTACATCTCTGACTGTGGGCTTAGATGCTGTAGGCCTAGAACCTGAATACTGAGATGCACACTGTGGATAGTGGGTTGCAATGTGTCTAAACTGCCCACAAGAGTAAGATCATGTGCCTCTGCTAGATCCCCTCCTTGCTGGAGGTGCACTTGACTATTGGTGGCTATCCCTACTAGCACAAGACCGGTTGCTTTGCATAGGCTAAGTATTCTGATTTTTCCTATTGCATTGTGCCTTGCGATAATTCTTAGAGTTAGAACCACCACCATCACTATGTGCTTAATGGTATGATCCCTTCTATTGCTATTGATGTTAAGGTTGTTTTTGGTTCTGATTCCCCTTAGGAAAAGGAGGTTTCCTATTCCCCACCTAAGTTGTGGGTACCCTTAGATCCTAATTCTGTAGGTTCTCCCACCAAACCCCCATGTCCTAGGTTAACACTCAGCTCTACAAGAATGGCTTGATGTACCACATCTTTGAGGGTTTTAGGTTCAAATACCTTAACACCCCCAACTAGACAATTGTTCAAGCCTCTGATGAAATGTTGTGCCAACTGTGTTGGGTTATCATTAATTCTCGCCTAGGGCATGAGCTCATAGAATTTGTGCACATACTCTACTACGGTCATAGTGAATTGTCTTAGGTTGTGGAATTCATCTGCTCTATGTTGGTTCCATTCCTCTGGTAGGAATCGCTCACATAATTTTTCTAGGAATAACTCCCATGTGACATTGTTCATGTTTATACCCAGTTTCTTCTCTTTAATAGTCCACCAAGTGGCTCCAAAGAGTTCTAGGTTGGTAATAGCAAACCTCACTTTGACATAAGTGTCAAAGTCCTGAATAGAAAAAACCCTACCAAGAGGAATAAGGCATTGCTCAGCTACATAACCTAAACCCATCCCATTAAAGGGTTTGACCTTAGACCTTTGAAGGTCTTTCATCCGAACAACTACAATCAATCTCTGTCAGTACCTCTGAGGGCTCCTAGACCTAGGTCTATGCTCATTCCCTGCTTGATGAACTCCATCCTGATCATGAAGAAGAGGTAGGCGATACATGATGGTCTCCATCATTTTCCTCAGGTCAACTTCTTCTTAGTCAACATGTTGCTCTCTATGGTTCTCTTCCTATCGTTCACTAACATGCTCTTCCCTACCCTCTTCCTAATTAGGGCCTTCATGGACAAACTCATGTACACTAATTTTTCTGCCTCATCCACAACCTCTACCATGACCTAGGCTACGACCTCTAACTGAAAATCTCATCCCATATACCATCCTATAATAATATCCAAGATACAAGATACTATAGTAACCATAAAACATACTATTGTAAGGCCTACATAAAAGACACATGTTTTGAAAACAGAATAAGTTCAATTTTCAGTTTTGCCTATTTTGGGTTTAATTATATTTCAATTTTGAAGTTTAAATGTTCAAGTTTGAGATAGATACACATAACAGTTTAAATTTCATTTTAGTTCAACTAGTTAACAACTAGTGGAGTTCCAATATGCCCAGAGTTGCCAATGTAGAACTTGGGCTCTGATACTAGATGTAACGCCCCACCAAGGGATCCAAAAGAACTAACCTAAAGTTTTACTAAGTTTGCAAAACATTTATTTTTTAAATAGAGAATAACATGTACATCAAACATAAAGTAGCGAAAGCAATAGCATACACTCATACATAAGAAAACATAATAGATTACATTCCTTAAGGATCCCAAGATGTTGAATCACATTTAAATTTAAATAATAGTAACTCTAATAAATACTACATCCACATGAAAGAATAATTACAAGTCCAAATCCATTTAAATAATATACATTTGTTCTGAATGCCACTTGGCAATAAAATTCAGAATGCACAATCATCTATTGTACATGTCAGTGGGGATGAAAGGCTAAAATATATACATTTATAAAGATAGATTGCATCATCCCTTTCAAATCCATGAAATGAAGTATAATATAGTAAGTGAAATCATCCATCATAAAGATATAATCATCCATCATAATACATAAAGATAGAATGAAAGGAAATGCAGACAAGGAACTCTAGCCATAGCATCAACGAACGAATTTCAATGGTTAAAGTAAAAAGCACTACCACCCAACCTCATGGTAACCCAATAAGGTCCACTCTGACCATGTTGAGGAGATAGTCTCAAGTCCCAAATAGGATATCAATGCCAAAAAATAAAAGTACTATCTAAGTCAAGGAAACCCTAAAAGTAGTCTAACTCAAAGGTTCCAAGATAAATTGACATCTAGACCTAGAGGCAAACATAGACATGTAGGGAATCTACTATGCAAGCAGGCAAGTGTCATCACACAAATCAATGTTAGAGTTACCTTGATAGTCTAACTTGACCCCAGCCCCCTAGTGACTCTATGCAACACTAATATTCTTTCATACTGATAAGTCATACTAACGATGCAATGTCACAACCAAGCGACCTCTCTACTCCCATCCTAGTCTATACTAGCACTCGAGGCATGGGCGAGGAAAGACAAAGACACTTATTAGGTTCATTTTATTCCCATTTGGTGTAGTGTTTTCACTTATTAAACAACCTATAATGGGTTACCCTGATGGCCACGTTGGGCCCTAGCCTCCATTGCAAGCCACTTCCCAACATTACATATAGATAACCTACCCTAAGCTCATAAAATTATAAATCAAAGAATCGTAGTATTTCAACTCAGTCCTATACAAATGACCAGAAAACATCAAAAGATAATTCACAATAACCCCTTAGTTCGTTACAAGCAACTGGAAAACATCCAAAAAATAACTGATCGAAGACTCAAAGGTCAAGACAATTATGTCATAACATTCATCTCGTAATCACACAAGGACACTGAAAGCAATAACGTACAATATAATCAAACTCATCATAGAGCATGCCAAACACATTAACATGGTTGAGTTTAAATGATCAGAGATCAAATCATCATAATATCACAAAAATGGAACTCCCAGGCCTCTAGTAGACATCCTAGAACTGGTCAGCACTCTAATCAACCCAATCCCAAAACATAGACAACATACAGATAACAGTGTAGTTTCATAGTTTGGTTTGATTTTGAAAGCACATAGTTGATGTAAGAGTAAGGTTTAAGTTTTGTTTCAATGCAAGTTTTCAAGTACATAAGATTTACACTTTAACCCTTACTACTTAACCCATTTCTTGTACTTGAACAAAATGCACAATTACCCTTATTCGATATAAGTTATATATTCTAAAATAATTCAAAGGTACTTATTTATTAAATTATTAAAATAATAATTATTGATTTTTAAATAAAATAATTATAATTTTATTAAAATCAATATCTTTAATAATAATAATAAAATAAATTTAAAACTTCATTAAATGATATTCATTATTAATCAAACTTAATTAAACTAAATTTAATTTAATTAATTAATAATTATAAAATAAACCACTATATTAATATTCATTAATAATTTATTAAATAATTAAATATTAATAAAAATTATTAATAAATAAAAAATTTAATTTAATAAAATTAAATAAAAACAATTTTAAAAAAATAAAATTGAAACGCATTAACATAGAGTTTAGGGCCCGCCAGCCTTTAAGTGTTGTGTGACCACCCTGCTGTCCCATGAGCCTGCAACCACAGTAGTACTGTAGTACAGAGTATTGCTACTATCGCAATACCATGCGAATAGCAGCGATGATATTGTCGGTAAGGGATAAGGGGGGAGGTAGGGTAAAACCTACCTCTCCTCCCATTATATATATATATGTCAAAATCATTTTTTTTTTTTAAAAACCCCATCCCAAAACAAATTTTTTATAAGATAATTTTTTTATTTTATAGATGTTCTATCAAACACTCTGATAGGAAAATACGGTGAACTAATAAAATATTCAATATAAAATTTCCATTTCTTTTAAAACCCTTCTCAATTTAATTTTCAATTTTTAAATCTACTAAAAGTGGGTTCTAATGATATTTTTAATCCTCGCATATATAGAAGAAATCCACATGCATACCAGTTATTTCAAAAAAAATTGAAAGATTCATCACAATGAAATTCGGATAAATAATTCACAATCACGAAGAAGAAAAGAATATTAAATAACATAATTAACTAGGTGAACCAAAACACAAGTATCTATTTGGTTCCGATGCTAAATTTGTAAACACCCAAAGATTGTGAGAGAAATCTTTTCTCTCAAAACCTTCTCTTTGAAAATTCTCCTCTCCAAAATTTTCGGTCCCTGAAAAATGGACCCTCAATTGTTGATAAGGAGTTCTCTCCTAAATTTGGGACACTGATTGTGTGATCACATAAGGGAACTCCTTGATCACAATTTTTTAACTCTTTATTATCTTTTTCGAAAATTCGTGCATATTTTATGTAATTTTAAATATCTTTAATAAATTTATTTATTTTTCACTCTTTAATTTATTTTAAAATGATCTCCTAAATATATTATTATTACATTAAATAAATATTAATACGCTCTCAAATTAGACTATAATTTTCTCTTTAAATTTAATTAATTTTATTTAATTAATTTTCTAATTAATTAAATATTGAAAATATCATAATAATTCTCCATTAAATAACTCATTACTTTAATCTTTTAATTTGACTTAATTATTAGAATAATCACTAAAGACCTATAAGATGAAATACGAAAACCCATCACAAAATACCACATACAAGATCAAACTCTAGGGTTATAATTACAAATTTACGTCATACGACACATTCTAAAAGGTAATCATCTCAGATACTTGTCATAATTTTCTAGGACGATAGGTTTAAAGGTTTAGGATTTGAACTCAATCTTTATCTCCCCTTCCTTACCATTGATATATTGTGATAGAGTATGCTCATCTTGGCAATTCAAGAAAGTCGATACTTGGTACCTGCAATCTACACAAAATCCACGCATGTACAAACACACGTATTCTAAGCTAAATAGGCAATGGTAAGAAGTGGTTCATCGTGTAGATCCCAACTAGAAGGTGACTATGACTCCCTTCCTTAACCACATCAGAAACGTCATACATAAAGAAAATATACACGCACACCATACACATATAGTATGGTGTAAGTATCCATAAGAAAACATGTATAATAATCCATGTAACTAACATCATCAAATGACTGAAATCACTGTAATAATCATCATCAAGGTATAATTTGGCATACATGAAGTAACTAGTACCAAGTAGTCTCATCATATAATCGAGTATAAAACAACATCTGATAATCTGAAAGATAATGCTACTAATCACCAAACATAAAATGGCCTAAAAGAGTTCAACAATAATAATTGAATGTAAAGTAGTGGTAGGCACTACAAAATCTCTTAACTAGGTAGTTCTTAATAGGACTAAAAAGTCTTTTGTATGAGATTTTTTGTAAATCCTCCAACAAAATGAATATTGTATAAGTGGGATTAGATATTTTAACAAAGTAATGTCTAATAGGATTGTAGATACTTCTAACAGGATATCAATCACTCCTTATAGGGCGAGTCATTCAGAAGATCACAAAATTGCAAGCTCTTAATCAAGAAACCTTATTACTCTAGTGATGAGTGTGAGGCCTCGCCTTGATCCATTATAGCACATATGATACATTTTATTTTGACACATTATGACTTGATATGTTGAGACATTATCTGATGGATTGAATATTATTATATTATTTTATGTCATGTGATGCTTTATTTTAAAAATGTTTAATCATGTTATTTGATCTTTTATAACCATACATAATAATGGTGTATTATGGTAAATGAATTCAAGATTAGGAATATGATTAATACTTTAATTATGTAATTTGTAATAATTAAATATGTGTGCAAAAATGAGATAATAGTTATTTAAATGAAAGTTGGATGTTTTGTTCAGTGTAATTATGCATTTTGGTTTAAATATATGGATATGATGTTATCGAACTACTGATGTGCAAATTAAATGTGTGGGATTATTAACCATGGATTTTATTGGAGAATCCGTAATTGACCCTATGTACAATCTGTGAAACCCAAGGTTGAGTCTAATAAAGAGACACAAATCTCGTTGTTTTGTATTTTATTTGTATTGTAATCTAAATGTGTATATCATTCTATAATTTTAAGGTGTTTATTGTTACATAATGGTGAATCTTATGGTGTCACTTGACACTCGTAATATGTATATGTGTATCATCATGTTAACTAGGGTTAGTAGAGTAACCTATTACCTGAAGATTGATTAAGTTAGTATTCTAAGGCTAATTGGTTGATAACCTAGATTAATTACCTTAATTAGAGTTTAGTACAATGTTGTTATTCTTAAGGTTTTAAAAAGTTTAAATATTTCAAGCCAATTATATAGGTCCTAAAATGATCCTAGAGGCTAAAATTAATACAATCCAAGTGCCTAAGGGGTATGTGTATGGGTTGGAGTCATTTTCCACCCTTCTAGATCCTTCTGTTGACTTTTATGACCCTTTAAATATATCATTTTTCCTTTAGTGCAAAAATTGAACATCTCCTTGAGGTTTGCCAAATTTACATTTCTCCTAAAAAATTGGCTTAATGGTAGAATCAAATGGAAGAACCTAAAAGGCTTAAGTCAAGTCTAGAGTTTTAGTAATTTTAGGTAGGTGAGTTTAGAATCCTATTTAGTTGTCATTTTGAGGGTTGAAGGGTGTTCACCCATTTTGTACATTTAGAGAGAGTCAAGCTTGGAATTGAAGAGGATGAAGGATTATCTCTTCTCAAAAACTTCATTGTCGTGACCTTTGTGAAGGGAGGATCCTTCATGGCTTTGTTCTTCATGCTTTTATTTTGTTTGCTTATGCAAATCTCTTGCATGTGTGTTTATTTTGTGTGAGTGATGAAACTTGTGAGGGATGGGTTATTTGTGAGTTTTCTATTTGTTTTCCTTCATGTTTTTTCTTTTGCTTTGTGGGAAAAATTATTAAGGGTGTGTTGGCATTACACACCTTTGGATAGGGAAAAACTAGCCATGTACAAGAAGGTCTTAGTTGACTCCAGGTTAGTGCAGAGTCTCTCCTCATGATGAGAAGATAGAGAAAGTAAGGTGTTATGGGTCCTTACCTGTCAATACAAACCAATTTTTGTATAAGGAGATAAAGAGAAAAGAACAGAAGTTCTTTGTGATTATTAGCCTCGAAAGAGGCATATGTTTGGTGTTTGTGATTGGCATCTCCTACCCTAGAAAAATCCACGTTCTCCCTAGTCTTGGTTCATTATGGAACTTGTTGTGCAAGCCTTGGACAAGATTAGTTGTTATGTGTGTCAATGTGATTGAATCTGATTGTCACCGAGTCAATTTTGGTTCTCCATGGTTATCTTTATGTAAATTTGTAGATTGTTTAATTCATACCTTGATATGGAGAAACACTAGATTCAAAGTTTTTTTTTGGTGTTCTTGAGTCCATTTTTATGGAGACTTCTCCTTGGGAAATATGATCCTGATGTATAAAATTTGATAGTAGAAATGAGAACCTGTTAAACAGATTTCATGGTAAATCCCTTGAAAATAGATCGGTTAAGATGAATGCAGAAATGTAGTGTTTCACAATTCATTGTAACTTTATATTGTAATGACAACAATATCAAGTTGTCTTCGCTAACTCTTTCCTGATTGAGTCTTTGAATCAGGTTTTTAATAAAATATATATCGTAGCTAGCTCACTTTTGTTTAGAAAAAAAGGCAATTCATTTCTTATGACATTCCCTGTACTCTTGAAATTTCATTCTAAATGCAAATGAACAATTGTAATATTTACAATGATGTTACACAAAGTTATGCAATTTGATTGTGATTATGTGTTAAGGGAAGTTTGATTCAAATAAATGTTACTTTATATTACATTGTTAGTAACTATTGAAAAAAATACTCCCATTTTGACTGCATAATATAACATCAAAAAATTGTATATAATGCATCCATGAAAATGTACAAACTATTAGTGTACCTTGCCATGTTAAAAATTTAATGAGAAAATCCAACACTTAGATGAGAAAATGAAACCTTGAAAAAATTCATCCATTTTAGAGCAAAAATGCTCTTTGGAATTTATATGCAAAAGGTTTTAATTCCCTTTTGGTAACAGAGAATATTTCAAAAAAAAAAAAATTCTCTTTTTAAATCCTTGACATATTTTGAATAATAGATTTGTAATTATAAAATACAATAAAAAATAAAATCATTTGAAATAATTCTATTCTTACCTTATCTCAACCCTCACCCACTAAACTTTATGTAATTAAGCGCGCTTATTTACCTTTTGCTCCCAACCTCATGTCTGCACATGAAGAGAGTCAACAAAAAGGATATTTGTTAATAAATCTTATCCCTAAAAGTCAAGTACCCATCTCCCTAACACCCCACCTACCCAATCCCACTATCATATTCACTGCCACCACCTTCCACGCATTAAACACTGCTATATTCTCTTACCTCTCTCAAGTGGGCTAGAAGATTGCCCTTGAAACCCACACCATCTTATCCATGTAGAATGTTTTGATTGGCACATTGACCTTGGGCGAAATGAATGTTTAATCTATTTTGAAGGGACAAACCACTTGACTCCCCTTATTCCCATGCGAACATTCTTTAAGGGACATGACTACTGCCTTGGCTAGTAAGTTGACCTACTTGGGTTGCGTGGAGAATATGGGGTAGTGAGCCACCCACTTGGGAAGCCACCCATGTTGAAGGGAAAGGATAATTAGGGGATTGTTAGTATAAATAATTAATAGTTAAGTATTGGTTGGTAGGTGTTAGTGGAAGTAGTTAGGTCTTAGTAGTAGTTAGGATTTGTTTAGTTTAGAATTAGAATGTTAGATTTGTGATTATTATTTTTAAATTTTTTTGAACTAGACAATTAGTTATTGTCATTTAATTTTGAAAAAGTGAATTTAGGAGTTGTATAATTTAAAAGAGGGATTACTTATTTTAAAATGTAATATAGGAATAGATAGAATCAGGATAATAATTAGTATCTAGAGTTTATTATTATTTTAAGTTTAATTTAATTTAGTTAAAAGGTATTCATGTCATGTCTTTAAAAAGGTAAGTTATAGGTGTTTTGTTTTAATAAAGAAGGGAATAAGAGATAGTTAGAAGATTATGTTGGGTTTTGGCTTTAATATTTAAATATCTTAATAGACTTTTAGAAAATCAAATTTCATCATTACAGTTGAAATAGTAATTTTAATTAAGTGGAAATTTAATTTCTATAATTCAATAGATTTGATGATGTTGAATATATAACTAAGAACAATAGTCTATTGGGTTAAGACTAAGTCGGATTAGGGTTGCAAGTAGAAAGTTATGATAGATAACTAGGGTTAAGGGTCAAATTGATTTTAAACGTTGAATTAACTTATGAGTTGAATGTCTTGAATAATTTAATAGTCAATATTTAATGATTGTATCTAGTTTAAAAGTTCATTTAAATAATGGTAACAAGTATTAGGTAATCAGACGAACGTTATGAAATGATGAAACTTGGTTCAACTAGGAGATTGAACCGACACACGAAATGAAATATGGAACCTTGGAAAACCTAATACGCCTTTTGTGTCTTATTCAAACATGTATTAACATAGTGGATTAATTAACTTATAAAAAAACTAAAATTAAAAAATCATGTTTTTGCCCTGATATTTTGGGCATGACAATGAGTTGCAGGTACCATAGCTTTTACCTCTAACCAAAGGTTTTCTACGAGACAAAAACATTATGTTATGAGTTATGTGTGTGAATGATTTATGTTACATGTTTATTACTTTGAAAGTTTTACATTTTAGAAGAGATAACGAGCTATTTCATATTAACAAGTTTATTAGTTTATGGTTAAAAGTTAAATAGGTGAAAAAGATGAAGGTATCGATTCAACACCCCACCCCTCCTACTACCTTACCTATCTTTCTAGTAGTTGAATCAAAGATATGAGGTTTAATCAATGCATTGTATTTCCTATGAAATTGTTGTACTAAAGTTATGAGGCATTGATCATGATGCCTAGGACTACTTACAAGATGTGAACGATGTCGGGATGACATATAAGTATCGTCAATACATGAATCAACACACTTTCCCTTGCTTGATGACTCCCCAAGACGTTGTGCAACACATTAAGGAGCCAAAGGATCTTATTGATGGAGGATGGAGGGGTCTTAGGAGAGGATGTGGGAAAGATGGTGGTAGTGATAAGTGTCAACAAAGAGGTGAGGTTGGAGATCTAGGTGTTGTAGGGGAGATGGAGGTGATGATGACAATAGTGGAGATGGAGTAGGTGGAGGAGATAGAGGACAAGAGCACTGGAGGGTGAGGATGAGAGTAGCCTCTCCTAAGAAAGTTTATCCAAGACCTTTATTGTAATCATAACGATTGCAGAGATAGGGTCATGACCAAGTACCAAGTCAGGCACCAAGCCAAGATGTCCCTCGATAGTGGAGATAAATGACACAAGTGACTTAGGGATGATAATGTGGCTCTAGTGATACACTGGTGTCATTCACCAACACAAGAGACATTTGAGAACTTGAGTTTATGTTCTAGAGGAATAGTTAGTGGAACACGATTGACACATCAAGGAGCTTATAGTGGAGAACGAGAGCTGAGTAGCCAAGATCACTATTGAGCAAGATTGCACATAGTGGGATGCTACCCATCAAGGATACATGGTAGCATATTACTATGCTCTTGACATTGGTGTTGTGTCCAAATTGATTGGTAGAGCTCCATCTTATTCTTCTTTTGTTTCATAATTGAGGATGTAATTCTTGCTCCTACCAAAGTTGAGGCTCTTGTTGGCCTTAAGCAATTAGATTGATTGAGATAATTTGCATTTAGATACCCTGAAGACAATAGGAAGGTATATGACTATCAAATGGTTGTCATTGATGGAAACCATAGTATACCTTTGATCACTAAGAACTATGTCTACAATAGATTATCAAGCCTCATGTGGAGACCTATCATAATTGATGACATCGATGATCACTAAGTAATGAGTGGTGATTACATGGAAAAGTGTTGTTAGTCAGTAAAGAGGTCAAGGAAGAATTACATTTGATAATGTGAAAGAAATAGTAGAGATTAAGAAAAGAAATATGCATTACATTCGGATATGAAACAATGTTAGCATACCTATGTTATACATTTGGACTCCACATGTAATACATTAAGATAAGTCTGAGTGGTTGAAAGGTAAACATAAAATGAAAGTCGACCCAATCAAACCTAATCATTGAGATTTGTAAGTTGTTTGAGAAAATAGAGAGGGAAATATAAAATCCAAATGAAGGGTCAAGATTAAGAGGCAAAAGATCATAGGAAAACATAAAAGATCTATAATAGACATATTGGATGATGATGTTAAATGGAGAAGTAGAAATCAATTAAGGATAAATGTAGTGCCTCTCGTGTTTGTAGTTTTTACCTTGTTTATTTTGGATCCTAGAGATACTAGTACTCATGTTATTATTTCTTCATTTGAGATGACCTAAGGGTTGGATGTTATACTTTGATTTCAATATCATAGATGTTTGATTAATATGATGTTCAATTGATCATATTTGCATGTTGATGTTATTTTGAGATGGCAGTGTGTTTTATGATGATATACGGTTACCTGATATTTTGACATATCTCTGAGTATGTTATATGTTGGATTAAATGCTATGATAAGATAAGATAAGATAATATTATATTTGTGATTATTAGTTTTAAATTATTTTTGAATTAGACAATTAGTTATTGTCATTTAATTTTGAAAAGGTGAATTTAGGAGTAGTATAATTTAAAAGAGGGATTAGTTATTTTAAAATGTAAGATAAGATAAGATAAGTTATTTTATCTTATGGTGATTTACTCCATTCTTGCTTTCATTATGCTTTATGTGAACGTGACTGATGTAAATGGATTATTTCAATATAATTGAATAAATAGTTAAATTAGGTATTTAATGCATTTATTGCTTTGGTTATGTTATTATATGCAATTGCACTTGATCATGTGTTTTAGTGTGCAAGATTTATATCATTGGCAATAGCATGTGGAGTTAGTGATTCAGTTGTTCATTTTATACCAATGTTGTCCCTGTATGGTCGACGTATATTATTTAAATGTTTAAATTAAACCCTAAGGTGATTTAATAAATCTGGACACATTTGCATTATGGATTAGACCTATGAACATGTCTGTGCATTTAGAGGTTCACATTGTCTTGAAATTTGTTAAGAAATTTCTGTAATTTTGGGTTTTCGAACTTTATTTAATTAATTTTTAATTTTTGGCACCTTTGCCATAAATGAATTCCAATTACTTGGAATAGCCTATTTTCATTTGGGTTGATTCAGGGTTTAACTAGGTTGGTTGGTTATTTACCCTAATTGATTATTCACTCAGAAAGTGAATAAGTATTGAAAGAGGATATTAATTCCTCACTTCTCACTTTTGGAATTTGAGATCTTTTTTTCCAAAACCCTCTTCTAGAGAATTGTGTTTATGTTCGTTGTGAGAGCTACGAGCATGGGATCTTTGCGAGATCAAACTCTTTAGATCCATCTCGGGGAGACCTTGCATTGTTGTGATTTCTAGCATCTTTTGCGGGTTATTTATTTTATTGTGTTGATTCTTGTTTCTACCCTCTTGCTATCAGGAAAGGCTCTCCCATTTTTGTGTTTTAGCTTCATTTATGGTTATATTTCTGGTAATTATTTGTTAGGAGGCTGAGAACTAGTGTTCCCCTCTATTTTTGTTTGTTGGTTCTACCCGATTGGTCGAGTATGAACGTTTTCCATCTTTTTGAGATGAGGGTTTAGGGTTTCGGACAGTTATATTGGTCATTTTTGTATACAATGTCCGAACCCAAACTTTATTGGATTTTTGTGACTTTTGTACCCTAAGATCAAATGGGTTTTAATTTCAAAGTTTTTTAGTTTTGGGGTTTTTACCTCAATTTGTGTGTCGCCTAGTTTCCTCGAATTTTCTTAGCATGATATTGTTCATGGACTTGGATCATTCATAGGATGTTAGTCAAGCCATTGTTACACTTATGTTGCATTGGGATGTGTGTCACATTCATCCTCCTGAGCTATTATTAAATTGAGTGTTATGTTTTGCTTGTGTTCTCATTCAGTCCTTGTGCTATGATCTTTGTGATGGTGGTGTGCCACACACAAACACGTGCACATGCATTTGTTGGGTGACTTACAAGGCCCAATCTTCCATGGTACTTCCAAGAGTTATGATCATTTGGGGTTGGGTTGGAAATATGTATGCCTACGGGCACTCATCGTTGGATGAGCATGGGTAAGGTAGGTAGCATATGGAGGGGGCTTCTATCTTGCAGTCTAGTGATCATTGTGCCTAGAGGGTTAGCCGTGGAAGTTTTAATCAAGTGTTAACTAAATAAAACACTAGGTGGTAATAAAACTTAAGATAATAAAACGTGCGAGCACCCGATTAAGTTTGAGGACACGGTGTGAGAGCCTTCCGTTGAGGAGCTGAACCACACAATTTAAGCTTGGGTTTTCCAATGCCAAGCGACTCTCCATGACATTAGCCCCTACATAGTAACCCATTGAGTGTCTGAGCAAGACGTATAGTACTTGCATTGTCTCATGATCTTGGTTTTAGTCATCATTACTGTCTAGTGTGAGTGTTAGCCACGAGCGTCTATTTTATGTGTGCTTGTAGTTGGATCATTATCTCCATCAACATTGTAGGAGTGGCCCTACGGGTTTCATGTGGTTGGGAGGCATAGCTACCCTTACCATTGCTGGGGACCGATGTATAAAGATGGTCTATCATTGCAGTGCAACTGTTGCTTAATGTTTTCACTTGATACTTTGGGTTCCAAAGTATGCCTTCTTGTGATTTATGCTTTCATTAAAATGCTTGGATATCATGTTTACATGATGTAAGTTTCTTTGATGCATTCCCTTATTAAGATGTTTAGAATATGGTTAGATGATGTTATTTGATTAGTTGGATTATCTATTGCTTTACTTGTTAGCATGTTAGATTTCTTTGTTCTTATGACGTTATTATGCTTCAGTAGTGACACCCTCATAAGATAGCTCTGACTATCAAGTTGGTAGTTTGGGATGTTACATGCGAGGGAGGCCTCATGATGTTATTATGGTTGGGAGGAACCGCGCATGAGATTTGTTATGTTCATTCATTGCGATGTTACTTTTAGTACTTTTCCTTCACTACTATTTTTAGATGGTCAGATTAATTTCCATCTTGTATTTTTATTGTTTGAGTGTTTATGTCTTGATTGTGGATCTAGTACTCCCCGGTGTGGAGGTCCTGACTTCTTTTTGTATCCCTTCATTTGTCATTGGAGCATTTCTTGCTTTTCCTAGGTGACAATGTGTCAGCATTAGGCGATACTTATAAAGTATTGCACACCTAAAGAAGAAGAATCATGTGATACTGGAAAGTATCACACGCCCATAGGAAAACTATCGTACGATACTTGAAAGTATTACATGCCCTTTGAGGAACTATTGTATGATACTTATGAAGTATTGCACAAACTTAGGAGAAGTGTCGCCTAGACTCTGAAAGTATCGTACACCCATTGTAGGAATATCATACAATACTGGAAATTATCGCATAGTGTTGCATGAAAGTGTCACCTAGGTCTTAGGAAAACCTGTCCAAGCAGACAGTGGGCACTTTTCAATTTGTCTGGAAGCTTTTGAGAGGTTATTTGACTATGCTCTATAGTGTTCTTGAATCCTTTGGTTTTGGATTTTGAATTCGGAATGTTTTGGATTTGAAATCGCTTGCATTCTTCTGTGGTTTGTCATTTTTGGTCAATAGTGGCATTTGGAGATCCGTTGGTGTTTGGATGTTTGTTTAGTCTTCCATTGTCATCCTTGTGATCTGTGTATGTTGTATGTCGTGTGCATCCATACTTGTTTTAAAAAGAAAAATATCTTGGCTTATATTTATCCTTGTTCCAAGGATCTCTGAGTGGGGCATTGCAATGAAAATTAATGTAAGCTAGCAATGGAGATATAGCAACTATGATCAATATATAGAGGAGATAAGTGCACAGTGCAACAGATAGATGTCATAGAGCATAAGGGATCTGACAGGAAAATAATGTCACTTATAGATCATAGATTTTAGTGTTTACCTAATAGTCACAACTGGTAAATCCCTAGATTGAGTGTACTCTAACAAGTTAAAAGTTGTAAATCCCCTAACCAGGTAGACTCTTAACAAAGTTCAATAAACCCTTTAACAAGGTAGATCTTAGCAAATTTGATTGTACTTTTAACAAGGTACAAGATCATGTTAAGCATGAATACTTGATGTTATTGTATAGAGGAGTTTGTCAGTATGTCAGATTGGTGATTGAGTACTTATGTATTTCACTCATGATAGTGTTTTTCATTGACATCAACGTATAGGTTTTCTTGAGAGTTCAACCAAAGTTGCATAGGAAGATTTATTTGGTGAAGTTCGTGGTCAAAGAGTTATGTTATGCACACATACATGAGTACTTGAGAATCTGTTATTATGCTATGTATATGTTCATGGAAAGATATACGAAGATTTGTGAGAGTTATAGAAGATTTTGTGGAGACTTCTCTCAAAGTGAATTTATAGTAAATAATTTTTGGTATTTGTGTTGTATCTTTTCAATGAGACTAAGGATCATTCAGACGATTGAATTATGGTAGAATATATATTCAAGATGCTTTGGTTAGCAAGGAAAAATCATATGTTCATTGATCAGTTGTAAAGTCTATTCAACATGTTGTTCCAAGAAAGTCGACCTTTATTAATATCATTATGGAGAAGTGGTATTTTTAATGTAATGTGTATTGTAATATCTTAATGTGGTCCTATATTGTTCATTGTAAATTGAGAAAGCCTCAAGGTTGACTCAATTAATTATTAGGACTTGGTATAAAGGAAAGGTTTTTTCCTTGATTGTAAGTGTGGCATTTAGATTAGTGAGATCACATATTATGTTATTCAAGCTTTGGATGTGAATTATGTATAATCAAAGTGGAGATTGATGTTGTTGGTGTACTATGAGCTTCAAAGGAGTTGTATTGGCAAAGAAGTTGTTGTTTAGTTAGTTTGAGAGCTTGGATATGTTATCCTAATGATTGTTGAGTGAAAAAAATATGAGGCTATTTGAACAGTGGGTTCAGTTGTCATTTCAACTCCTAAGAGGGTTGGCACAACTCCTAACACAAACACATCCTTTCACAAGGAACTTTCTATATTAGTACATTATCTTGTGGGCATCATTCCCATTGGGGTTTTCCCTCTGATCTAGCATTTCCCTAGTTAACATATCTAGTGTTATTATGTATGGTTATCCTTCTATGGTTGTTGCATCTTTTAATTACACGTTTCATACTTGATAAAGTTATTGAGAGTTTTTTTAAGCACATAATTGATTCACCCTGCTCTCCCCCCCATCCTCAGTTATTTTGGTGGACTTTAATTTCTAACATATCACTCCTAATACGATGAACCCCTAGAAAGGGCAATTGTATGCTCTTAACTAAAAAAATCCATTTATTGTAATATAATGAAGATTTGTGTGAATCATCCCCACCATAGTTTTACCTTCTAACCAAGGGTTTATGTGAGACCAAAATCATTATGCTATGTGCCTCACGTATGTGGTGAATTGATTTTATTATTCTTTATTTGCTACTACCAATTATAAGCTTGATTAGTAACAAATAGCAATAAAAGTTTGTAAAAGTTTGCATTTACTAATTCATGCCCATTCCCCCACGCCCCACCTCTCAATACTTGCGAATCCTCACAATTGGTATAAGAGCGATTGTCCTATTGGTAGTAAGCCTGACAACTTGAGGGAAAGATCCACAATCATGGAAATGTACAATTGTGTGAAACAACTTGAGGAGTAAGCTAACATGATTCATAGCTATAAGGAAAGCTTAGGAAATATCTTGCAATAAGAAAGGAGATTATTATGCATCTGAATGAAAGTCATGACTACATTGAACACATGGAGAAACTAAAAAGATGTTATGTCAAAAGATTCTGAAAACCCCATTGAGGAACTGATGGAGCAAAATAAGAAGTTGAAAGAAAAGGTTAGGAACATAAAAAAAGAATTGGAAAGTAGATACATTCATAATATGTGAAGATTTAAAAAGGCAAAGAATTATTGAAGAAGTTAGGAATGTTGTTAAGAATGGCAAAAGAAATGTTGGCAATGCACTACATGACAATGATGAATAACTATTTAGTATATCACAAGAGAATGTTATCATGCAAGAACAACTTCATGCAAAGATTGTTGAGAATCAAGAGATTACAATTGAAAACCTAAGGCTAAAAGAGGAAAATGAGAAATTAAAGAAAGAATCGTAGACATAGAAAGAGGCAAATCAAAATCTAAAACAATAAAATGAGAGCTTGGGAAAATTGGATAAACAATTGAAGAACCAGAGAAATCCTAATCATGCAACCGGTCTTGGATACAAATATTAGAAGCCAAACAGGATCGGTGAATCGTCAAAAACCAAACAAAAGAAGCATCAAAAGATTTCAAAGGTGGCCACAAGAAAATTAGGTATGAGGTCTGACAAACCCACTTGCTTCAAGTGAAAAAATATTGGTCATACTGCAAATATGTGGAGGCAAACCTATCAATAAGTCAAATACTTTTGATGGTTATGGTTTTGATTGTCTTAAGTACAAACATGCTACTCATGAGTGTAAATCTAAGCCAAAGGGCAATAATAGTAAATTTCATGGCTATTGTTACGAATGCAATAAGTATGGACACAAAGCTAAGGAATGCAGATCTAGCAATTCTAAGTCAACTGTCCTATAAGTGAACAACAATAGAAGGGAACAATAGTTCAATTCCCTGTCCCTAGAATGTGGAGGACAACTCATAGAGAATTGAAGACATAGAGCATGAGGAAATAATTATGGGAACAACCTACCAGCACTATGTTTTTACTGCAATAAAATTGGTCATGTTGTAAAAGATTGCAATCCAAAAACCAATCTCTTAATATATCATAAAAAGAAAAAAAGTGAAGAACCCTATGAGTCTTGATGATATTAGAAATGAAATGAAAAAGACTTGGATAAAGATGAAAGAAAAAAAAAAGAACAAGAAAAGTCATATGCATCACCCAGTACAATGAACTCATCATCAAATAAGTAAAATATTTTCTTAGGGGTACTAGGCAAAAGAATACTATCTATCGGTTTGCAAAGTTGAGTAAGCGAGGATGAAAAGACAAGGTACAATACTTAGGAATGTTACCTTGAATTTTTCAAAAGTTTGATTAAATATGTGTTGAGTAATCAAAAAGGTCTTGAGAGTAATATTAAGTTGTACCCGATTATATACATTGGAGAATGAACAAAGTCATAAAAGTATTCGTTAACCAATGACAAGATATAATTCTTACTATTAGTAAAGGTATTTTGTTAATTGTTAGAGATGACAATGTCTACCATTCAATGATAAATAGAGGGTAAGTGATTCATTTCACACCTTTACTTTTATTTGTCTACTCATGAGAAAAGTTGAGCATTATCTAAAAATTGTGCAAGAAAGTTCTTTAGATATGAGAAAGAAATTGAAATCAAGTTTATTGTGAGCCCTATGCAGTCATTCACAAAGTTGACGTATTCAATTGTTTTTGAAATACCTCTTGTATCTGAAACAATGGAAAATAATGTTGAGATGATGGCCTTGATTAGCAACAAGGAAGCATCGAGACCATAATACATACCTAAGGTGGACAAAAAAATTCAAAGTAGACATGGATGGGGTGTTTTTTCTATACCATCAAGCTTTTTGCAACAAGAATATATCCACTACAAGATTGAAGAATTGGAAGATGAGACTATTAGAAGCAATTACGAGAACCTATGCATAGATGAAATATTGAAGGAAGAGCATAAAATCTGTAGGCAAAAGGTTTGACCTAAGTTGTAGAGATCCCCATGGAGTTTTATCCTAATTCAAAAAGGATTGTTTTGAGAAGAGTACATGATCAGTTTTTGTGGTTAGAAAGACTACATAGCTTATCAAAGACAATCATCCATAGAGTAACGAGATTCTGATCTCAAGGAAAGGAATGTACAGTTAGAAAAATGTCGACTACTTGGTTACTAATTTAACCAAATAAAATTATGGTGGATAAGCCATGAGTACAAACAATATTAAACACCTTGGAGTATGCTTTTCTTCAAGAGCAATTAGATACATGGTGCACCAATCCAATAGAATCCATAGTATACCAACATGTGTAGTACATGTCGCTTCTGAGATTGTGAAGAACAATGAAGTTTATGACCTATATGAAATGGTGAGAATGCAATTCCTGGAGAACATGAAGAGAATGAAGAAAGACAAAACAAAAAGATAGTGAAGTGTGGAGCTCTTCTGGTATGTAGATTCTTTTATATTCAAAACTACTTATCGGGCAAAGAAAAAGTTGAATGGTAAAAGAACACAACAGTAATTTCACAAATAGGTGAATTAATTAGAGAACAAGGTGAAAATTTTGGTAATTTCATGAATGAATTCTTTGCAAATTTTTGAGCTACTATGTGTATTTATGTAAGTATTCCTACTAATGTTGTAGGAAATTTTTAAAATGACATATGTTTTCTAGTAGATATAGATTCTTGTATTCTACAAGTTGTTGAACCAAGAACCACCTATGGGCTTCTTCATTCATGCTGACTTATTATTGTCCAAACCTATGGACAAGAATGAGAAAAGATTTGGTACTTTTGAAGAAATTTTTGCAGGTACAACAAAGGAGATGAAGACACCAGTCAAGGCATAAAGAAGGTATTTCTATCAAGTCCAACAGACACTCAGTGAAGGTGCAAGTACATTGAGTATAGTGAAAATAGTAATAGAGGATCCATCCACAAACATCCCCTATACCTACCTAATAGTGAGAAGAAAAGCTACTAGGTCAATTAAAAATGAAGGAAACACAAAATAAAAAATGAAAAACAGGCAACCAGTCAAGGAAGCTGTCATGTCCCCTTTTCAAATAATTAAAAAATAATAATCTTTACTAAGGTAAGCAGGCCCAAAAAGGTGAAGTTTCAGCAAAAGGGGATAATCTTTGGAAGCGAATGGACTAATAAATGAAAATTATTATTAAAATATGTTTTATTAACCCCTCTTGGACGTGAGTTAGGGTTATGCCCTCTTTTAAGGGGTTTGGAGGCATTTTTGGCCCATTCCAGAACTTGATTTTTGCGCATTGCTTTGTTGTTCTTCAGAGGCTACCAAACCTGTGAAGGAGACCCAAGAACGAGAGTTTGCAAGTTTCCAGGAAGGCTAAGGACAGGAGTTTGAAGCCATTCCATGTGCATGCTCATGCAGAGTTTGCCATTGTGCTAAATAGTGCAGATTTGTGGATTTTCGGGTGTAATTTTTGTAAGAGTTTGGTGTTTCCGGTTGAGTATTTCATATCAGTTTGGGTTGCTACTGTATATCAAACTTTTAAATGTTAAAATAGAGCTGAACATATGTATTTGGATATGATTATACTTCTGTGATAGATTATTAAGTTTTTGTGGTGATTCTGGGCTATTTTGTGCTACTTTCGAGAGCCCGATGAGCATTGTTTTTGTCCTCTATTTGAGAGCTATTGTGTGCATGTTAGACAGATCTAAAAATGTCATTTTATAGGCTGTTATGCTGCTTAAATTTCTGTAAAAATGTCCACTTTCAGATTTATTAATAATAGGTGAAGCTGTGAAGCTTTTGGCACTATTTCTGGCATATCCGATTTGGGGTTTATTGAGAAATTGGTGGATCTTTGAAATATTGGTTGCTTGATTTTAAAGATCTGATTTGAGGCTTGAAATATCATACAAAATCAGTAAAGGGACATCTCAGTGGTATCAGAGCTATGATCTTGCCAGCCTGAGGGTTTGTAGAAGTTTGCATGTCAGTTTTGACAACTACCCAAATCTTGCATGACATAATTTATGGTTGCATGTTGCTTCTAATCAGTTGCATGTCAAAATTTATGGTTGCATGCAACTAAGTGAAAGAGAAAAGGGATATTTGCAGCGAGAAAAGAATAGAGAAATTTTGATCAAACCTCCAGTTGAAAGTAAAAGTACAAAATCCAAGGAAGGAAAAAGTATGGCTTATCCAGATGAGATGGCAAAGAAATTCTTCCAAGACATCCAAGGTATTTGTCATAATTACTAGTTGTTGTAGCTGCATATTACAAGTAGTTTAAGTCTCATATTTGTATTGAATATTTCCAAATTAGTTGCACATTCATGTTAAGTTATTGTTTAGACAATCTGGAGTCTTTTTGTAAGCATTCTCTTTGATGCAAATCAAAACAAGAGTCCTTGCAGCAATCTGAAAAATTAAATCAGTCATACGACCCCTTGCTTGTAGAGTGTTTGACGAAATGTCAAACAACTGAAGTATAAAGATTCTTGGTGTTTGAAGAAGTTATAACATATTGGGGTTACACTCTACTTTATCTAGAATGGATAGGTATAGTACAGAGTCTCAGAGAACACGATCTTGGACAATTGATCTCCAGAGTCAGAACAGTAGAAAGGATGGTTATTTAGACATTCAAGATAAACTTAGGAAAATAAGCCATGACATGTCTGAACAGTTGGTTAAGCACCACTGTATGATGAATGACATGTTGTCTAACCCAGCTAAGGTGGATAAGTTGACTAGATTTCTATTTGGCAGATTTTCTCACAGGATAGATGACACAATTCCTAAGAACTTGCATGAGGAGTTTGAGAAAATAGCTCATAGCCAAGTAGAGGTCTCAGATTCTACTCCGCCACAGGAGGTAGTGAGAAAGGATATTACACAGATTGATAGTAATGGTCAACTTGATACTCAAATTGAGACAATTGTATACAGGTCGTCAAAGGGTGATGTCACAGGTATTCAGGATGGTATAGTTACAACAGGTAGTGACTATAGTGTAGTGGGTTCAGATGATGATTATGAGGATGTTGTGCATGATGGTGAGATACCTGGTAGAGATGAGCAGACATTGAGCATTCACGACTTTGCTAAGAAAGAGTACTAGGCATAGTGAGATGCTTCGACACATGAGGTTGAGGCTAGTAGTACTTCACATGATTTGTCCAGCCAGCTGAAAGTGAACAAAGACAGTATTGTGACTTCATTATCTCATCATGACAGGTATGTGGAGTTAGTTAGTGTTGGTCATATTACTCAAGTGAGGAGTTTTCTTGAGTTACCAACTGATTCTAGTTTACAGATATGGACTCGAGATTGTTATATTGGCGTTTGGGATTCAGTTGACTGGAGATCTTTAACACTTTTTGGTAGCAGTGTTTGTTTGGGTGCTATCATGGATTTGATTAGCAGATTGCACGGTGTTGTCTTTTCTTGTGCCAGCAGCTTGTTCGATGTTGGTATTAGTTTTTATACACTGATGTTGGGCTTTGTTCATATATATAGTCGACTATACTTGCTGGAATGTGTTGATGATCTTTCATATTTGGCAGTGTGTACAGATTGAGTCCCAGGATCATATTGGCATTGATGACATCCAAGAGGATGCAGTGGGCAGTTTTGAAGACTTAGTTTCCTTGGCAATTTCTTTTGGTACAGAGGAGTTGGACAGCAGTGCTACAATTTTTGATACTCCATATGTTGATATGAGCTTTGGAGTTGATTCACAGGATATGGATGGTAATACTCTAGAGACTAGTAACTTTGAGGATACTCCTTTAGACAATGCATCAGAGGAGGTTTGTAGGAGACAATCTAGCCAGTGCCATCATGTGTCTAATCAGTTGAGAGTTAGTGAGCGAGACATTGCTATCACTTGCCAGCATTTCGATGTTGCTCGTCAGTTGTTAGCAATTTATGGATGGGGTTCTCCTACTAGTGATGAGCAGGAAGGCAGTTATCTTTCCTTGACAGAGATTCACTCTTTATGGGAGGCTATTCGGATTTTGAGACAGAATTATATGCAGTTGGTAGCCGACAGAGATTATCTTATGGAGTGGGGGAGTACAGCATATGACTCATTATTGGCCAAAGAAGATGAGGTGAGTGAGCTTACTCAGCAACTTGAGGTGACTTCTGAGATTCTTGAGAGTACACAATTGGCTTTTGAGGAGTCGCAGTTTCATTTGACTAAGGTGACCATGGAGTTGGAGCAACTGCAATCTTTACCAGATTCTGTACAGTCACAAGTTGTGGTGTCTAGTGATCTAAGGATGTCCATGGTCGAGATTGTCAGAGACAGTGGAGATGGGGATGCATCCATCCTTGATACTAACTTTGGCATATCGGGTTCGTTCCCACTAAAGTCAGGTTCAGTTGAGTTGGGTGCTGCAACAAATTGATGTGGTATGCCTGACACGGTGGCGGCCTCTAGTACTAATGGCACAAAGACTAGATATGTTGTATCAAAGATCATGTGTGATGTTGGTGAGCTGACAGTTGGCATGGTTCCTACTAGTAATATTACTCCCTTGGCAATGTCTTCAAAGGTAGTAGTCAATTCCAACTTGGTTAGTGATCGATTGCAATTAGTTTCATCTGGATTGCAGTCTGAGTCACCAACTGAGATTGGCACATTCTATCAGCACTACACTGTGAGGTATGCTCATTAATTTACCTTTGATGACCATGTTGATGAGATGATGATACAGAGATGCACTTTGGTTCCTAGTGCTTGTCATCAGTGATGAGACGATTTGACGCCTTGGGATGAGAGTTGTGATGGGCATGACATGGCAATAGATTCTGTAGTTGACAGCTTGATAATACATGACTTAGAGCAGGAGTTTGGGAGTGATGCTTCAGCAGTTGTTGTTACTAATTCTACTCCTTCGGCTATGACATCTCCTGACTTAGCTGGTGGTCAGTCACAGTGGGCTATATCACTTGTTCATAGCAAATTTGGTTTGGGTTCCATTTCTTGCTCTTTATCTTGTAATGTCTTTTCACCATCAGCAGTGCATGGGAGTTATGGTTATGAGATAGTGGCCAGTGATTTGCAGAGTTGTGTTGACTGCAGGAGTTGTACAGTGTGTGGATTCTCCATAATTGGTACAGTTTCATTCGAGAGTGTTCACCATTGTTGCAGAGTTGGATTTTACATTCCATATAGGCCAGTGGAATACGTTGATGGTATTTACTGTGTTGGCAGTTTGATTTGTCCACTTTACTTGGGTTCTGATGTTCTAAGAGTTTGTGTCTCGTGGGTTTCCAACGGTGGCAGTGGTGATTTTGGAGTTTGGTTGAGCTGTAATTGTCAATTTGATTATGGATTCCTCTCGGTCACATTGCAGAGGATATTGCAAGAGCCTGTGTTAATTGGCAGTAGTATAGTTTATGACTACATTTGGGATCCAGGTGGCTTGATTGGTTTATTGTTCATCCATTGCTTGAGGACAAGCAATATTTGGGAGGGGAGGACTTGTCATGTCCCTTTTTCAAATAATTAAAAAATAATAATCTTTACTAAGGTAGGCAGGCCCAAAAAGGTGAAGTTTCAGCAAAAGGGGATAATCTTTGGAAGCGAATGGACTAATAAATGAAAATTATTATTAAAATATGTTTTATTAACCCCTCTTGGATGTGAGTTAAGGTTATGCCCTCTTTTAAGGGGTTTGGAGGCATTTTGGGCCCATTCCAGAACTTGATTTTTGCACATTGCTTTGTTGTTCTTCAGAGGCTGCCAAACCTATGAAGAAGGAGACCCAAGAACGGGAGTTTGCAAGTTTCTAGGAAGGCTAAGGACGGGAGTTTGAAGCCATTTCATGTGCATGCTCATGCAGAGTTTGCCTTTGTACTGAACAGTGCAGATTTGTGAGTTTTCAGGTGTAATTTTTGTAAGAGTTTGGTGTTTCCGGTTGAGTATTTCATATCAGTTTGGGTTGTAAATATTAAAATAGAGCTGAACATATCTATTTGGACATGATTATACTTCTGTGATAGATTATTAAGTTTTTGTGGTGATTCTGGGCTATTTTGTGCTATTTTCGGAAGCCCGATGAGCATTGTTTTTGTCCTCCGTTTGGGAGCTATTGTGTGCATGTTATACAGATCTTAAAATGTCATTTTATAGGCTGTTATGCTGCTCAAATTTGTGTAAAAATGTCCACTTTCAGATTTATTAATAATAGGTGAAGCTGTAAGCTTTTGGCACTATTTCTGGCATACCCGATTTGGGGTTTATTGAGAAATTGGTGGATCTTTGAAATATTGGTTGTTTGATTTTAAAGATCTGATTTGAGGCTTGAAATATCATACAAAATCAGTAAAGGGACATCTCAGAAGCTACCAGGAAAAAAAAGCCTAATAAGGAAGTTCAAGAAGAAGCATAAAATACATAGTCATATAAATGGGCTACTGAATTAAAGAAAAGAGGAATGTAGAGAAAAGCACGCGCAATTAGTGATTTTGTCAGAGGATTTGTAGAATCAAGATTTTACCAGGTGTAAAGAGAAGATACAATTTGGCAAGTGAAGAAGACAGAAAGAAGATTGAAGAAGCAATTGTTGTACATTTAAACAAGTTCAAGAGAACACCCACAGAGGTACATTCACAATTTCCTAATGAATTGAAACAACTGATAAATGTGAGATGGACATCAACATTACAAATGAAAAATGATATAATTGAGAAAGCATTATTAGAAGCTCAACGAGAGCTAAACCTATAAGATGCAAAGAAACTATATGAGGATCATTAGAAGAAATTTGTAGTCAAGGAAAGGGCTACTAGAATTGTAGTAGAAGACATTCAGTAATTGCATGATGAGACAATAGAAACATGGAGGAAGATTCTAAAGCCTAATGAGAAGTCACAAGAACACTCATCACCAATACAAGTTGACGATATTGATACTATTGAAGAGATAATTCACAATGTATTATAGGACATTTCACAATAGGTAGACGACTACAAGCACAACAAGTGGAGAGAACAACAGGTGAAGCCAAAGATATCGACACAATTTGTCAGCTAGAGTTAACTATAGGTTAAGTAGAGATAGTTTTATTAGAGAAGAAAGCTAAAATTGTTGAAGAAATGAAAAAGGAGCAACAAGAAAAGAGCAAGGAAGAGTACAAGAAAGAAAAAATCTCACTCTTGAGCCAAGAACAACAAGGAAGAGGAAATCGGTAATACTACGAATTGAGAAATAAGTTGAAGATCTAGGTGAAAAGAGATTATTCCACACCTATGAATGTGAACAAGTGAAAACCTAAAGAATTGATGGAATACTCAAAAAAGGTAAAGAGGAAAGAAATCTGAGACAAGTGCTAAGATAGGCCACAAATATTTTAGCTGAATCAATATCTAAAGCAAATTACAACATAGGTGAACCAGTTAGTGATCAATTAGATACATTATTAAGGCTATCTATGATCAAGATATTGACTTACAATCTACAGCCATGAATTTGGTCGAGGAGAATATGGAGAAGAAAATGGCAAAAACAAATAGAGGAGAAATTCACTGATGTCAGAGGTAAGGTAGCTGACTTAGTAAATGAGGTAAAAGAAACATTGACTACAACAGGAAATATTATTATCAAAATATCAAATTATTCACAAATTGTGAAAGATATGGAGTAGCAAAAGGAAGAAGCACAGAAGGAATTGGAAATTTTACGCAATCAACTTGATTAATTGACAAGTCCAGTTACTTCATTCAATAAAAAGGTGAAGAACATTGAACACGACTAGTCAGTTATTGGATGAACAAAGTAGCTGAATGTTGAATATTCTAGAAGTGCAGACGCTACTATCTCATGTCATGAAGGCAATGCAGCAAAGCATAAGGGAAGCAAATGAAGCTTTGACACTTCCAAGTGTAGAAACAATTGAGAAGTTGGATGATATTAAAACCAAGATGAAAGAACAAGTCATTACAGTAGGTCATTTGAAGAAAACATGGGAGACATCCTTAGATTCAACCCAAGCAACTTACAAGGTTATGTTTCATAGACTGTAAATTAACGGTTACAAGTTGTTGAAAGATTACACATTTGGCATTGCTGGCAAAGGGGGATAAGATGACTACAAGGGAGAAGATGACTAAGAAGATCTAAAGGATATTTCCATGAGAAGACAAAGGAGATGAAGTTAAAAGGAGACGACAAAAGGAACAAGGAGATATGATCTAAGGGGGAGTAGGTCAGTGATCTCAAGTATTTGGAAGTATGAAGTATTTGGTATTGCCATCAATACCAAAGGGGAAGATTGTTGGCCATAAACAATTAGATTGGTTGAGATAATTGGCGTTGAGATACCATGAAGACAATAGGAAGGTATAAGCTATCAAGTGGTTGTCATTGATGTAAATCGTAGTAGACCTTTGATTGGTGAGAATTTTGTTTATAATAGGTTACCTAGCCTCATTTGGACACCTATCACAATCGGTGATATTGATGATTACTAAGTAATGAGTGGTGATTACATGGCAAAGTTAGTCAGTAAGAGATCAAGGAAGAATTACATTAGATAATGTGAAACCTATAGTAGAGATTAAGAAAAGAGATATCTAGTACCTTGGGATATGTAACGAGGTTGGCATACCTATGTAATAAGTTTGGACTCCCCATGTTATATATTTTGACTAGTTTGAGAAATGGACATGTAAAGAGGAACAAAAGTTTACCCAGTCGAATATAATCATTGAGATTCATAAATTGTTTGAGAAAACAAAGAGGGAAACACAAAATTCAAATGAAGGGTCTGGATTAAGAGGCAAAAGATCACACAAAAACAAAAAGGATTTGTAACAAACTGATTTTATGATGATGTTGAAGGGAGAAGTAGAAACCGGTGAAGGAAAATGATTGATGTAAGCTAGCAGAAGACAAATCTAGCAATTGTTATCGAGATATAGAGAAGATAAGTGCACCCTAGTAAAAGTTACAACTGCTAAATCCCTAGATCAAGCGGACCCTAACACGTTCAAAGCTATAAATACCCTAACAAGGTAGACTCTTAATAGAGTTATGTAAATCCTTTAACAACTTAGATCTTGGCATATTTGATTGTACTTCCAACAAGGTACGAGATCACTCCTAATAGGGTGAACCCCTAGAAAGGGTAATTGTATTCTCTTAACCATGCAAACTCATTTACTATATTATAGTGAAAATTTGTGGGTACACAAGGGTTTCCGCAAGACCAAGATCATTGGTTTATGTGTTTCATGTATGTGGTGAATTGATTTTATTATTCTTTATTTTCTACTACTAGTTAGATGCTTGATTAGTAGTAAAAGTTTGCATGTATTGATTCACCACCCCTCCCCAGTACCTGTGACTCCTAACAACTCCACCTTCTACCCCTCGTTAGTATCATGAGAGTGGGAGTGAGTCTTGATATACATGATATCTTTAATTTTTGATGATATACAACTAGTTATTAATATATTGACATATTCATGATGTACTTGATACATGATATTGATTTTTATCGCATTGCACTCTAGATACTAACATATTTATGATATATAGTGGATGCATGTATTCAATGTGTATATGCTCTTCTTCTGATTCTTATGAGATGGTGATCTTATGAGTGCATTTTATTTTCTTTTCATATGCTGTAAATGAATGTACATGCATGTTTGTTTTTTGATGCTTTATGATAATAGACATGATATGTTATGAGTTCCATCTTTTTATGCTTCTGTAATGTATGATATGCAATTAATGATATAAGTGTAGAATTTTTATGTAATAGGTAATGCAATGAATGTATGATGATACAATAAATGATATGATGCCACTAACATGCGATGCAATTTGTATTTATGTCCTTGATAGATGTACTTGATCATGATCAAATTCAAATGTGATGTCAATAGAGTAATTATCTTCCCAATGTGATCTCAACATGATTTGTGATTTCATCCCTCATAAGGATATTCTTGTTTAGCCCATTTTAAGTAAAGCAATATTATGAATGCATGCTAGATGAATGCAATTGAGTATGAACACTAGGTCAATAATTGATCTTTTACATATGTTATTTTTCATCATTGAGTGTTTATGGAGCATTGAGGCTAGTACAACCCTCACTAATTAAATTGCAATCATGAGGATATGAATACTACCTATATCAAATTTAATATTGAAATTGAACACAAGTATCAAGGGATATAGAGCGAAGATGACCTGAATGTTACTTCCTTTTGATGTTGTAAGACAACACAAGCATCGAGGCATGTAATGATGGGATAATATGAGTGTTTCTTGCATGCATATACAAGAAAGAGATCATTGAGTTATTGCGCACTAAATGATGTTATATCTGGAATGACCCTTTATCGTTCATATACTTGGAAATAGTTTCTCAAATTGCCCAATACTAAAATATCACTTGAAAATAGACAAGGACATAGCGCCAACCTCACTTTAGCATTCAAACAAATGAATTGAGGTGTGTGCCACTTTGTTCTTTGCTCTAGGTATTTGTTGAAAAGTGATGAATAAAAAGTACTTTAAATTATTAATCATCCTTTTGTAGGGCATGAGTTTTGTGTCCTTTATTTGATATTGATCATTGATTTGATTTATAATTAGCTAAGAATAACCATTGATGTGTAGCCCCACAATCTTCCCTTCAATTGTCATTTTTAGCCTATTCAATAAAGCTTCATATTCTGCAATGTTTTGAGTGCATGGAATTAATAGCTTGTATGCTTTAAAAATTGTGTACCCCTAAGGTGTTATGGAAAGAATACCAACTTTTGACCCCTGTTGGGTGAATGAACCATCAAAGGATATTTTCCATGGATACTCTGATAATCACATGATTGCTTCATCTGGAAATTCAATATTCAGTGATTTTTCATCTTGAAGTGGTAATTCAACTAGTTGATTACCTATTGCCAATCAATTTATTCAATATCGAATTCACTTAACATCACCCATTTTTCCAGTCTCAAATTAACCTTGCTTTTCTCAATAGATATTTCAATGGACCAATTTTTTCTATAAGATTTATTGAATGAGATAGAATGTAATGCCTAAAATTTTGTGATTCAAACACAACTGTTAAGCAAGCCTTCTCAATGATTGTATAGTTGAGTTCGTAAAATAAAAGTGCTTTGTTGATACAATATATTTCTCTTTCTTTCCTTGCCTTATCATGTTGGCCTAGTAAATCTCCTTGCAATTGTAGATATGTATAACAATAGAGACTTACCTTGAATAAGAGTCATTAGTATTGGTAGATCCGCCAAATACTTTTCACACATATCATCCGACTTGAAAGTGACTCCTTTATGTGATTTTTTGTGAATGGTTGAGCCTTATCAACTAAATGAGAAATGAATTGTCTTATTGATCAAAGATTTCCTTATAATGTCCTTATTTGACTGATATTCTTGGCATGTTGCATTTCAATTATTTCTTTCGGCTTCATCATTTCTACTTCAGGGCCTTTAGCTAAGACAATATACCCTAAGACTTTTTGAAGGTCACTCCAAAGGTACATTTCTTTGGATTTAGTCTTAATCTCAATTGTTCAATCCTATCAAAGGTCCTCCCTAAATCTGCAGGGTGTTCTGTGTTAGGATTTAACCACAAACAGAAGTAACAATTACATGCAAATATAAACAATATCATAAAATAATAGATCACACAGAAAAGAACACAAGACACCAAGATTTAACATGGTTTACCCAGTCCCTGGGCTATGTCCACTAAACAACAAGTCCAATATCATTACAATCTACTGATTACAAGTTGTAATCCCTTGCAGCTTAGTACCGTCATAAGAACCTTTTTTTGCATCACACCTTATGAAAATGCCTAACCTTAAGCCCTTTTATACAAGAAATTTTATGCCGCTTTAGGGTTACAACATGTCGGCCATATGTCCTCCATACATCGGCCACAAAGAATTTATGAAGTATGTACAATACTTCCCTAATCAACCACCACAAACTAACATGTTGTTTTGGTAGCTAATTTAGCCCATGTGTCATATACATAATATTTCATATTCTTGTGCATCGTGTCATGGAATATGGTAGTTGTTTACTTTTGATAAGTTGCACCAACATTTTTAAGCACCAATTGCATTACATTCCAATAGAACATGTCCCAAGAATGTGTGAATGTTGTCTTTTCTTGGTCTTTAGCTTCTATGTGATTTTATTGTTCGTTGAGAATCCATCCATAAGTGAGTGCATTTCATAGCCAGTAGTAAACTCAACAATTGTATCAATATTTGGAAGTGGAAAATCAACTTTAAGACAAGCTATGTTGAGATATCATAATTTTGAGCATACTCTAATTGATTTTTCAAGTTCTGATAATGGGACAATGTTAGAAATCCATTATGTGGAGTCTATTACTTCAATGAAACCAACATTCAAGAGTTTTTCCAATTCTTCTCTGATCAAAAATGTTACATGAGGGTGCATTTTCTTTGATTATTGCTTCATTGGTTTAACCTCTAGTGCCATGGATAAATGGTCCATTATTAGATCAAGGTCCATGCCCAACATATCATAATAAGACCATGCAAAATTGGTTTTCTTTTCCATGAAAACTATGTGAAATATTATTTTTGCCTCTTTTAATAGAGATTGAGCAATATGAACAAGTTGAGGCGTTTTATTTCTTCCCAAATTAATTGGTTGTGTTAGTTCAATCAATACTAAAGATCTTTCAAGAAGAATATCAAGTTTTTGATCATCAAGCTCCTCAAGAAAAATTTTACCATCCAATGCATCATTTATTTTTACTATTTTTGGGTCCAGTACAACCACTAGTTGGTTTTCACCATCAAACGACTTGTTCTTTTGTTTATAATTTTCAAACTAAGAAACTTGATATCCCACTCGATCATGTTCACACTAGATTTACTGGTGGAAAACATAAGGGGTTCAATTGCGTTCAAGTAAAAGGACAAATTATAGTCATTGAGAAAGATAAGTAGGTTTATTGGTTCATTTCTACTCCAATTAGTAAGTTCAGGATGCATTAAGGATAAGAAGTCAACTAATTTGAGGGGCATCACCACCTTATCGTCAAAACTAATGACCGGTAAGGTGAATTCCACAAAGTTACTTTCTGAAGGATTATTCATTTTGTAAAGAGTCTTAGCCTCATCACTATAGTCATTAGTATCATACAAACATAATCTAAAAGACCTAGCATTGGAGCTTTGTCCCTCCTCAAGTTTATAAGCATATTTATGTATCACATCTACCTCTATGTCATTTGCAACATCAAATTTGCAATCGTGAGAGTCAGTTTGGTTGTCATCACATATGTCCAAGAAACATGCTATAGTTATTGGTGTTCATTCTTCCTCAGAATTGGTCTCTTCTTGTTGGTTTTCAAGTTCTTAAATGACTTCTTGTTGAGATGTAGAGTTTACTTCTTGAGGTATATTACGCATCTTTGATATGGGATTTCCTCACAAGAGTAACAACCTTTCATAAGATATTGGTCCTCCTACTTCTTCTTTAGACTCATTTCCTTGATCAAAAATAGGTATATCTTAGGGTAGTGGATGAGGTCCCTCTTCTTTGAATCCTAGGCTTGTTTTATTTTTTGGATTAGAGACCTACACATGCATGGGTTTCATGACCCCTTCCTTATTCTTGTCAATAGGTCATTTTCCTTCATATCCCATTTGTTGCATAATCTAATACCCTTTTCCATATTTATGAGGAGATGTCTCTACATTTTTCACCTCTTGACTAGAGTCGTCTCCTTTGTATAGCCATTCTAAGATGTATTTTCTTATTTCTCTTCAACAAGAGAAACCTATGTTTTCACAAATGTTCCATCATGTATTTTTGATGCCTTAGAGCTAGATGTCAGAGATTATGAATGTTTTCCATAAGACCTAGGAGAAGTTGGTAGATCAACAACAAATGGCATTGGGTCCAGTTTGTATTCTCCAAATCTTGTATCCTTAATTTTCAATTTCTTTTCAAAGTTTCTAATTGCATTATAAGCTTTTGAACTTTCATCTTGTTGATCTTATGGGGCTTCTTTAGTATGTGAGACCATGCTATCAATGTTTTATTTCAATGTGCTACAACAATAAATAGTAGTTGTCGTTGTACTTACCTCAATTCTATTGTATGGAAACTTCATGCATTGATAGTATGTTGATGGTAAAAGTTGTCATGAATCCAAGGTTTGTCCAATAAGATGTTGTAAGCTAGAGTTAATTCGAGCACTTGACAAATGATGTCTCTCTCCATTGGTTTCACTCTAATTGGAAATACAAAAAAACCTTTAGATGCTCTCTCCTCTTCATCACACGCCTTGATAATGATTTTGCTTCTAGTGTTTATTGCATTTTAAGAGAATCCTAGGGATTTCCCCAAATTAAAGGTATGAATGTTTAGACAAACACCTCCATCTATATAGATGTGTTTCACTCACTGTTTATGGACCAATACCTTTATATGAAATGGTTGGTTGTGTGGATGGCTCCACAAGTTACCATCTTCCTCAAAGAAAGATAGATAAATGTATTGAGTTCAAGTAATTGGCCATAGCTTAGAACCATCCTATATCTTGATCTTTTGAACATTTGTTTCCACTAGGACATTTTCAAGGATCTCTCAATAAGAAGGTGAGATCATAAGGATTTCTAGGATAGAGGAGTAGACTGCAGTTAGTCAACCAAGTTGTAGTTTAATAAGGATGATGTTGATAATTGTTGCTTGTATGTTGAAGGTTTTGATGATGATGCAATTGCTTGTTTGGATGTTGAAGCTCCTCCCTTAAGAGTGATTTTGGAGTGACTCTGCATCATAACATTAGAGGATTTCAACTCTTCTTTATCTTTTATGATGATCATGTTGATAGATAATCACATGATTCAGGCATTTGGATCAAATCATCATCATTAGTGCAATAATAATTTAACTTAGCACTTTTTGATTTTGTTGATTCCCCTTTCTCATATTGAGGAAGTGATTGTTTAAACATTATGTGATCATTGTTGTCTTATGACCGCTAACCATGATTGTTTCAGTATTGGTCAAGTCTTGTATCACATGTGTTAGCTTCATGTATTCATTGGTTTTATGTCCTTTGTTCCTATTATACTCACAATAATGATCATCGTTGAACTATTTAGCTTTTACTAGGGGTTCATGTGGCCTTGGGTCTGGTGAAGTTATGATCTTGTTTACTAAAAGAGTCTTCAATGTTGCTTTAAAAGGTTCTCCAAGAGGAGTAAACTTTCTCTTGGGCATTGATATCCATCATTTGTCTTTGTTTGATTCATGATTTCCTTAAGGAGTTGATGTAGCTTTTAAGTCTTAACACATTGAATGTTACTAGAAAGATTGAACACCATCAATTTTGGTTTGACATTAGATGCTTCTACGACTCCATTTAGAACATTTTGTTTGTGTTCCAATACTTAGATTTGTATTTCTTGTTGCAATTGGACATGTTGGAGAACTTATTGACTTTGTAGAGTGTGATCTCACCATTTCTCACCAAAACTTCGTTGATCTTCATGGCACTATCCACCATTTTGTCAAAAGTAGGTGGTCCATGCATTTGAAGTGCATAGTTATTTTTTTGGATTAAGTTATTGATGAAGACATCCATCTTTTCATTTTTGGGTATTTGTCTTGAATATCTCACAAAGATCTTTATTCATCTCTTAAGAAAAGTGACAAAAGATTCACGACTTATTTATTTCATGTTACATGGGTCTAACATGGTAACATGTTGGATGTTATGTGAACATTGTTGGATAAGTATTTTAATCAACTAATCAAAAGTTTTAATTCCTTAGGGAAATTTTGAGAACCGCTTCATACCTTGACCATCAAGACTATGCGGGAAAATCTCTTGAGATAGGTATGATCATGTATGAACTCCATGATAAGAGAATACAACTCTCACATGGAATCAAGGTCAGAATTCCCAGTGCACTTTGTGTATTAAGGTATTTTAACTCTTGAAGGAAAAGGTGGCATGTAGAGATCTCTATCCAATGGGAAAGGACATATGGTCTCAAGTAAGTAATTGTTCAAAGGTTTGTCTTTTTTTCTCTTCATCTCCATAAGTTCAAATTGCATTACCTTGAGCTCTTTTGTGAGAATAGATATGGGTGTTTCTTCCTCTCGCACTATAAGTCTCTCAACATCAAAACCCTTAGGAAGTTTAACTCCCATACTAGCGAGGTACATAAAATACTTCCCCTTGTCAAGTTGTAGGAGTATTTGCATCATCTTTTAAAATGCCTTGTCTTTCTAGCACTACTTAATTTATTCCTTTGTAATTTCATCCTCATGAAAACTATCCTCATGAGTACTTCGATTTTTGTGATTTCCCAAATCATATCCTGACATAATGGAAGTGTTTTGATGACTAGAGGAGAATTGTTGGTGTTTTGATGAACATTGTTGCTGACTAGAAGATTGTCTTTGAGATGTTGGTCATTGAATAGGGTTTGTTATCAATTTAAAGTCTTTGTAGATAGGTCTTTAGGATTTGGATCAAACTTTTGGTGAGTACTAGTTTGAACCAGCATGAAAATCAAGTGGAGCTAAACTATGGCTATGTAAGATTGAATTATCAAAATCCAAGTGAGGGATAATGCTACTTGTCCAAAATGCAGAGATTAGTTAAGCAATTGATGTTGATTTAAGATGTTGGGATAAGCTTTAATTACTTGGTATTGATGATCTAAAGACCAGATTGAGTGGGTTGATTTGGTTGGACGACAAGTTTTACAAGTTATAAAACTATATAGCTGATGAATACAATCAACAGGGTCAACATCACAACAACAAGGGTGTGAGGCCTAAATTGAGAAGTTTTTATGACTCAACCACAACAAAGATTGAAAAGGGTATCTAAATCTCAAATTAGATTTATTTGACAGTGTATAGAAATACGCTCTACCCCTTACACAATTTTTCCCATACAACTCAAGAAATAAACCAAGTGTGAGCCTAAAAACCAAATATGAGTTTTTGCCTAGGTCTATACTACTTAGGAAGCGAGTATGATATCTTGCTCACCCTGATACAATCACAGCCGAAACTTGCACTTAGGAAACCCTATACAATTTTGAAAACAGATGATGAAACCTGGTTTGACTTAACACAGCAAGTCATACAAATCCAAAGACTGGGTACAACTCAAGAAGAGTTCCTATACAATCAATGAACTAGATACAAACAAAGACCTAACCTGCTACCATTCTACAACTAGATGAGACATTTTCCTAGTGCATTTTCAAGTTTGAAACTATGATTTTCTAGTTTGTTTGCAAATGAATGTGATTGTTCAAGAGTTAGTGGCCACACATGCAAGATAAAAGACATGATTGCCGAGGCTCTAGAATCCTAACATTAAGTGTATGTTCTTTGGTCTTAGAGAACACTTGATTTCCATTGGTTTAACACAGAAGACCAGAGCAAATATGCTTTATCCCACAACTTGGTATCTCTTGGACTCGCATAACCTTGCCACCCCCTAAAGGGAGCCCATGGTTTTTTTCCTTTTCTTAAGCTATGAAGAATACAATCAAAGGATACCACGCAATGAGACCTCTAATGTTGTATTATCCAATTTAAAATACTTGATAGTAAAGTATATCAAGAACCTGGTGTTGGCCATATTTGAAATGGCTTCTCTTGCTTCTAGTTTCAACCTCAATGATCAAATTGATTTTGCTTCTAGAGTTCATAGGATGTTGTGGCTAGAGAACTTTGAAGAGCATGTGAAGTTCCCTGTAGAAGAAGATGAAGGGACAAACAAGGAGTTCGTTGTGGAAAACAATGAAAGGAAAAACGAAGGGGATAATTACCTAAAGGGGGAGACAAGGAGTATGCAATTTTTTAGAATTTATGTGGCTCACAACGAGTAAGAGATACCCTACCAAATATGGAATCTCTCGCCACCCAAATAAAAACTATAGAGAATGAATTGGTCCAATTTGGTGATGACTTGGCATCTATTGGTGTAGATAGCGTACCAGAAATTCATGTGGTTAGGAGTAACAAGGATTCTCTTGTGTGCATAGGTTAGTCAAATAATGGAATGAGAAACGAGAATCTTGCAAAGAATTTGCAAATGTATGGACTGCGTGGGTACCAGCATGGAGTTCAATCATATTACAATTGTGACTAGTGGTGGTATGAAGCAGCTTGGATGAGGAAGGGGAGAGAAAGACCCCAAGTGGGACTCCTACATCAAGTCCACCTCACCTAGGCTTGAAAGGTCTCCCATTCGGCCAATGGTTTGACAACTATGACTAGTTGAAGGGCTACGTCCCATGCTTGGTGATGATTATGATCCAAACACCCTATCATTATTGTTTGGAATGTTGGGGAGATGTAGAGACCCAATCACCAATTTGGCAAGGGGCAGAACACCTATGCAAAAATCATCATTTGATAGTCAAGTTCTACAAATGGCCCTCAAGCATGGATTGGGGCAAGCAGATTTGAAAAGCGCTCTACTTTTATGGGTGGACATGTCAGGTCTTGGAAACGAGGACAGGTCTTGGAAACGAGGACGGTGGTATTTATGCCAAAACATTTCTTTGGTTCAAAATTGGATTGTTGGTCAATGTCCACGCAGTCATACACAAATTACGGTGGACAATGTCTATGTTATCATAAACAACTTACACTCAATACATCATTGCTTCCACATAACAAAAAACCACAATGGTAAGGGAAAAGCGTCAACCACTGCTAGTCATGATAGACATTTTCCATAGACCAATGAAGAAGATTTAGAAACATGGCATGTCCAGCTATTCAAACTCATTGATGGAGGAGTTGCATTCAAGTTTCCAGCTATAGCAAAAGTAGCAGCAATAGGATTGGTTAGTGGTAAGGATAATATCCTTCGGGCAAAGGACAACCAAACCTCCTCAACACCAATTGTTAATGAAAATTTAAATGAGAGCAATTAGAAAAACGATGCCGATTATGTGAGCAGTAGGTTGAAGTACAAAGGAGATATTTAAAATTCTGATCTAATATGGAGAAGACTCATTTGAAGTGTAATAGAAAAAAGTCGAGTGATCTTGAGATCATCTCAGAGCTTCATTCTTTGAAATTTGAAATAAGCAACAAAGGATGTCACACTGCATGGTTGTGCCAGTTTGACTTCACAGGGAAAATTGTTGGGATATGAAGCCCAACAGTCACATGATTACCTGTTCTCCCTCTTGACTCTTCATATTCATAGAATTGTCTGTAATCTACAAATGACTGTGTGAAGTCTATGTAAATTGTATCAATTAACCATTAATAAGAATTCCATGTTGGAGTGTGGATGTAGGCAAATTTTGTCGAACCACAATAAATAGTGTTCTTATATTCCATCTTCTTCGTTTACGTTTTATTCCATTTCTTTGCTCACTGAATATTTACAATTTTGAACTTTGAGTTAATTAGTTAGGTTAAGAGTACTAATTAATTTATTAATCTCGATCTATAACCTTTGAACCTTGATTATTGATTGTTGATTTAGGATAAATTATGCAAGCAAATTGATGAAATTGTATAAAGCTTGAAATAAAGAGAGGTAGTATGTCTTTTGGTGCGATTTCAACAAATAAATAATTGTATAGTAATATATTGTTCTTGTATCTTTCAAAAAGTTCAATATATCAAATACTTGTTTTATGTGTAAAAGATAAGATAAGATAGATAAGATAAAATTATTAATGTCCACGAAAAACCAAAACGGTTTATGGGACTAAGCATACAAACAAAAGAGTCAGCCAAGCAAAGGCACCAAACAGTGACTGAAAATGAAACAAAACAACAACAAGAAAGAAAGACAAGGTAAGGACCAAGGGTCCTTCAATGTCACAAAGAAATCCATAATAGAGAGGTACATCCGTGGACAATCCATAGTCTTCAAATGCCGTGAAGGCATTTATTTTATTTCATTTAAAAAAAAATCAATAAATTAGTTTTAGGATTACATGTCAATCTTGTAAAATGAGATCTCAATTCAAAGTTTTCATAATTAACTACCATATTATCGTACAAATTTCTAGTAGTATCATCCAAATCATTTTTAGTGGATATAGATCCCCCTTCACTTTATTTCGACTATGACATCCACAATAGCTTATATTTTAAAAAGAAGCTTTATTAACTTGATGAAAAACTACAATAGCAAAAACCTAAAGGTGACATGAATGGAATTGGATGTCATCATGGTGAATGTTCTAAAGAAGCAAAAGAAAGATCAATGCAAGATCCTATATAGAAAAACTATTCAGAATGAAGAACCTGAAGCAAACAAAGAAGATCAAAGGAAGATGATATGTGTGCAACAAGTATGGACACGTGAAGAATTATTGCAAAGGTAACAATGATACTAAGCATTTTACTAGTTTTTGTTTCAATTGTTGGGTTTATGGGCATAAATCACATGCATGCAGAGTTAGATCTACTCAAAGAGCAAATGGAAGAATAAATGAAAGATCTAATGTCAATGCAAGGAGACCTATTGGAAACAATAATGTCATATTTACTAAAGTAACATTTTACAAATGCAACAAATCTAGACACAATGCTAAAGATTGCAAATTACAAGTGAATCAAAATGAACCAAGGTGTGGAAATTATGTTGTTACATATTACAAGTGTAATAATCTACGACATTTAGCTAGATATTGCAGATTCAATGGATTTGTGAACTATGTAAGAATGCCTAATATCAAAAGGAATAACTATGATGGAAGAAGGAATAAATATTGTTAATCGGACTAACTATGAGAACATTAATAAGACATTTGTGAAAGAGAGCAATGTTGAAAATGGGAAAGTATGGAAAGAAAATGAGCAAATTGTTACTATAGACAAGGGGGAATTAGTGCTTAGCACTAAATCCTCTTCATCAACCTAATTGGCTACCATAGCCTAAGGGGGAGCAATTAAGCAAGAAATATTAAGACCCCGAGTTTGCAAAATCAAGCAATATAAGCTTATATTAAGATATACTAGGATAGAAAGATTCACAATCTTTGTTCGTGCATTTTGATATGGTGATATGTACGATCATTGTGAGCTTGTTCATATTATGTTTGTGTGTCAACTTTATGAAGAATGTGACCTAACACATTAATAGTAGAGAAATGTGTAAGGAGTTACTAGTTGATTACAAGTTACTCTTCACCATTTGAGTTACCAAAGCTAGAAGAAAGAGTGCAGAAGGAGATTTGAGTGATTAAGCAAAGATTTCAAGCAAATTTGTGCAAACCCTACCTCGACAACTTAAAAAGGTATCTATCGATTTTGTAAGCTTTGTTTGGAAGTGTTAAGTATTGAATTTAGTAGGATAGACATGGACAAGCCTCAAATTTATGATGTTAAAGAAAGACCCAGGTATTTATTTCAAAAATGTCCTTTTAAATCCATTTAAGATTACCCACAAGAAGCATTTTTGCAAACCTCCAAGAACGGTCTTCATGTTGGAGACATAAGATTGTATATTAATTGTAAATATGAGGTAATTGGAAATGAAGACATTTGGAATGACTTAAGAAGTATCTATAATAATAATAGGTCATTCAAATATGAGTCCCAACATTTTAAAAACCTTAATATAGTTCAAGTTATGGATTCTAAAGAGTTTGAGGAGGTTGAGTGGATCAAGATTGTACTTAGCAGAAGTAATGATTAGCTATTTTGACTTGTTGATCAACCAATCAAAATAACTACAGAGTTAATCCATTTGGTAATTTGCTTGGATAATGCCGATATAACTCATGTTGCAACCAAGCTTGTTCAAAAGGGAGATAAGAATACCACTAACTCTAAATGGGACAAGTGAGCTATATCAAACATGATGTAAGGTTAATTTCTAAGATTCTTGGTTCCAAAATGCACTATAGTAGCAAGTTTGACTCAATTTCAATAGGAATAATTCAAATATCTTACAAATTGGTAGTTGAGCATGAGCATTGTGATTATGAAATCATAAGACAACTGTTGGAAAACATAAAAATCATCAAACATGACAAATCACAAGGATTCATATTTGAATCTCTAGCATTGCACCTACTCTTTCACATTATTCACAGATTTCCTAATGTGCACCAACATTCTTGGAGAGCTGACATCCCTACTGCAACTCTAATAACATAACGTTATAAGATGTTGCATAGACCTATGATTGTCAATGACTTGTTTCGTTTATTCAAAGGTTTTCAATGGGAAATGAAACGAAGGGTTAGATTTCCTAAGCAAATAGTTGACAAATGTGCAGTCATTATGCGCTTCATGGTAGAGATAGATTGTACATGCATGGAGGCAGTTGAACCAAGCGTTCAATGGATCCCTCCTATGGGATATGAAGTTGATCCATATATTGTGATGCAACACGTTGATGTAATTCTACCATCTACTAAAGATCCTAACACAAAGAGATGGGGCACATATCAAGAAAATTATAATCAGGTTAGGGAAGAGCTTTACAAAGGCTTGGGGAAAGGGAGAAGAAAGAAAATGGCTACTAAAATTGCACAAAAAGAAGGAATTTCTTAGGAGTATATGGTTGCCCTTAAAAAGGAAAGAAAAGAAGCAAAAAAGGCACAAATTAGTGGGCCTAGCACAAAATAGATGATGGAAGATATTCCTGATGATGTGTAACCACTTGAGGTACTAGATGTACCATTACAAACGGTTGCTAAGGTTGAGGTAACACTTGTACCCTAGAAGCTAGAAGGAAGTCTAGCAAACTAACTCCATCGATTAAAACTGAGAAACTAGGTGAACTAAAAGCAGTGAAGTATGCTAGGACTCCTAGACCTTAGGCTAGAGCACATGGGCCAAGTCCTAAGAAGCCAAAGGTTACAAAGACCGAGACAACTAAGAAAGAAAAGAGAAACCTGTAATAGTTGAGAAACCAAAACTAGAGGAGAAGATACAGGATGACAAGAACAAATGCAAGTCAAACATGAAGAAGATCATTGTTCGAATTGGGAAGTGTTGAAAGATAGATTAGTTGAAGTACTACAACATTTATGAAGAGAATGATAATGCAAGAGCATCCTAGGTTGCCTTGTAATCCAACTCTTTTTTGTTCATTCTAGCAGTATTAACCGAGTTGCAGTGTTAACCAAGTATTAACTTGTCATGTTATCTGAGTTGCAGTGTTAACCAAGTATTAAAATGTCGTGTTAACCGAGTTGCAGTGTTAACTGTTTATTAACCTATCATGTTAACCGAGTTGCACTGTTAACCAAGTATTAACCTGTCGTGTTGATCGAGTTTAGTGTTAACCAAGTTTGCAATGCTAACCAAGTTCGCAGTGTTAATTGAGTGCTCCTTCATGTGTCGAGTGAACCTGATAGTTGTCGATACTCGGAAGTGGTTTTCTAATGCTTGGTCATTTCTCAATTCCAGCTTTGTCCAAGTTGTATGTGTTTGGTTACTAGTGTGAGCCGACCTTGGCATTTAATTTGGTTGTATTTAATTTCTATTGTAAGCCAACTTGTGGCTTAAATGTGCATTTAATGCAAGGGTTTATTTAATTTGTCACATACTAGGCTGACTTGTGGCTTAGTTGGGTATAAAGGGGCCTTATGGAGTCTTACGGCATTTTTTTTAGGGGTTGAGTCAATATCATCCATCTTAGAGAAGAGGGTGAAGTAGAGGAGCAAACTTTGAGAGGGGCTAGTTTGGAAAACAAGGAGATTGCTTGGTGGGCTTGCGAGAACAAGTTTAGATCTTCTTTGGAGGTTTCTACCAAAGTGTAGATCTGGACTAGCTAGTGTTTGGGTTGGATCTTGAGGGATCTTGCAAAACTGTTATTGTAATTGTTATTGTATTTGGCCATAATCAGGAAGGCCTTACAGCCCCACACATTACTTGTAATCAAGTGTTTTATGAATAAAGAGTTGTGTTTGGTATCAAATCTTGTATCTTGTACGTTGAAAGTCGACTTGTGGCTTAAATGTGCATTTATTGCAAAGGTTTATTTAATTTGTAACATACTAGGCCGACTTGTAGCTTAGTTGGGTATAAGTAAGGGGGTCTTGCGGAGTCTTAAGGCATTTTTTTTTAGGGGTTGAGTCAATATCATCTAGCTTGGAGAAGAGGATGAAGTAGAGGAGCGAATTTTGAGAAGGGCTAGTAGTTGAGGCTTGGAAAACAAGGAGATTGTTTGGTGGGCTTGCGAGGACAAGTTTAGATCTTCCTTGGAGGTTTCTACCAGAGTGTAGATCTAGACTAGCTAGTGTTTGGGTTGGATCTTAAGAGATCTTGCAAAACTGTTATTGTAATTGCTATTGTATTTAGCCATAATCGGGAAGGCCTTATAGCCCAACAAATTGCTTGTAATCAATTATTTTATGAATAAAGAGTTGTCTTTGGTATCAGATCTTGTATCTTGCATTATGTTTTCGTTGTGTGGTTATTTGTTAGGGGCTAGGACATCTCCTTTGGGGATTCTTCTACCTTGCACTGCATCAAATGATCAAAAAGTATTAGAAGATTCTTTTATTAAATATCAATTGAACTTCAAAAGGGATTTACTAGAAATTAAGGGTAGTATTCTAGATGATTTGTATGATAAATTACATGTAAGGAGACAAGTGGCATTAAAAGAAGATCAAAAAATAAGAGAACACACATTGCACAATCTTTGTACTTAGGTTACAACTTATTAGATGAACATATCGAACAAGGCTAGGAGCAAGATGAGAACTAAGATGAGGATAATAAAGATCATAGCAAGATTTTATGAGGACGCTCCTATTTGCAGAACCTTGTTGCCAATAGCAACAACACTATGCCATACCAATGTTCCACCACCTCCATCCAATGCCAACAACTTGAACAAGAAAAATGTTAAGAGAGAAATGGACTAAATGCTTGCCACTAGAATCATCAAACTAGTTGAAGACACTAAATGGACTAGTCATATTCTCATACAAAATAAGAATATACATTCATTTTCATGAATGTAACAAAGCTTGCATTCATGATCCTTGATTGACCCCCATTTACAAAAGAAATCCTAGAATCAGTTCAATGAGAGAGAGAAATACTCATTCACCAATGGATTCTCTAGATGCCATCAATTCAAAATTTGGGAAGACAAGTCAAAAACCACTTTTTCTACAAAATGGGGATCACATATATATGATCATGTCTTTCAAACTAAAGAATGCTCTAACAACCTTCAAACATATGATGGTTAATGCATTCAAAGGTTTCACTCCTAACTTCTTAAGTCTATCTCGATGATTAGACAATTTATGGATCAATCAAGAATCATATTCAAACATTTTGAACTATGTTGGAACAATGTAGAAGTATGTAAATCTCTTGAGCATTAAAAAATGTATCCATGTAGTACCCTATGGCGCATTGTTAAGACACATCGTCTATATAGACTGATTAGTTGTTGACCCTATGAAGGTTGTGTTGTCATGACCTTGCCACTACCAAAGATAGCACTAAAAGTAAAGACCTTCGTAGGCTATGGGAAATGTCATCGTATATTCATCAAAGTGTACCCAAAAATAGTGACGCAAATAGAAAAATTATTAAAGAACTAAACTAGTAAACCCATAACGAGATAATAGCACCACAATCTTTCGACATACTTCAAACAAAAAAATTGATTAAGCACCAAAACTAGTACTTGTCGATTAGATAACACCTTTCCATGTGTAAGAGCTACAAACTCTAATATCACCCACAAAAACAAAGATACCTTCCACAAGACAATATTTATGAAATGAGCTTCGTTAATATTAGATATAAGCTATAATCAAATGATGATCAATGGAGATATATTATAGATGGACAAAAGCCTTGTTTAGTGCCAAGGTGAGTGATACGATTACATAAGATGTTGGCATGTGTCTTAATCCTATATTATGTGCTAACCACAAAGGTAAGTAAAAGTAAATGAGCTATATAACCCCATTATAACTAATTTCTAGAAAACACAAATGGGACTTGTGAATAGGTCCATATTAAGTAACTAATCAAGCCAAGACCTTATTCACTCACACCCCTTAAGTCCAACTTAGGGAGGAACAAACCTATGCAAAATGATGGAAGATAGTCTTGACAACAAGGCCATTTTAGGTACCCATGTTCAAAATGATTTCTTCCAAGTACAGTAAAGAGGAGAAAAAATGTTAACAAAATGAGAATGCAAATGAAAAACATGTGATAGAATGAGTGAACTATGGAGAACCCATCAATACCCCCAAAGAACTATACTCATCACAAAGATAAGAATGGTATCACCCATATGAAGGAAAGGGGTATCTTCTCAATCAAAGTTACAATGTTTTGCACTCATTTTAATTTCCATGCTTATCACAACATTCATCTAAGGAAATATCAAAATGCCATGGTAGCTGGCATGAACCTTCGCCAAACTCATGAGTGAACCCAAGGTCATGTAGGAAGTTAGACTTTCTTTGTTAATCAAAACATGAAAGAGCATAAGCTTCTTGTAAATCTTCCCTTTAAAAAGTTTCAGAAGCATATTTAGATACCTTACTGTAAAATCTTCTAAAAAGATGAGAGAACAAATTGCAAGGTATTTTTGCGTACCTTTTTATGAACAATGAGAATTTCAGACTTACTTCAAACTTGTTAAAGAAAGAGAGAGACATTATGGGCAGATCTAAATGTCTATTATTAATTTTAACTAGTAATTAAGGGAAAGGTCGGGCTAGCTACGAGAACGGAAACACAAAATTAAATAAGACACTAAATGAGCGGCCTGAAGATAAATTTTCTCTACACAAAGACACCAAAGTGGCCCGTGAGGATAAATCCTCTCAACAAAAAGACACCCAATAAGCTCAGATAATTTTCCTTCAGTCACTCCTCATTAAATTGCATGAGTAGCATTAGAAAAATGCAAATTATTTAGCAATCAATCCTTGAAATCTGTAGATGCACATAAATAATGTCTGGAATTTCTTTAATATGTAGCAAACAAATTAAGATCTGCAGCATTCAATTCCAACGCCATAAAAAAATTTAAAATTCAATATGACCTCTGAGGAAAGACATCCTATCAGTTAGAGTAGAAAACACTGTTCAGAAAATGTGGTCAATTAAATCAAATGCTATAACATTTAGGATCCTCCATGCAATATGAGAAAGCCCGGTCCTAAATTGTAGTTAGTAATCAGAAACGGAATTAATTTCCTAAAACAAATTCTCTGCTGATAATTGATGATCATATAGTTCACAATCATCATTTTTCCTTGATTATTTTTCGTTTCTACCTTTTGAAAAGACGAGGAGACTTCAAAGGGAGGTTGCAAAAGATTATTTTCATCAGGACGTTTGTTAAAGACTAAAAACAACTCAATGCATCTCAAGGGTGAGGTTTAGATTTTGAAATCGAGTGTCCAAAAGATATTTTAATCATTGAGCAAAGGAAATTATAATCACATTGTTAATCGAACTCCTGGCTAAGTCAAAATGTTAATACCTTCACAATCTATATACTTGCAGAGCCTTTTCGTGTCTTCTGTTGCAAAATGGTACAAAGTCATGCATCTTCCAATCAGAAAGAACAGGATACCTAAAGCATATACTCCTCGAGTAGCAAGAGAAAATTTTCAGCCAGCACATTTTTTAAAGACACATAGCAACTCAAAGTCTCAATGTATCTCAAAAATAAAGCTTAGATTATAGTTTCTGGAGTTGTCTACAGTTTTTTTAAGACATTTGGCAAAAGAATTGAAGTATTCATTTTTCATGAAACATTAGCAAAAACCATTCCCGGAAATAAATCAGCATACCAAAAGAAAAAAAAATTCAATTAATTAAAGCTTTGATCAGGAAACTTCTCGGGTTGGGATTAGGTTATGGAAAAACCAGAAAAAGATTGTTGCAGATATCAGGATAAAAGCAGCAGTAAAATTTTGGACTTTAGAGAAGACACGGCCACCTCCCAAAGCACCGATTAATTACAATTCAAAAAAAAATTCTGCCATTGTGAATGAAACTAATATTGAAATCAAAATATTAATACCTCTTGCTGAGCCCAATTAGTAACTTCTGCTGCAAAATGGTGAGAAATCATGCAACTGCAATCAGAAAGAATTGACATCCTTAGAGCTTCAACTCTGAAAAAATCAGAAATTTCTTCTCCTCTGCAATGAAACAGTATAATAATAGGTAAGCTCGTCCCCAAATGTAATCACAAATTCCGTCTCCCCCAATTCAAGATAACACAGCTTTATGTCCATACAACATTTAATATGTCAAGAGGAAATGTTCCTCTACTAGATTCCACCCACTGAGGTATAACTCTTAAGCATTTGATCCTATTAATGGTTAGCTGCATGTTCTCCTCAAATTTGTTCCAGTACAACATCATTAATTGGATGTATTTGTGGAATCCATTTTGTATTTTCCGCTGTAAAATGGTGAAAAATCATGCATCATATAATCAAACAGATTAGATTCTGAGAGGTAGCGTGTAGGTAGAGGCACTGAAGAGTTTATCTAGATGTAACAAATACGTTCATGCAACGCTCTCAACCTAGGCAGGTAGAATATTGTCTGTAACTACTCTTCCCCTAATTTGCCAACCATAGCCTCTTGCCCTTCCTTGTCCTTACACATTTCATCTTCATCTAGCCTGCTGGCATTCATAATCTCCTTGAATTCTGGATCACCCTCCCTCAACAAACCATAACTAAACAACTTTTCCTTAAAAACCACCAAAGGATCCTTCTCAATCAAATCCTCCCCTACATAAGCATCTTTCAGAAATACAGTCCAATTCATCTCAGTTCCTGCCAAATAAAAGGTGCGATGTTGCTCCTTTAATAACTGGCGGGTGTCTTTTCCTAGCCTGAATTCATCCTTGAACTCGGCTAGATGATGTATGGAAGCCTTTTTCTCTAAAGTCAAGCTAACAAATTCATGAATCAAACAAACTCTATACTTCTGCTCATTCAAAGAATCCGGTTCAATGCCGGAGGTGTCAGAGTAGGGTGAAACAAGAGGAAAGGTGTTGAGAGCATTCAATTTCTTGACTCCTTCCTTACTCAAATGGAGACTTTTAGCATATTTAACACGAAACACAAATGCATTTTTAACTTTCTCTTCATTACCAATATAACTAGCCTCCAAGGCTGTAACAGCTAATGAAGGGTCCCATTGTGTAAGCTCCACAAACCGACAGCCCTCTTCTTCAACAACACGAAAAAACTGTGGGTATAGCTTAATTCTGTCTCGGAAACTATCTGTAAGGCCAAAGATGTGCCTACAATGGTGGAATTTGGACATAGGAACACGTTTGTTCACAGACATCATAATGAGCTTTCTTACTGTATTCATCCTGCTTATCTCTGTTTCCTCTATGATTTTATGTTCTTCCTTCAAAAGCCTCTCCATGAGGTCAGTGAAGCCAAGCCACATTTTTCCATCAGTGTGTCTGTAGAGCTGAAATAGGGCAGGATGTTGTTCAATATACCTTGTGACTTTTCTTCCTCTTGGAAACCCCAATTCCCTGTACATCTTTCCCGCATCGTCTAGTTGGAGCACCTGCTCGGGTACCCTTGATAACCATTCTTTTGTTTTTATCAAAAACCTAAACGCGTCATCTATATCCACAATATCTTCGAACGCTGAAACCCTCTGGTGTTTTTGCTGTACTTTCTTCTTCGTTCGGCCCTCTTTTATTTTCTTGGGTCGTTTGATATGTGAAGCATATGTCGTCATAGCAGCATACTGTAAGCCCTTATTTTGCATTGGATTGGGTGTGCGTGATCCCCAGTTTAATGCATTTCCATGAGGCAATCGATGCCATGAACACATTAATGCATTTTGGGGGCCAACAAGGGGAAAAAATTGAGTCGCATGCCTAGAACATCTATAATTATCATTTCTGTTACTTGACGAGATCATCCGCCATTGAAACAGATTGGCGGGACAATTGCTATGGAAGAATAGCTTAAAACACTTCTGCTCGACAAACAACAATGCACCCCTCATTTTTCCCCCTTCCCAATCAGTGGGATTAATCCTCACTCTGCATCTTATGAAGTACGAAGGCTAAAATTTCTCTGAGGTCAGAGCAGAGAAGTACATATATCAGATAACTTGGCATTTTTTTTAACCTCTGTGGAAGTATAAACTAGGGTTTAAGCGTTGTTTGAAGAGCATTGCATTTCACTGATCTGAAATGCTGGACGAGACTTCTTATTGAAGAAAATAAGCAAAATTAAAGAGATTGATATCGGTTAAGGCTGTGAAATGAGAGATCGTACGTACCCGCTTGGCCCGAATCGGGAACCCATATTGATCTCATGGCAACTGCTCATCCGTGGCTCTGCCCCCCGCTAAATCACCCTGGCTCCATACAGAGACCCGTCAAAAAAACATCCGCCAGTAAAAACGTCGAGAAAAACAATTAGCAATATAAACAAATATGAGTACATATTAACTTAGAGGACTAATGTAAGCCTATATTAAAAATAAAATCTTAGTTAAATATGTTGAAGTTTGGAAAAAGTTAATATTTATAAATAAATAATAATAAAAAGTTTCATTATAACTAAAAATAAATAAATAAATTCATGTTTGTTTTTTTTTTATCAGTAATAGGCTGGAGTCAAGGTTAATTATTATGTATTATTATTAATTATTATTTTATTAAGTACGGGTAGATTCGAATCCAAGACCTCTTCGATAAGAGGCTCATTGTGTTGTAGGCTCTTGCCTAAAAAATAACTCATTTTACAATTGATTATAATGCATTTTATGATATGGAAAGACAATATGGTGATAATATCTTTGAAGAAGCATGGAAGTATAAATTAGGGTTTACGTATTTTTTGAAGGGTGTTGCATTTTGCTTATTTGAAATGTTGGATGAGATTTTTATTAAGAAAAGATGCAAAATTAAAGAGATTGTCGTCAGATAAGGTTTTGAAATGAGAGGTCGTATGTCCTCCACTAGGAACTGATATTGATTCAAGGGCAACTACCCATTCATGGCTCAAGCTCCCTATGTCTATGGAACTATGTCTATGGGCTATGTACACTAGTATATCTATATTAAAAATAAAACCTTAGTGAAATATGTTGAAATTTGGAAGAACAAAAAAAAAAATTCTAATAGTTGTAAGATTTTGTGTTTGCAACGATGAGACAATAGATATTTACTAATATTTTTTAAAACTATAATTTAATGTGCATAAGTTAAATTAAAAATTAATTTTTAATACAAGTAAACTAAAATTTGATTTAATAAACTAAATAAATAATAGTTTATTAAATTAAATTTGTTTTAAATGGCTCTACTAAACAAACATGTGAATTATAGCGAACAAATTACACAAGCTTCATACTTTGGAAAATTGAAGTATGTGAAACTAGCAAGGCTTCCAATGATAAACAAATTTAATATTCTTAGTTCAATCACAAAGACACCAAATAAGGGAAAGAAGAATGATTTCAAGATTCAACTAGCACACAAGCCCTCTTAACCTCAAGGTTTCAGCATCCTCTATCATCGATAAGCAGAATAATCTCTTTCTCAAGACCGAATATGCAAGGACTGGTCGGTTTGAAGAGTATGCGAAAAGCTTTGTTGCACATGTGAAAGGAGAAAAAGTAAGCTTAATAAGGATCAAAGATTTGTGAATAAAAGTTGTTAGTTGAATTTACGATACAATGAAAAAAATAATGTTTCACAATAAGGAGAGCCACACAAGCAAGGTCATGAATTATTTTTGTAAAACTAAGTGCTCTGTACCAATAAATAACACATTTGAGGCACTAATTGGAGAAAATAACATTAAAGGTAGTTCAATCCAGTCATGGCATTTTTGGCAGCCATCGAATATAGAATGCTAAAGGAATCTCTTTCAGATTCTAGAGAATGGATGGACTATTCTTTGTAATCGCAAAAGGAATAGATTAAACATTAAGCCACGATACGACACACAGGATGATTTGGGTGGCAACCAAATTAGGAAGCAAAACAACATTCCTTAGGTTAGTACTTTCACACAAACAAATTTTTCAAAGGAAATCTGTTAGCAACAAGAAATGTGATCTTAAGAAAAATTCAAGAGAAAATAAATGTGCAGTGGACGGCTTAAACATCACACTAAGCTTGATTCGTAGATTAAAAGTGTTAAATAGTCAAAAAGTTGACTTATATTTTCAAGCTCAATTTAGGACTTCCTCATTCACTCACATGAAACATTCAACTACAAATAATAATTTGTTAGCAAGATCGTTCAAAATGATCAAGAGCAATTCAAGGCTTCAAATATTGAAATCGGATCAATGTTTTAATCAACTAAAATGGGAGGATTGCCTAAGTATCAGTCATGTGACCATTGATTGTCTATGGAATGAATGTCACAAATTTGGGTTGATAACATTCCATGGTGGTAGCTTCATTTCTGACTTTGACTTTGCCCTGTGGCTATGTTCTTTGTTCAAAGGCGAGGTAAGTACAATCAAACTCCAGCACAACTTTGTTTTTGTAGAATGCTCAAATCAAAAAGTTAAAGATAAATTTTTAAATAGTCTCACCATGTTTGTCAAGGGATTCACAATAACTTTTATTGAATGGACAGAACACATATATTTATTTAAATTTCCATTACCCTTAATCTATCAATGGATCAAATTTCGTAACTTTTCACTAGAACTCATGAATATATCCATTCTGGCAAAAGTTAGACATAAATTTGGAGGCTTAAGAGATTTAACATAAAACTTCAAAGCTTCTAACTTGATGAAACTTTTGGTAGATTTTCCTATGAACGAATCCCTTAGACTTATTAAGATTATTACTAATATTTATGTTCAGCACCCTAACTTCTTAATGGGTTGTGTTCAATAAATTAAAAAAAACTACGAATTCTAATCTCACATAAGCATTCTATAAACCTTCAAATGGTAACAATTTTCCAACTAATAAGGATATTCATTTCAAATTCTTAGATAATAGAGGCTTTGGTTTTCTTTTTATTCCCATGAACTCAAAAGAAGGGGAAACTCCAAAACCATATGTTCCCTTATGTGCTCGCCCCCTTCCTTCCCCCTCTCAGAAATCCAACCCTAAGCCTTGCTCTTTGACCTTCTTGTCCTTACGTAGTTATGCTTCTCCTTGTTCAAAGAAGTCCCTAAACATAGAGTTACCACCTATAGAGATAGGTAAATTGAATTATAATTTTAAAAAATTGGAGGAGGTAAAAAACTTATTTAGTCAGATTGAACATAAAATATTAGCTCTTAGCAACAAGATGAAAGACATTGCAACAATTCATGAGGAAGTACTTAATATATCAAAACAATAGGAACTAATTAAGAAAGACCTTGAAACAAATATTTAAAATACGGATGAACTACTAGGTCAAATCAAGAATAATCAAGAGAATTGTATAAAAGTAACTTTTGATGGCCACCATTACCAAGATAACTTTAATCACAAAAATGTAGAGATTATAAAGACTGCAATATCAAATTCCTTCCTTGATCAAGATTCTAATTTGATAAAAAAAATAACATAGTTATGTGTAATTTGATTAAGAATCAAGTTAGTTTTGCAATTAGTATCAAGTTAAACCCATAAATTTAGCCACAAAAACCACCAATAGATCCATTATCAACAGTAAGGAGAATTGTAATGTTAAAAAGTCAATAGACCCACAATTCAACTCAAAAGATCATATCTTGGCTTTAAAAACATGAATCCATTTATTATCGGTATAGAAAAATAGACTATACACTTGCATTTATTTGTGAATTATAAGTATATAAAATCCACATAAGCGAATAAAAAAGTTAATTCCATATAGAACAATAAAATCCAATGCAGTGGTATAAATCTCAAACACATCGACTCTGAATTCACTCATAAAATAATTAAATAATATCATAAAGCCTCACAATAACAATTTTAATTAGATAGGAGATTCATTATTTAGATACAAAAAATTATTTGACATCGACACTTTTAATGCAATCACCAAATTAAGATAAAAATGAAGGTAGGATCAAATACACCAATATATTATTAAGGATAGTAAGAATGTTTTTTATAAGGATTTTTATTGAAAGACTTCAGCCATCTCTGAAACCTAGATATGATATGTTCTTGATATCTTGCTAAGTATTTTCTTCGATAATTCAATTCTAATTTTATTCTATTTAGTTAATTATTAACAAAATTATGTAAAAGGTTTTCAAGTGTTTAATCTAATGATGATCTTGGTCAAAAGGTGTTGTTTGTACACCAAATATCTAAGACAACCAAATTCAAGGAAAAATACAATATCAAAGGGAAGCCATAATCATGGGAAATCTATAAAGAACGTATATCAAATTCATGATCAAATCAAGAACGCAATCTTGAATCTCATAACTATATAAATAAGGGATTACCCTTAAAACTATTTACGTACTCTGTAAATTGTTAAATTTCCCTACACAACAAAGGAATCATGTACAAACATTGACTAATTAATATAAAAATTGGCCTCAATTGTTTGCTGATAAATAAATAAATTTTTAGTTTATTAAATAAAAAATTATTTTACTTAAATTAAAATTAATTTTAGTTTAATGTATGCACATTAAATCTTTTTTTTTTAAATATTAGTAAATAACTATCGGCTCATTATTGCAAACACAAAAGCTTGCAACTAATAGTTTAATTTATCATATACTAATTGATTGTCATCTAAATAAATCTTCCCATAAAAAAAACTATTATAAAAAATTAATAGGAAAATAACATAAAATAATAATAACACTTATACAATGAAGAATAAAAAGTAAAATAAAAACTAAACTAATTTAAAGTCTATTGGCTAAAAGGTATGAATAAAATAATCATTCAAAAAATCTTCATCAAAAAATCTATTATGAAAAATTAATATATAAAAATTAGTATGAGAAATACTAAAAAATATATTTAAAACATAGTAACTCCTACAAATATTATATTGGCTAATTTTACTAATGTACTTAAAAGAGTACTTTTAAAATTGACAAAAATTAATTTTAAAAAAATGCTTTGCTCTGAAAAACATGGCGAAAAAAGTGAAGTTGCGTGCAAATTCAAATCACCCCAAATCAAGCTTTAATATGTTCTGACAGCAGAAGAAATCGCTCTCTCCTCTAAACACTAGCAACAAGTTTGAAGCCCTTTCATCGTGGAATTTTGACCAAAGTAACAACTGCAGTTTTGGCGAAATCAATTTCAAGACCCTAGTTAGGCAACATACCAAGTGAAATGAGGAAATCCTTGTGAAACAAAATTGTAAAAATGAAGAAAGATGGCAAGTGGTGCAAAACAAGAAAAAATGAATCCAATCACGGCAATATGAAAAAGAAAACCAAGCAAAACTTCATAGGCAAAAAAATTTCTTCAGCAAAACCAAGTACGCGTTGTCATCCAAGTAAAACCCTAACCCCAAGGTGTGCATAAAGTCTCCCTTGAAGAAGCTAGCAAAATGGCCCCCAATCATCTTTGAGTCTAACAGTGTCCCCCTAAGGCAGGTGCCAAAGAATATGCCTATAACAAAGCACACCTCTGATCCACCAAAAAGTAAATGTGACCACAATCCAAGGTTAGAAAATTCCTACAAAGAAAAAGCAGTGTATATTCTACCACACTGGAAGAATCATCAAGCAACAGTAAAGCAAAGAGCGGCAAGAAACACTGAGCAAAGATTCCCAACCATGAACAAAGATTGCAAAGAAATTATCATCAGCAATTCACATAGCGAAGGAAAATGGGAGGATTGCGAAGCAAAGGGCAAATACATGTACTGGAACAATCCGCCAAGAAAGAGAACTAAGCTAGTACACATCATAGCAAAGAAATGGGGTGATAAGGTAAGTAACTTCACCTCTTTTGTAGATAAATATTGGTTTATTCTATGTTGGAACTCAAAGGATAAAGAGGAAATTATGAAATTAGATAATTATTTTTACAAAGGACATCACATTAATTTTTCAGCATGGAAACCAAACTTTAACAAAAAAATAAAATCAATCAAATGGATGGAAACCATAGAAGTACCATCATAACTAATGGAGGAAAAGATTATTAAGAAAATTGGGGATTCATTGGGAACAGTCATAGGTTTTGAAAATAACATAGATAAAGAAAATGTAATTAGGGTTTTGGTAAAATCATATCTAAATAATACAGTTAGTATGAAAATAATTACTAACGATCCCATATATTACTTAACATTTAGAGAATACTCAGGAGATATAAACAAAATTAATGACTCAAACTTAATCAAATCGCATATTAAAAAGAACATTAAAGATAGCATAATCTTTAAAGGGAACAAATGCAAAAAGAAAGCATGGGAAGATGAGATTACTAAAGAGTTGAAAAACTATAAAGGAGGTCAGAATGCAGAAAATGAAGTAAACAATTCTGATAAAAGAGAGCTAGAAAATAGTAAAGTAACATTGCAAGTGGAAAAGGATAAGGATGAATTGATGGGAACAAACTAGATGGAAAATATAAACTATCGGCACTCTCTGAGCAAATTCAAAAGGTGTAAGGACTGCCAAACGGAAAAAGAGACTATTGAAGAAATGGATTTCAACATCGTTAAACTTAATAAGCTCTATCGTGAAATCCTTCTGATACAAAATGATCTAATAGACTAGAGCTTATTAGCAGAAGAAGTACATAAGGAACATAAAGGAAAAAGGATAAAAAATACAAAAACAGGGGAGTCATCAGGGAAAAAATGATGAGCAGAATGAGAATCAGAGGCATGATCAAGCAAAAGAACTAACTGAAGTTGCAGAAATGGAGCAAATGGACCAAAGACCAAATAAAGGAAATAATCAGACTACTAATAGCATACAAGATAGAGCCACTCAAAAGGAAAATGTAGAGCAAGAGTTTAATATACCTCTAGCAAACTTTGCCCAATGGAGTAACATAACTATCAGGAAAAAAGGGAAAAAGAAAAGTTACAAATTCTAGAAAACTCCAAGTTATGGAATGGATATGTTTGAATTTGATACAGAGGATACAAATTTAGCTTCAAAAAAGAGAGGAACATTGTCAGAGCTGTCAAAACTCTTGAACAGAGATCAAATCATGTGGAATGAACCAGAGAACAGCCCTAATGAAGATGATACCAGTAAAGAGGTCAAGGATTCAAGACCACACCAAATCTCTGATAGCACGAATTACCTAATCAATAAACTAATGATTAAAGAAATTTTCATAGAAGATCTTCACGAAAGAGAGGAGTTAGCAATCGTGAAAAAAGCAATCAAAGAAGAAAATCTTGAAAGAATAGGCATATTAGTGAATTAGGAAGGGATGAAGACTCCAAACTATGGGAAATCAAAATAGAAATGCAAAAGGAAATCGCTAAAAGAACTCAGAGAGGCAGTTGGGTAGGTAAAGGAACAAACCAAGATTCTCGATATACTACAAAGTGGGAAGGGGAAGTTCCTTCCCAAGGATCAATGAAAATCACAACCTAGAATGCTAGGGGTCTAAATGCTCCTAGCAAAAAATGCTTGCTCAAGCGTAACCTCACCTTATTCCTATCTAACATATCATTGTTACAAGAAACTAAATTAAACAAAAAAGAAGGGAAAAAATTAAGTCAAAAATTGGGAAAATGGAAATCAGAATTTTTTCAGTCACAAGGAGCATCAAGAGGACTTGGAATTATTTGGAAACCCCGACAAGTTAATATAGAAGTACTCACCTCTCGTACCAACTGGATGGGAGTGAGGGCAGTCAGCATAAAATCAAACCTGCAGTCAATCATAATAAATGTTCATGGGCTTACTCAAACAGCAGACAAACTAGCGGTATGGAATGAAATTAGCTCTTTTATCAACTCAATGCCCCAAGAGACTTTCATCTTAGGAGGAGACTTCAATGTGGTTTTAAGGAGGGAAGAAAAACATAGAGGATGCAATCCAGTAGTTAGAGCCATGGAAGACTTTAAAAATTGGGTTCAGAAGGACTCCCTTATAGACATCACCACTAGGAATGGAATGTACACTTGGAACAACAAAAGGAAAGGATTATTTTACATAACAAAACATTTGGACAAATTTCTTCTAAAAGGTGAGCTCGGTATGGGTAAGGTTGTAAATGTTGAAATCCTACCAACGGTAGGTTCAGATCACTTCCTAGTAAGATTGGAAATCAAAGAGCAACTCAAACCAAGCAGGAACCCCTTCAAATGTGAGAAAATGTGGTTTACGGACAAATCATTTCTGGATCAGATAAGAGGATGGTGGCAGGAGGAACAGTTCCAAGGTTCAAAAATGTTTTGCTTTGAATCCAAATTAAAAAGTATTAAAGAAAAAATATTAAAATGGAATAATACACATTTAAAAAATATATTCAAAGAAAAATTAGATATTGAAGGAAAAAGAAGTAATTTAAATATAGAAATCATTATGAATGGTATGAACAATGAAGCTTATCACCTAGAAAAAGAATACCAACTAAAACATGAAGAAATATTAGCTAAAGAAGAGATATTCTGGAGAAAAAAATCCAAAGAAAAGTGGTTACTAGAAGGTGACCATAATACAAAAAAAAATCATAATAGCATTGTTCATAATAGAAACCTTATTAACATTTCAAAAATCAAAAATTCGGAGGGGGAGTAAACTAAAAAACCTGAAGAAATAGTAGATATCTTTGTCAAGTATTTCAAAGATACCCTTAACAATTATGATGCATAATAGATTAGCGCAAGAGGAAATGCTTAAACATATTCCTAAACTAATTTCAACATAAGATAACAGATTCCTTATCAAACCTTTCACTCTTCATGAAGTTAAATCTGCTCTGTTCAGTATCAATCCAGATAAATCTCCCGGTCCAAACGATTTTCAAACTTTCTTCTTCCAGCAATGTTGGGACATATTAGGAGAAGAACTATAGAAAGCCTTGGAAGACACTCGAAATGGAGGTTCAATATTAATGAAAATTAATCATACCTTTATTACTCTTATCCCCAAAAAAAATGAAAGTGTAGTACTTAGGGATTTTAGACCAATTGCCTTGTGTAATACTATCTACAAGGTATTGTAAAAAATCCTAGCTAATTGTCTCAAGAGATTGCTCCCCAAGCTTATTTCGGAAGAACAAATGGGTTTTGTCCTTGGTAGATCTATATTAGATGGTATCTCCATAATTCAGGAAACTATTCATTCTGCAATTAAAAACAACAAAGCATGTATGTTAGTAAAACTAGACATCCAAAAAGAATACAATAAAGTAAACTGGAGTTTTTTTTGCAAAACATTGGAGGCCTTTGGTTTCTCTAAGCAATGGATTAACATTATCTTTCAATGTATTTCTACCTCGAAAATTTCCCTTCTCATCAACGACACCCCGAAAGGATTCTTTAATATCACTAGGGGTATTAGACAAGGAGACCCGATATCTCCATTTCTATTCATCATAATGGCAAAATCACTTGGGAGAGCAATCAAAGTTGCACAAGTAGAAAGTAAAATTAAAGGTGTTAAAGTCATCAAACAAGTGGAAAATACCACCCATCAATACTTTGTTGACAACACAATACTAGTAGGAGTCAACACTTTTGATGAGGCTAATCAAATACAACTCATCCTTGAAACTTACACCAAAGCATTAGGAAAAATGATAAATGCCGAAAAATTGGAAATCTTCTTCTTAAATACACCCATAGATAGAGAAAATCAAATTTGTAATAAACTAGGGTTTTTTTAAAGCACTTTGCCATTTAAGTACCTAGGAATTTATCTTGACAAAAACAACAAAACCAACCCAAGTTGGGAACATATTCTCATGAAAATCGATGGTCAAATAGAATCATGGAAAGGAAAATGGTTAACCAAGGCTGGGAGGACAACTAAGATCAAAGCAGTCCTATATGCAATCCCAACCTACCAACTCTCTTATTCACTTCTACCCAAAAATATTAACCTTAAGATGGAAAAGAAATTGTGTGATTTCTTATGGAATGGACTGGTGAACAAGAAAAAAACAATCTTAATCAGCTAGAGCAAAATTTGTAAACCTAAGGAATCTGGGGGCTTAGGAATCAAAAATCTAGAATGGTAGAACAAAGCTTTAGGTGCCAAAAAGTTTGGAGATTGTATCAAGAAAGGGATAGGAAGTGGGCTAGAATCCTTTTCAATAAATATATGAACCCCTCAAATAGTACATCTTTATTTAGAATCAAAGAACCCCTTAAAGGCTTTGCAAGATGGAACTTCCTTATTAAATGTCAAAACCTGATATCCAAATACCTCACTTGGGATATAGGGAAAGGCAATAAAGCTTTGTTTTGGGAGGATTCATGGAATGGATACCCCCCCCCCCTAAACTGTTTAAACCTAGCTCCAGAATCAATTACACATCTGAGGCAATATGGGGGACAAAAGTGAAAGATTATATAGAGGAAATTGAGTCAAACTCAGGTAAGATATGGAAATGGAAAACCATTTCTAACCGCAAACTTAACTAGATGGAAAGAGAGAAACTCGAAAACATTGTTAAAAGCCGATCAATTGCAACCAAAAATAGGGAGGACAAACTAATTTGGGCAGCTTCTAAAGATGGGAGTTATAAAGTCAAAGAGGGATATAAAATGATAACAAATTCATAGAGTTGGGAAGTTAATACCCTCCCAATCAATCTATGTTGGGACCCAGCAGGACTTCCTAAAGCAGGTATGTTTCTCTGGGTTGCCATACAAAGGAGAATTCTAGCAGCAGATAGAATTCAAAAAATGGGCTTTGAAGGTCCCTGAAGATGCAAATTATGCAAAGAACATGAAGAAAATGTAGAACATTTCCTATATGGTTGTAAATTTTCCCAAGAATGCTGGAGGTGGCTCCAATGCAAACTGAATTGGACTACCCCGCTTGCGGGCAAATGGATAGATCATCTACTAGGTTGGCATATAGACACTTCAAATAAAGTATATGGAAAACTGTAGAATATCTCCCCAGTAATCATATCATGGGAGATTTGGAAGGAAAGAAATCACCACATTTTCCAAAATCTTAGTCTTAATAAGCAAACTCTCATCGCTAAAATAGAAGTGGCTATAACAGAAGTCTTGAATAATGATCTTAGGAAGAGACCTAGAAAAGAAGGAACATTTTCGGATTGGGATGTAGAGATCAAAAAATTATGGCCACTTCTAATCAATCCACCCCTAGTTTATAAAAAGAAAAACAATTTAGCTAGGCAAATGTGTAAATGCAAACCCCCACCACCCGGATGGAAGAAATTAAACTTTGATGGGGCCTCAAGAGGAAATTCGGGCAAGGCAAGCATAAGATACATAATTAGGGATGAATCAAGTAATTGGTTAGCAAAAAGTTCCAAACCTCTGAAAATGGTGATGAATAATATAGCAGAACTTGAAGTAGTAGAAGAAGGAATCAAACTATGCATAAATCTAAATATCAAAAGGATTATGATAAAAGGGGATTCACTGATCATAATTAATGCTCTTAGAAAAGGAGAAACTCCAAACTAGATATTAAATTCAAAACTAGAAACTATCATCCAATATCTCACAAAATTTGAAGATGTAAGATTCTCGCATATTTTCAGAGAAGGCAATAAGGAAGCCAATAATCTAGCCAACTTAGGATCTGATGGAATTAGTTCTTTAACGTATAATCATTCCTCATAATCATTATAGTTGTTTGATTTAAACTTAGCCACTTTATTCCCCGCGTGTGAACTTATTAGGCATCAATTGGACCATGTACCTGAGTTTGAGGAAAATCTCTCTCCCATGTTAGTTTATTCCTTGGTATGATGAATTTGAGAGGAACTCACATATTCATTAGGGCGTCACTTCCATCATTTTGATTCTAGATCTTTCTCCCCCCTTTATTTATGTTTCAATATCAGGCTTGGCTATTAATATAGCTTAACTTGTGAATTAGTTTAGTTAGCCCGCGATCTGCAAATTAGGTCCTCTATGGATACCAATATTTTCCTTTTTCATGCTTTTGAAAATTGAACTATAGCATTCTACGACCTAATAAAGCAAGAATGATGGAATAGGCTCTTCTGGCCAATTGATGACATGAGTCAAGTTGCAGTCAGTTGAGCATTGGGAGAAGGGGTTTTTAATTATAAATATTCATGGAGGACTAACAGTGATATCATAGAGCTCTGGGTTGGATGTTTAGCTAGGGCTAGAGTGGATAATTGGGACATCATTAGGCTGACCTACAATATCTTTGACCGGTGTTGGTTGATAGGGTTGGAAATTGTAGTTGCCAACATTGACACAGGGCTTCAGATTTCTCTACCTGAGGCTTACATGGAACTTGAGCTAGATAGTCCAGAACTTGCATGAAGCCTTAGGCATCCATGTCTGGTTATAAGGGATAACATTCTATTTTATAGAGTGGCTGAAAATAGAATCAAGTATCAATTTCTTGCTTAGGTGGAGAGGTATCATTGAAGACCTGGGTAGAGACTAGCTCACGAATTATTTAATAGCTTATGATGCATACATCCACTCAGACGCTGATCTCACCAATTTGGAGAATGTGGAATTACCTGCCCAACTATTACAAGTCAAGCAGAGGAAGGATAGCCTATGAATTTCCATCAGGTTCAAAGGCCACAAATCTGCATGAGGCCTCAAAAATTATCATGGTCTTTAAAAAAAATAGTGATATCTGGAGTATTAGGGTCATTTTGGTAGTAAATCTGACCCAGTATTAAAGGATTATGTATATGTAATAGGTGTGGGTTTGAATTTTATTGATAGTTTAAATGTTTTAATACTATGCTCGAATAGCAAGTAGCATGACAATTTTAAAAATGTCCTCTTCGATTGTAATATGCATAAGATTTTGAAATTGTAAATAATGATACCAGTATTAATGAAGATAATCTATTAGCTAAATTCAAGTCTCAATATTGGGTTTCATTTGCAGTATTTGGATGCAAGATTCATCTCTGTTATTTATTTGAGTTTTTGTCATTTGGATTAATGGAACTCCTAATATTTATCTCTTGACAAGTGATCCTTGCATTGATTTTTGGTTTATCACATATAATAGTGATAAAGAAATCCACACCCATTACTAGTTACCTCGATGACTAATTTATGTTTACATTCTTTAGTGAACACTTATCTCCTAGTACCTTAAAAATATTTTGATATTTGCTATATCATGGAGTTTGCTCCCCCTGGATTCCAATTAAGGATATGATCATAGATTTTATTTTCTCTAACCTCTAACCCGCCTTGCTATTTATTATGTGATGTTTTTTTATCAGGACCTCAACAGTTATTATCTCAGAGTACTTCTAAGACATAGCGAAAGCCTTTTTTGTATCATTTTGGACTCTCAGTATGATGTAAAAACTAGGGTATGCCCCTTTTATCGATGTATAATATAGGACTTCAGTCCTGGGCAAGATTGGTGTTTTCTTGCCTCGTTCTTTCCTACCAGTGCTCGTCAGAACGGTGGATTGCTTGTACATTTAAATTTTATTAATAAAATATATCAAGCCTACGGTCATTTACAGATCAAAATAAAAAATAAAAATATTATATTGGCTAAATTTTAAAAAAAATATTTAAAGTGAAAAACTAAACTAATTTAAAATTTAAAACTTTGATCAATTTTTAAAATCAAAAGTTAAATAAACATGAAGGAAAATGTAAATTGAATGTCGAGTGCAAGCGAAGGGAGTGGAGGGAGCGATGGTTTTCAAAATTTGAATTCTCGAATGGGCGGGACACCTCTGGACTGTTGGGATCGAGCCCCTAGACTGGAACACAAGTTGCAGACAGGGGATGGTCAAGCAATTCCTGATACTAGGGACCAATCAAAGATCGTGGATTGGGACCCAGATGTCCCCCCCCCCCCCCCCCCCCAACGAAGTGGTCAAGATTCCTTCGGATCCCAAAGTGGATCAACAAGGCTCCACAAAATGGTCCTCCCTTTTTAGGATCAAACCGTCAGGTAAGTCTTCTTTCTCGCCTGTTAAAACTCTTTCTGTTTCGGAGAAAGGCTCCTGTGCCATTGCCATGCTTGACAAAATCGTGGATCATAGCATTCAATCCATGGCCTCAACTATAATTGGAAAGTTTCTGGGGCCTAGACCAAACATAGATGATGTTAGATCTTTTATCAAGAAGAAATGGGCTCTCAAAGACCACATTTCAGTCACAGCAATGGCGAAGGGATTTATGTCTTTCAATTTCTCATGCTTTGAAGATCTTCCCAGCATTCTGTGTGAATGAAAATGGGCTATTGGATGTTCCACTCTAGTGCTTCAAAAGTGGTCTTCCAATCGAAACTTAAATGACTCCTTATTTGTTCAAGCCCTTGTCTGGGTTAGATTACTCAAGCTACCTTTAGAATTTTGGAACGAGGATGTTTTTGTGGGGCTTGCGAGTACCTTTGTTGAACTCCTCTTAACGGAGCCTATCACTGCCTCCAAGCACCACCTCAACTTTGCCCACATCTACATCTGCATTAATGAAGGCACAGATATGCCAGAGACTGTGGCTTTTCATTCCAAGCTCGGAGTGCACATCCAAAAATTGATCTATGAAACCATTTCTTTTTCCTGTTTTCTTTGCCTGAAGGCTAGTCACAAGGCTCATCAATGTCCCAAGGAGAAAAAGCAGAAGACCAAGGCTCCTAATACCTCAGACAAAGCTAAGTTGACATCCTTCCCCTCTTACCCTTCATCCAAAGGGAGGAAGAAACTGATCTGGAGGTGCAAACTAGCCATGTCTCTAGATTCAAGGGAGAGCAAGGTAGACAAGCAGATTGCCCCTAGGTAGAATGTAACCAACAAGGGTGATCTTTCTTTGGAGTCAGCGGTTGTTGCTTCCCCAATGGAAGCCCTAGATGTAGAGGAAGTAGTTGTTCTGGAAGGGCCTGAGTAGATAACTTTGAGGTAGGTCTCACCCCCTAATACAGAGAGAGAAGCTCAGAGGAAGGAGTCCTCCCCCCTAGAGGCCTTCCCCTAGGCCCAAGGATTCCCCGCTTCAACCTTCGAGCTCGATCCTGGGCTAGGGGAAGGCTCATTCTAGTCCCATGGGTTTGGAGGCCAAACTCCTACAACTCATCAACAATTCCTCTCCTGACCAGGTCTCTCATTGGGAAGAATGGATTGACAGTTGCTCTCTTGACAGCCTAAACAATTGGTGCATGAAGAAAAAGAAAAAGAAGATTCAACTTCAAGATCACCCCCCTTTGTCCCCAGTGACTACTCGAAGCAAGGTTAAGGCTAATGTTGATTTTACTCCCAAACAACTAGGCAGGAAGAAAACCAACCAACTCTTGCAAGAAGAAACCAAAAGGAACCTAGTAGATGGGAGCCAGAGAACCATCAAGGAATTCTCAAGAAGTAAGAAATGAAGGTCATTTCTTGGAATATAAGGGGCCTTAATGGGGCCCATAAATAGGAATTAGTAAGAAATATGATCAGAGATCAAAGACCCAATTTTTTGTTGATCTAGGAGACCAAGATGAAAAGGGAATTGGTTAATAAGCTATCTTTCAGTAAACTCATGAATAATGTAGCCACTGATTCGAATGGAGCCTCTAGAGGGGTGTTGATTCTTTACAACAATAGCAAGTACCATTTATCCACCATTTTCAATGCAAATAATGCTCTCCTCTACAAAGTCTCCCTTCACCATAGTGATGATTCTTGGTTCATCCTAAACCTGTATGCACCTAACTCTAAAAGGGAAAGGAAAGCCTTCTGGGATAGTTCCATTGCAGTAATCAACAACATCAACACCAATAAAGGTATCATCATGGGGGATTTCAACTCCCTTATCAGTGATGACAACAAATGTGGAGGGCTAGCCCCAGATTAGGAAAGTAAGCTTGACCTCGCCAACTTATCCACAATCTTTCTTTTTTGGACGTGGATCTCCTAGGGGGTAGTTTTACTTGGTCTAACAAAAGATTTGGAGGGGAATGTATCCAGGTTTGTCTCAATAGAGCCCTCATCTCTCTTGAGTGGCTTCAGACTCACTCCTACAGACTATCCCTCCTCACTAAAGTTGGCTCAGATCACTCCCCTATTTCTCTTTCTGTTAGTCCCCTTGTTGTCAAAAGGACTTTTCCTTTTCGATTCGAGAAAATGTGGATAACCCACCCGACTTTGGAACCTAAGATTTCTTCATGGTGGAACATTGAGATCGAAGGCACTGCCATGTACAGGGTTGCCCAGAAATTGAAAAATGTTAAAAGAAACATTAAAATTTGGAATAAAACTGACTTCGGCCATATTTTCCAGGATAAAGATGAGAAGACTACTCAACTTAGCAATATCCAGGAAGAAATTCAGCATATCAATTACAATGATTAGAATAGGCTAGAAGAGAGGGCCATCCTCTCAAATCTCCATAACATCATTTCAAAGGAAGAACACTATTGGAAACAAAGATCTAGAGTTAATTGGTTAAAAGAAGGTGACCATAACTCAAGGTTCTTTCATCTGACCACCCTAAAACATCAAGCAAACAACAGGATCTCTTCCATTAAGAAAGACCAAGCTCATTTAACCAAGGATGATGAGATTGTAGATGAATCTGTTCCATTCTTCTCCTCCCTCCTTTCCAAGGATCCTTCTCTCTTAGATCCCAACCAAGCTGACATTTTGTCTACTATTCCATCCTTGTTGCAAGTGCACCACAATTTGATGTTGAAAGCTATCCCCTCCTTAGAGGAAATTTTTTGGGCTCTCAATTCTTTCCTAGGAGACAAAGCCCCAGGCCTAGATGGTTTCCCAAATTTCTTTTTCCAAGTCTTTTGGGAAGTGGTAAAAAAGGATGTTATTAAGGCAGTGCAAGAATTCTTTGGTGCCAAAAATCTTCTAAAAGAACTAAATGCCACCTTCTTGGTTCTCATCCCTAAGACTCCGAGAGCTGAATTAATGGATAATTTCAAGCCCATAGGCCTTTGCAACTCTTTGTACAAAATCATTTCTAAAGTTCTTACCTCAAGACTCCTCAGCATCCTCCCTTTGATTATTTCCCCTCAGCAGACTAGCTTTGTTCCTGGGAGATAGATTCTTGACTCCATTATCATGGTCCATGAGGTCATCTACTCTCTTGAGGATGGTAAGAAGAAAGTTTTTTTACTCAAACTAGATATGTCTAAAGCCTATGACAGGGTGGACTAGAATTTCCTTCTGGTGGTTCTACAGGCTTTTGGTTTTGACACTCAGGTTTGCAAGCTCATCTCTCAACTTGTTACTTCTCCTTCTTTATCTATTTTGGTTAATGGTTCCCCTTCTCTTTTCTTCTTTCCTTTGAGAGGACTGAGATAAGGTGACCCCATTTCCCATGTTCTTTTCATCATTATGGCTAAATGCTTGGGAAGACTCATCCAAAAGAAATGTCAGGACAGGAGTTTGCTTGGTCTTAAGCCCTCTTTAGGTCCCTCTAACTTCACTCACTAGAAATTTGTGGTGAAGCCACTGTCAGTGAGGCCAAATTTTTCAAGGGCCTCTTGAACACCTACACTAGGGGCTCAGGCCAGGTGATCAATTGGGAAAAGAGCTCGGTCTTCTTCATCAACACCCCCTTGGAGAGACAGAGGAAGATTGTCTGCATCTTGGGAAGTAGTATTGGGTCTTTTCCTGCCAACTATCTCGGCCTACCCTTGGGTACCAAACCCTCGAATTCTTTCTGGAATAGCATCCTAAATAGATTCAATAGGAAACTCGCAAGCTGGAAAGGTGCCACCCTAAGCCAGGCTGGCAAGTGCACTTTGGTTAAATCCATCTTTTAGAACCTCCCAACTTATGTCTTAAGCCTTTTTGGCATCCCAGTCAAGCATGCTGACAGGATGGAGAAGATTCAAAGGGACTTTCTCTGGTCAGGGTCCGATGACCATAAGAGATACCACCTCGTCGCCTTGGATCTTGTTTGTCTCCCCAAATGCTATGGTGGTCTTGGAATCAAAAAAATTAGACATCTCAACAATGCTCTCCTAGCTAAGTAGATATGGCACATTTTTCAAAGTTTAGGTGCCTAGAGAGATATCCTGACTGAGAAATACCTGAGAAGGTAGTACCTCAACTTCCTATTTGATGGGTCTGGGATTCTGCAAGGGTCCTACATTTAGAATGAGTTTTTGAAGACAAAGCCCTTGGCCAAATCTAAGGCTAGGTGGAAAGTTGGCAAAGAGGACAATATCCTTTTCTGGCATGACAACTGGACGTGTCAGGGACCTCTAATCAAACACCCTTGCTTTGGTAGATGGGTTGAACAAATTATAGAAAGATATGGTCTATATGTTAGAGATTAGAGATCTTGAAATGATTGGCATGACCTATCTGAGCTATCCTTAGACCTCAACTCTCTAATGATTTATCTGAAAGCCACCTTCCTTAACAATAGTAGGGATACTCTCATTTGGGGGGATTCTTTGAGTGGGCAGTTCTCTGTTGCCTCAGGATATTTCTCCATATGGGATGGGATGGAGAAGCCAATTTGGGCTAAAGCCAAGATTACTGGTCTCACTCCTAAAATCAACATTTTCTTCTAGCTTCTCCTACAAGACAAAATCCTTACCCTGGACAATTTAGCCAAGAAGGCCAAATTATCCCCAATAGATGTAGCCTCTGAAAACATGATCTGGAAATAGTTAATCATTTGTTCATTCACTGCCCTTTCTCTTCCAAGGTGTGGAAACTCCTAACCAGGGACCTCGATTTCAGTTGGTGCCCCCTAGTTAGTTTCCAAGACTTCTTCAGCTAATGGAGAAGCCACCACTATGGCATGAATTCCCATTTATTTAGCTTATGGATTCTCCTACACTTCATCTGGGGAATCTGGAAAGAGCACAACAATAGAATATTTAGAGAAAGGGAATCTCCAGAATTCATAATTACTGAGAAAATTGAAGGTCTCACCTTGGAGAACTATGTTATAACCAAGGGGGGAACATCAAGGAAGGAGGGAACTATAAAGCCAATAAGGAAGACAGGGACAAGAGGAGACAGGATGCCAGATGGTCCTTTCCCCCTGAGGACTAGCACAAAGCCAACTTTGATGGGGCAGCAAAAGGGAATCTGAGTCCCACTGAAAGTGGAGGCATTATTAGAAATAGTTTGGGCAGAGGAATTGGTGCTATATCCTTCCCTCTTGGTCACCAAACTAACCACTTCGCTAAAGCCAGTGCGGCCAACCATATTGTTAAACTAGCTTTGGCTTTTGAAATTGAGCATCTCTAACTTAAGGGCAATGCCTTAAACATCATCAACGATATCTTGGACTATTGCCAACATCATTGAGGATATCAAATCTGACCTAGGCAAGTTCAAAATGACTTACGTCAGCCATATTTTCAGGGAGGCCAACCTAGTTGCTGACTGGTTTACCAACTATGCAGTCACTAGAAATTTAGTGATGACATGGAGGAACGGCGACGAATTTCTAATTTTGGCGACTGAATTACTCTAGCTGGACCGAATCTAGGGCACAAATATTATCCCTTTTTAATTATGATAGTATTTTCCAAATCTCCCATCAGTAGAAGAGTAATAAGAAGTAATGCGGAGCCCTTTTCAAGATATAATTATGCATACAGAAGGCATGCTTTGAAGGCAAGCTCGAACAGAACCACTAAAAATAATAAAAATGTTTTCATTTTTTGCATCCCAACCAATTCTACACTCTGGAATACTACTAGTGGTTTCGAGTTTGCTGAGATGAAGACTACCATGGTGGGTGAAAGGATCAGAACAGAGCCTTCAGGGGAGTCAGAGAGTTGGAAGGAGAAGAAGAAGGTCTAGCGTAAGCTTGGAAAAGGTGGAATAACCAGGTTCATGGAGAAGCTATATGGCTTTGACGTTGGGGTTATGAAGGTCATGGTGGACTCTTGGAGCAATGAGAGAGTCAAAATTGATGGTGTAACCCACCAAATCACTGAGGGCTTAATCACAGAGGTGACAGAAATCTTGCTGAAAGGCATAAAATTTTATAGGGACAAAAAGATGTCGGCCAATGTTGTTAATGATTTTGTCAAGAATGAAAAGGAGAGAGACAAGCTCATCAAGATCGACACCTTCTACGATATTGAATCCATCAAGAAATTATGGAGGTATGTCCTCAGAATCCTCATTGAGTACATTAATCTTGATCCTAGGTTCGACAGGATAAGAACACACCATTTTGTTTTGCTAAACCACTTTAGACATGGTGTTAAAATTTCTTTTCCCTTCTATCATTACACTTCCATGTCTAAGGGTATTGAGGGTTTCAAGAAAAAATTTGTTACTAATCCCGCCCTCCACAAAGGCCTTCTCCTCCTGGTTTACGAGTTTTTGAAAGCCCATAGTAGAGGAAAATCCCTTGGTGACTTGGGTAGTGAATCAGAGGATATTGCCAGTTTGGACTTGGAGGATGTTCAAGTCGTTAAAACAGAGGATGCCAAAGCCACCTCTATTTCTTACAACACTAGTATGCCTAGTAGAAAGAGTCCTAGGAGCAACCCCCCCCTCCCCCCCCAAGCCTAAGCCTCAGGAGGAGAAAATTGACAATGGGGAAGAGGAGGAGACAAAAACTAATTCAAAGGAAGAGGAAAAGGAGCTGGGGAAGTACAATGTGAGTGAGGAGGAGAAGGGGAGGGATAGCAACAAGTAGGAGGTTGCCCCTATTTCCCCTCTGTGTAACCCCAGGAAAAGAAAGATCGACCAGGCCCTGATTTAGGAAGAAGCCCAGATTCTCAAAACCCATGGCCCTAACTCTCCCATATCCCCGCCTTAGGAGATGAATGAAATTATGGTGGAAAGAAGTGGGGAGGTGGAAAATAAGAATAGGAGGAGGGATTGGAGAAATTTCAACATGGATAGAGCTAGGATGGGTGTTGTCAGAGAACTAGTGAACATCCAGGTGTTGGAGGACCTTGACGGCAGAACCCACTATGACAAGTTAATTGACCCTACTATATTAGTCATCTGTGACAACACACGAGAAACTGACTTTAATTTCCTAAATAATGCAAATAATTTCTTGGTAGACAACTTTCGCTCTATCAAATGGTTGTTTCAAGAAATTGAGGCCCTTAAGGAAAAGAACAACCAAGACACCAGTCAGAATACCCGTAGGGTTCAGGAGACCATAGGAAATAACATTGCCCAGGTTTGTAACTAGAACATCCATGGTGGCCAGGACACTAGGGATGGATAAGAGGACAAACTCTCCTTGGTTGAACAAAAAGTCCAGAAGTTTGAATCCATCCACTAGGTGCTAACTAAACATATTGTGGACACCCTGCACACTCTGAATGAGAATATTGTCAACTTGGGTGACTCTGTAATGAGAGCTGGCTTAGGTAGGGATACTACACAAAAGAATGGGAAGGATTTTGAGCAAGTGGAGTTGGTTCAGACTGAAGCCAGGGACCAGGTGAACAAGGCAGACTAGGTGTAGACCCAAAATAGGAACCAGGAAGGAGCAGATAGTCAGAAGGACAACGAAGCTGCAGAAACTTTGCAAGACTTGGAGAAGGACAACCAATAGTCTACTTCACTTTTGGTTTTATTCTTTGTTTTGGTTTCTGGCCTTTGCCTCCTGGCCTCGGGCCTTTTTTTTATTTTGGCTTTTAGCAACAGTCTCATGTTAGCTAGACTTTTTATTTTCCTTTCTATTATGCTGTAAACTTTTAGGTTTCAGGATCCCTGTAAAACCTATTTTACTTAATCAAAAACAACTAATTAAATTTTCTAAATAATGATAATGGGCTAAAGCCTAGATTAATTATATCATGTTTTAAACTTGAGTAGTTTTGAACTGAAGACCTCCCACGTGAGAGGCTTACAAGTTGTTGTTGTGTTGTAAACTCTTGTGTATAAATAAAATCAAAATTTTATGTGACTAAATTAAATTATAAATAATTTATAATTAAAATGAAATCATATTAAAAAAAATCTTTTCAATAAGCAACCAATAATAACTAATTCAAACATATAAATAAAGTAACAACAAGAGTTAATAGTAGAGATATTAGCCAATTAAGCTTAATAAATATAAATACTTAAATAATGTATGACATATCTTATTATTTTTTAGTTATAATTTCCATGTTTAATAAATAAGAAGAAAAATACGAGTTAACATTTTTTCATCGATAAAAGGCCGAAGCCATATAATTATAATATTAAAAGAAAAAATTTATATGTACTTTGTTCAAACGAGCACTGGTAGGAAAAAATGGACAAGAAAATCTCCAGTCTTCCCTGAGGCTTTTATCCTATACAAAATTTTACAGAGTTAAAAGGGGCATACCCCAGTTTACAAAACTTAGGAAGATCCTACTTCTTAACTCAATTTGATTGAATGCTTGATTTAATGTAATTTCCTTGGTTGTATTTGCACTTAGAAAAACATTCCTTTCCATCATTTTCCAAATTACTTTTGAGGATATTTGGTGTCTTGATATAGTACTGCTTGGATTGGTAGTTCTTTTAATTTGGATTCCTTAGTCATAAGGAGTTTGTTGTTATCTCCATGTTCCTTGCATTCTGTCATAATCTTTAAGCTCATTTAAACCATTAGTCTTCTTAGGAAATCAAACGTGAATTGCAGATCATTCTCAATCCTAAAGTTTTACTCTTTTTTGGATCTTTAATCTTCAGTAAATAAGATTTTGGAGAATGACAATGAATATGGTAGTATGAGGCTTATTAAAGGATGTCTCATAATATCATAGTATCCTAGTAGAAGGGAGATGAAGTATTTGTGTCGGTCCTTCAATTACTCCTCTTCTCTCTATGATTTTTTAAACTTGTATATCCATATTTATCCAATTAGAGACTGTGCTATAGTTGGATGATTTAATAAATGCAGTTGAAAGGTTGGAATCGAGGGAGTAGAAGTATTACTTAGTCAAAAAGAGTTCAGAATATTTAGAATAAAGAATTGAGATACATATTTTAAAGAATTAGTTTGGGACATGATTTAGAATTGAGAGTCAAATTTCCTTCTTAAACCATTTTTATTGTGAAAGTTGCTATCTATAAGGGATAATCTTCATTAGAGGGTTTTGTTCCCATTATTAATATCCATCTTTATTTACTTGAACTATTAGTATTGTATTGCTACAATTTGTTTACTTACTTTCTAATTACACTCATGACATAATTCCCAACAATTGTGATGTAGGGACCTTTGAAAATGAGGTTAATTCATTGAGGGATGCCAATTTTTTTTCTTCCTTATATCAGATCTAGTATAAATTATGGTGCCCTAAATTGGGTAGTTTAATTAAGTATATTTATCAAAACTCCTTCTGCTTATTGAGCTTGACTATTATTATACTTATAGTTTTAAGATTTGGATTACCTAACGTCGTGATTGACTATTTTCCCATATGGGGTTTTTCTAGAAAGATGAATAAGAATTACAATAATTAATTGATTAGCTTATAGTGATATCTGGTTAAGGATCTAGCCAAGTTTTGGTGTTCTTTGATCAAAGCTTCTATTTACCATTTATAAATTAGAAAACAATTTAATTTTTGAAGCTCTATTCTGTATGGACAAAAAATTAGAAGCCAAATATACATATACCATGATTCAAAAGACATAGGTCTCATGTTATTTATCATTGTTCTAACTATTGCTTCTCTGGTTATTGAGTAGAATTCTCCATATGATTGAGTGCCACTTTTTTCTAATTGATTAGCATCAATACTATCTCAAATATTGATATAATCCTAGCAGTTTCAAACAAATAGAAGCCATAATATAGTGCTAAAAGTGGTACTTTATTGATATTGGAACTGTACATTACTATGGTTGTTTATGCATATGATGATTGAAGGAGAAAATTAAGGACGTGGGATTCATTCGTGATTCCCATTATATATGAATAAAGACCTAGTTCTATTACTATTATCAAAATAAGAAGGTGTACATACTAGAAAAAAATAAAAATAAAAATAAAAAATCCTCCAACCTGCCTAGGGGAGCATCTTCAAGTTTACATCATATAAATGTTTCTAAAAATTTACATTTTGTACTTAATGAAGATGGGATGAGAAGAGATGAACAAAAAATTGACCTCAAATGTAAAATGGCCAATCTAACAAAATCTTAACAAAATGACAACACAAATTGAGGCTAAATAGCCATGCGTGCTTGATGACATACATAGATTAAACTCTAGGGTTGCTAACAAAATGGACAAAAGAGGCCTTCAAGATTACTATTGGCACTACATTCCTAGTAGGTCTTCCTTGTGAAGGTATCATTCCATTCCCCTCCATTCAACACAAATGCAAGTGTTTGTGGTTGCTAATAGAAACATCCAATTATGGTGATTTGCTCCATCCTTTGCATGAAAGTCCTCTTATCCTTTATTATTAGGATAAAAAAGACTTCAATTAGATTATCTAATACATTGTACTCACTCCTTTTTTGGATGCATTAATCATCATCAATGTTTCCCAAGACTGAGTCTAACTTGCTTATGATCGACTCTTTAAAAACAACCCTACAAAAATCCCTGATGGCAAGTTTGTCCCTGTCCACATGCATCATGGTAGCAAAAAACATGGCTACAATGTCAGTATTATGCTTGGGTCTATCTACTAGGTCAAATAATTCTTCCCCCACAATGACCTTAATTGCCATATGAACCAAGTTACTCTCGATTTTGATAATCTTGTTAATCCTGAGTGTCGTAATCTCCTCCCAAAATACCATTTCACTTTGGCCTAGCTTCATTCTAATGGATGTATTCATACTAAATCAAATCACTATCCTATACAAAATATATTCTATAGCTGTCGACTCTACAAACCAGATATAATGCTTGAATTCTATACTGTAGAAACCCTTGAATAACTAAATTGTAATTATGAAAGATTTCCCTCCACTTTGAACCTCATGCCAAAAATTTGGTTAATCTTTCCTCACATTTTTTCTTGAGTGAAAAATGACTTTTGTTAGTCCTTCTCCTTATGCGTTGTTTGATTTGTAGAGATTTTGTATTAATTGGTACCAATTTCTAGTTATGAGCTATTTGTTCATATGTGTGGGATTGATTGCTTAGCTTGATAACCCACCATATGTTTTATTGATGGGGTTCATTAGTTAATATAGGGAGTTGGTGATTTTAATGAAAATTATTTAAGTCCTTGTCATAATTGAATATAGTGTTTTGGCTTGATAATGTTGAGTTTTGAGTTTCATCATACTAAAATCAAATCCTCACTAGATTTAGGTTTCTAGGAATATCAATTACCTAACAAACCACTATTGGGTTTTTTTTTGGTTTTTTAATCTATTTTTTACTTTATTTTTCTAATCACTTATACTTCTATTTTGATATATTGTATACTTTGCTAAATGTTCTCCATATTTTTGTGCAGGAAGTCTTTCCCATTTGCTCTTAAATTTGTTAATAAATCTGCTTCCTGATTGCCTTCCTATATATATGTTGATACCTAATTTCTTCAAATTTATCTGCTATATTTAACATATTTTCTATTTTGGAGTTCAATGTCCTATTAGGTGTGTGTCTCTCTTCCTTAATGCATTTAAATCCTATTAGGTGTGTCTCTCTCTTCCTTAATGCATTTAAAATTATTTGTGAATCTCCTTCTAGTATAATTTTCTTGATTCCTAGATATAGACTCAATTGGAGTCCTTCTGTTAGAGCTTCTAATTTTGTCAGGTTATTTGATGACTTACCTAATGGTTTGGTTCATTTGATGATCCAATTGTTTAAGGAGGATATATAGCATCCTATTCCTATTATACCCAAGTTATACATTGTAGATAATAGGTAATTTAATTAAATAAATAGAAAAAAAATAAAATTAAAAGTGGAGTGAGATGAAGATTGGCTGGAAAATGATATGTGACAAGGGCTAATAATTTTCCAACCAAAAGTTGATAATTTTTCAGCCAAAATTTTTTTTATGAGAACAAAGTTCCCACACATAGCTTATAGACTAAATTAATAATAAAAAGTTTTATTGTAACAAATAATTCATGTTACAATTGTTACAAAGAAAAAGAACTTTTAGCTAAACAAGAAAATATCCTAGCAAAAGAAGAAATATTTTGGACAAAAAAATCAATAGAAATCTGGTTGTTAGAAGGTGGTAAAAATACAAAATATTTTCGTAATAGTACTATTAATAGAAGAAATATTAATAGAATAATAAAAATCAAGGATAATACATGAAGGGTAATTGAAAACCCAAATGAGATAGCAGAACTTTTGTGATTATTACACAGATATCCTTAATAACTTTGAATTATCAAATTTAATAGCTCATAATATGATGTTAGGATCTATTCCAAAATTAATAAGTATAGAAGATAATCAAAATTTGAGTAAGAAATTTACTAAAGAAGAAATTAAAGAAGCCCTTTTCAAATGAATATTGATAAATCTTAGGGCCCTGATTTCTTTTAAGCCTTTGTCTTTCAAAAATGTTGGGATACCCTAGGAGACGGCCTCTAGAAGGCTATTGAGGCGGCTAGGAATTCTGGGTCACTTCTAACTAAAATTAATAATACATTTCTAACTTTAGTTCTAAAGAAAACTAAACATATGGATCGAGGTGATTTTAGACCCATATCCCTATGTAATACACTCTACAAAATAATTTCAAAATCACAAGCTAATGGACTTTAAAAAGTACCACAAAAGCTCATTTCAGAGGAACAAATTGGTTTTGTTCCTAATAGGTTGTTTCTCGACGATATTATCATAATCCAAGAATTAATTCATTCTATTTAAATTAATAAGGAATCGATTATGCTAATAAACCTACATATCCAAAAAGCCTATGATAAAAGTGGATTGGAGATTCTTATGTAAAACACTCGACGCTTTTGGATTCTCTCAACAGTAGGTCAACTTAATATATAACTGCATTTCGACACCAAAAAATTTCCTTCTCATAAATGACACCCCTGAAGGCTTTTTTAGCATTTCTATCAATATTTAGATAAGGGGATCCTATATCACCTTTTCTCTTCAATATTATGGAAGTTTTGGCAGAGCAATAATAACGGCTCAAATTGAAAGGAAAATTAGAGGAATCATAGTAACTGAGGAGGTACCTAAAATAACACATCAACGATTTGCAGATGATACAATTCTACTAGGAGAAAGAACTTTGGAAGAAGCTCAAAACTTTAAAAATAATAATAAATAATTATATTGAAGCATCGAGTCAAAACGTAAATACAAAAAAATTAAAAAATAATCTTTATTAATAACGAAGAGGAGATGGAGAGAGAAATTTGTAGAATAATAGAATTCAAAAAAGGGGCCTTTCCATGCAAATACCTTGGTATTCAGCTTGAAAAATGTATTAGGGAAACCAAAGTTTGGGATACAATTTTAGAAAAATTGGATTAAAAAATGGGAAGTTGGAAAGGGAAATGATTAATTAAAGTTGATAGAATGACTATGATCAAAGTAATACTACTGGTCATCCCCACATATCATATGTCATGTCTTCCCCTACCCAAAAGTGTAAAAATAAAATTAGACTCTAAACTTAAAAACTTCTTTTAGCAAGGAACCGAAGATAAGAAAAAATAAGCTTTGATAAAATGCGATAATATATGTAGGCCTAAAGATTTTGGAGGCTTGGACATAAAAATTTTGAGTTGGCAAAATGAGGCGCTAGGGGCAAAACATATTTGGAGAATGTTTAAAGAACATAATAGTAAATGGGCCAAAATTTTGTATCGTAAATATTTAGAAAACAATAATCCTCTATCTTTGTTCAGAACTAAAATCTTCCAAAAGGTTCAAGAATTTGGAACTATATGTTGAAATATCATCCAATAATTGCTAATAACTTAACTTGGGATATCAATTTAGGGCATGATGCTTTATTTTGGGAAGATTCTTGGGATGGGCTACCATCTCTAGACAGTGCAAATCTACTTATGAACATAAAAAACACTCTATCATCTCTATGGGGTAAGAATGTAAGTGATTATAAAATTAAAATTAATGATAATCAGTATGGAGGATGGTAATGGAAAACCCTAGCTAAAAGTCCACTTTCATCACAAGAAAAGTACATTTTTAATCAATTTTTAAAAAGTAGGCAAGAAAATCATAAAGAAAGGAAAGATAAATTAATTTGGGGAGCCTCGAAAGACGAAAATTATAAAGTCAAACCAGGGCATGAAAAATAAATTATTTCTCAACAATGGGATAAGATTGACATCCCTCTAAATCTATGTTGGGATCTTACCTATCTTCCAAAAGTAGGTATCTTTCTAACAATTGATAGATTAACAAAAATGGGTTTTGAAGGACCATCTAGATGTCCTCTTTGCGAAAAAGAATCTAAAATGTCTGAACACTTTCTTTATGACTTCCCCTTTGCTTGGAATCCTTGGTATTGGTTATGTAAGAAAAATAAATTGGCAAACTGGTTTCCCCGATAACCTTTTTAATTTTTTAAAAAGTTGGTTGAAACATGGTTGTTCTAATGTTTATAAATCTAAGAAAATATCCTCTTCCATACTCCTATGGGAAATATGGAAAGAAAGGAATAGAAGAATTTTATGTAATGAAAAGATGGATCTAAAATCCTTTTTTAATAAAGTGGAGGCTTGTATTATTGAGGTAGCTAAAAATAATTTCATAAACTCATATAATAAGGAAGGTATATTTTTCAAATTAGGATGCAAATATGTGTAAAAATTGGTTTAGACTAATTAACCCTTCAATGATATATAAAGAATAAAAAAAGATAGCTAGGAAAGAATGTAAATAGGAACTTCCTCCTACAGGATGGTCAAAGTTAAATTAGGATGGGGCCTCTAGAGGTAATCTAGGTCCAGCAGGCTTAGGATACATATTATTTGTTGAGATAATGGATCTTTCCTAATTAAACATGCCAAAACTTTAGGAGTAATGTCAAATAACTTAGCCAAATTAGAGGCCTTGATAGAAGGTTTGATTCTAAGTAGAGAGATAAGTATTTAAAAAATAGTTATCAAAGGAGACTCATAAATTATCCTAAATGTATTAAGACAAAGAAAGACCCCAAACTGGATCCTTAATTTGAAACCTGGATATACTTTAGCCATCATTGATCAATTCAAAGAAACAACCATAAAACAAGGCAATAGAGAAGGCAATAGAGAAGCAAATAATCTCAATAGCCAAGGAGCATATGGAGAAGAGATTTGAATAAGACAAGCTAATATGATAAGTATAAGTTAGACACTTGCTCTTGAAGCAAAACTAGTTTAGAACTCTTACAGACAAAATAAACATGTTAATTTATTTTGATAGGTTTTGTATGTCTTTGTATAAGCCATATGATTGATCAATTTAGTTAACGTCATGAAATTTTAATGTTAATAAGTCACCTATTTTGGGCTATTCTAATTTTTTCCTTATATACTATTTGATTTCAAAATCAAGTGAAGAGGAGATATGTTCTATTTTTTACATTCTAACAACTTGATCATAGCCAAGTTTAATTTTCAAGTTATATTCGCAAAAGAATTATCAAGAGCAAAGCTATAAAGTTGGAAATAAAAAATAGATGCTAACTAGTTAAATTTATTTGGGATATTTACGTAAGGGCTACACCAAGGATATTTATCAATCTGTAATCTTTGGTGCTCAACTGAGATTGTTTTCTTAATCTAAACACAATATGGAGCCTCGTGGCCTTTTATCTATCAAAAATAACATTGTAGATAATAGCCAATTAAATTAAATAAATAGAAAAAACAAAAATTAAAAGTGGAGTTAGATGAAATTTGAATGAAAAAATAATATATGACAAGGGCTGATAATTTTCTGACCAAAGGCTGACAATTTTTCGACCAAAAGAGTAATTTTATGGGAACAAAGTTCCCACACATAGCCTATCAACTAAATAAATAATAAAATATTTTATTGTAACAAATAATTCATGTTACAATTGATTATAATGCATTGTATGGAATGGAAAGATATTGTGGTCATAATATCTTTGAGGAATTGAAGACAATAAGCATGGAATTTGATTCAAACTTAAATCAAATTGTATTTTCAAGTCCAATTGTGGAAATAGATGATACTAATATTATGGATCACACAACTTTAATGGTCTCCAAACCACACAATGTTCAAAGAGAAATGGAATTAATGTTAGGATAAACCACAGACATAAATAAAAAACTACATGCAAATATAACCAATAACAGAAAATAATAGAACACACAGAAATGAACACAAGGCACCAAGATTTAACGTGGTTCACCCAATCCCTGGGCTACGCCCACCAAACAACAAGTCCGATCTTATTACAATCTAGTGATTACAACCTAATTACAATCTGTAATCCCTTACAGCTCAATACCGCCGCAAGAACCAATTTCGTATCAGAACATTATGAAAAATACCCAACCCTAAGCCCTTTTATACAAGTATTAAACCGCTTTAGGGTTATAACATGTCGGCCATATGTTGGCTACCATGTCGGCTACTACCCAAAAAAAAAAATTCGGGGCGATGCCTCGAACCCCACTATTTATGAAGTATGTACAGTACTTTCCTGATCAGTCACCACAATCTAACAATCTCCCACTTGGGGACTGATCAGGCTCCACACTAAACAATAATCTCCCACTTGGAGATGGATCTTGTAGCAATACCACTACCACATGGGGCTCCCACTGGATCAAACCATCCTGGACTCTACTATTCTTTTATTCATGTTCATTCTAAAAGACCAACCGAAGCTGAAGAGGAGTTTAGCTTCTCCCTTGTTACAACCTTTGTCAACATATCTGCTGGATTGTCATTGGTATGTATCTTCTCCAGCTTTAACTGTCCATCCTCCAAAACTGACCGAATGAAATGGTACCACAACTGTATGTGTTTGGTCTTAGAATGCAGAGCTGAATTCTTAGCAAGATGAATGACACTCTGACTATCTGTGAACAAATAATTATCCTTCTGAGGATGTCCCAATTCTTCCAAGAAGAACTGAAGCCATATCATCTCTTTGGCTGCCTCTGTAGCAACAACATACTCTGCCTCTGTAGTGGAGAGAGCATTAATCTTCTGTAACCTAGAAACCCAGCTCATGGCTACCCCACCAATAGTAAAGACATAACCTGTAGTACTCCGCCTGGTATCAATATCCCCAGCCAAATTTGAGTCAACATAGCCCTGTAAATCAGTAGTAGAGCCCCCAAAGTGTAAACACTTATTGGATGTTCCTCTCAAATATCTGAGAATCCACTTGACAACATTCCAATGCTCAAATCTTGGATGACTCATATACTTGCTAATGACTCCCACTGCATGTGCAATATCTGGCCTAGTGCATACCATAGCATACATCAAACTTCCTATAGCTGAAGCATAGGGTACCTTGGACATCTTATCCTCCTCTTCCTGTGTTTTGGGACACATCTCCTTAGTCAATTTCAAATGAACAGGTAAAGGTGTGCTAACAGCTTTAGCATTCTCCATAGAGAAACGTTGCAACACCTTCTCAACATAATCAGCTTGAGATAGTTTCAATGTTCTATTCTTCCTATCTCTACAAATCTTCATACCAAGGATTTTTTTTGCTGCCCCCAAATCCTTCATAGCAAATGCATGTGCTAATTAGCGTTTCAGCCCCTTAATATGATCCATGTTAGACCCAACTACAAGCATATCATCAACATATAAACATAAAATAATGTAGCTATCATCATCCAACCTCTTAAAATAAACACAGTAATCTAAATGACACCTATTATATCCATGCTCATGCATAAAATTGTCAAATTTTAGATACCATTGCCGAGGTGCTTGCTTCAAGCCATATAAACTTTTCTTCAATTTGCACACTTTCTCCTTACCTTTGACCTCAAAACCCTGTGGCTGAGCCATATATATTTCTTCATCCAAATCACCATGAAGAAAGGTTGTTTTAACATCCATCTGCTCTAAATGTAAAGCTTTAGTAGCCACAAGACTTAAAACAGTACGAATAGAACTCATTTTAACAACAGGAGAAAATATCTCATCAAAATCAATTCCCTTTTTCTGTGCAAATCTTTTTACAACTAACCTAGCCTTAAATCTTTTCGTACCTCCTTCCTCTTCTTTCAACCTATAAACCCATTTATTCTGTAAAGCCTTTTTACCTGCAGGCAACTTGCACAAATCCCATGTCTTATTTTTCAATAAAGAGTCCATTTCATCTTTCATTGCTGACTCCCACTGAATCTTAGTATCCACCTGCACAGCTTCATCATAACTTTCAGGTTCACCAGCATTAGTAAGTAAAATAGAATACAAAGAGGGAGAAAACCTTTGTGGAGGTCTAATTTGCCTTGTTGATTGTCTAACGTTCACTAGTGTGTGTGGTATTTGTTGTTGCAGTTGTTGCACATCATGAGGAATGGCTGGAACATCAGCTTTTGGAGTATCATCCAGCACTACATAATCATCTTCTTTCTTCTCATGTTGCTGCAACAGATCTTTGTACAACACTTTCTCATTGAATATGACATCCTGACTTCTAATAATTTTAAGATTTTCAAAATCCCAAAGCCTATAACCAAATTCATTAATGCCATATCCAACAAAGACACATTTCTTTGATTTAGCTTCTAGCTTGGTTCTATTTTCAGAGTCCATATGAGCAAAAGCTTCACAACCGAAGGTCTTGAGAAAAAAATAACTCACCTTCTTACCAGTCCATGCTTCCTCTGGAATACCACAGCCCAAAGGAGTAGAGGGACCTCTATTAATCAAATATACTGTAGTATTGACAGCCTCCACCCACATGTGTAAGGGCAACCCAGCATGCAACCTCATGCTCCTTGCGCGCTCCATTATAGTCCTCTTCATGCGTTCAGCCACTCCATTTTCCTGTGGAGTCCTTGGAATAGTTTTTTGTCTACGAATACCATTAGTGGAGCAATAATCTTCAAATTCATGACTGCAATACTCACCACCATTATCAAATCTGAGACATTTTAATTTCTTACCAGTCTCATTTTCAACCAAGCATTTCCATTTCTTAAAAGTTTGAAATACATCAAATTTCTGTCTAAGGAAATAAACCCATACTTTTCTAGTTGCGTCATCAATAAATGTAACATAATAATGAGAGCCACCAATGGAAGATACTTGGGCTGGTCCCCATACATCTGTATGCACAAGCTCTAATTTCTCCTTTTTGTTGTCCTTCCCTGTCTTTACAAAACTCACTCTCTTTTGTTTTCCATACACACAACTTTCACAAAAATCCATATTCACACATTTTAGACCTGGTAAAACATTCCTTGAATGAAGTACTTTCATACCTTTCTCACTCATGTGCCCAAGTCTATTGTGCCACAGCGCTGTATCAGAATCTACAGCAGCTATTTGTTCTCCCTGCTCAACTGTAGTAATTGTTCCTGAATATTCATTTTTCTCTGAAACAATCAAAGTAGAAGGAACAATATGACCTGTACAAAGATATAAGGTGCCTACTTTCACACCTTTTGCTACTACAAGGGAACCTTTTTAAACCTTCCAATTTTTATCATTAAAAGTAACTACACAACCCTCATCACCGAGTTGCCCTACTGAAATTAAATTTTTACTTAGTTTTGGAACATGTCTTACCTCATGTAGTAGCCAATGATTCCCATTCTGCAACTTAATCTTAATTTTTCCCTTTCCAACAATCTGACAGGGTTCATTATCCCCCAAATAAACAAGCCCAAAATCCCCTTGGACATAATCAATGAAATAACCTCTATGAGTTGTAGCATGAAATGAAGCACCAGAATCTAAAACCCATGAATCATCAACACTCTCTAAAGACAGAAGCAAAGCATCCTCTTCGGATTTGTTACTTACCACATTTGCCTCCTTGTCTCCATCTGATTTATCTCCTTCATTTTTCTTTCGATTCTAGCAATCTTTCTTTTTGTGTCCTAGTTTCCCATAGTACCAACAATCATTTGGTCCTCTTGATTGAGACCTCCTCCCCTTTGACTTTCCTCTTGATTTCCCACGATTTCCAGAGTTACTTCCTCTTTCAGTCATTATGTCCCTGCTTTGTGCATTTAAAGCACTTCCTGATGTAGATCCACCTGAGGATTTTCTACGAGTTTCCTCACTTAAAATAACATCGATCACATCATCATATTTTAGGGTACTAGATCCAGGAACATAATTAATCACCGCCATTACCAAGCCATTCCAGCTTTCAGGCAAAGAACACAAAATCAAGAGAGCCCTAATTTCTTCATCAAAATTGATACCCACAGAAGATAATTGACTAGTAATAGTATTAAACTCATTTAAATGATCTGCAATAGATCCACCTTCTGCCATTTTCATATTAAATAAACGCTTCATGAGAAATACCTTATTTGAAGCAAAGGGCTTTTCATACAGTGTCGCTAGGGTTTTCATCAAATCTTCTGTCGTCTTTGCTTTTGTAATATTAAATGCCACCGATGGTGCCAAGCATAACCGAATGCTTCCGAGTGCCTTTCTATCCAAAAGATCCCATTCAGCCTCTGACATAGTTCCTTGATTCTTGGCTTTTCCTTCCAACGGCTTCCATAAATCCTTCTGATATAAATAGTCTTCCATTTGCATCTTCCATAACTGGAAGTTTTGCCCATTAAACCTGTCAACCCTCAACTTACCCTCATCTGCCATCGCTCCCACTCAACTGTGAGACTCCCACTTAACCGTGAGACTTTCCTGCAGAGGATAACTGAAAGACAACCTTGCTCTGATACCACTTGTTAGGATAAACCACAGATAGAAATAAAAAACTACATGCAAATATAACCAATAATAGAAAATAATAGAACACACAGAAATGAACACAAGGCACCAAGATTTAACGTGGTTCACCTAATCCCTGGGCTACGTCCACCAAATAGCAAGTCCGATCTTATTACAATCCAGTGATTACAACCTGATTACAATCCGTAATCCCTTACAGCTCAATACCACCACAAGAACCAATTTCATATCAGAACATTATGAAAAATACCCAACCCTAAGCCCTTTTATACAAGTATTAAACCGCTTTAGGGTTATAACTTTCCTGATCAGTCACCACAATCTAACAATTAATCCAAGTATGGGTTAATAATCCATATGCAGATATTCCTAGATTGATTAATTGACATGCAATTGGTACATCACCAATCAACAAGAATATAATAGCACGTTCATGTAAGATGGTTTTTCCAATATTATTTGCATATGGTAGTAGGGTTTGGTTAGAATTACAAATAAAATGAGTACAACCAAATGAATATGTGAAGCATATGTTATGCTATAGGGATCAAAGCTTTGACAAACACCCAAGGTTTTGATACTATATGATGAATATGATAATGAGACATCATGCACATTATTTAGCAGTACTATTCATTAAAAGAAACCTTCATGAGTCTTCTATCGACATAAGTGAAATATGTGAACACGTGGAAAACTTTTCAAACCCACATCTAGTTGATAAATTAATGTGATTTGGAACAACATTAAGATATACAATATCATATTGAATGAAATATTGAACACAATTGTCTAGCATGATCCATCAAATCATAATATTGACAATATTCTTTATATTGAGTGCAATTGATGTGTATTGGCCAGATTTACATGCATTAATGTCAAGGACACCACCAGAAAATCCTCATGAAGCTTAGTTGTAAACAAAATATAATATTATCAACTATCATCATATAGTTGATAAGTAGGGGATATTTTTCCACAACAAATCAAATTTTGATATTTCTATCAAGATTTAACTCTTTAGTTTTTGTGTCAAACTCATTGACCCTTGTTTCATGAGTAGTGATTCACTTGAATACATCTCTAATGATATTAAATGGAACACTTATCTTTCATTGGATCTAGGTGATGCTCAAAGAGGTGAAGCACCGAGACTTCCCATAAAACCTTCACCAAGTTTTGTGTCTTATGAACCATTCATTAGAAAGTCCCTTAATCTCTTTGAATGATAAGTACGAGATATTTTTCACCTCTATGAACATCGCCTAGATCCAATGAGTGATAAGTTTTCCATTTATTATCATGAGATAGGGATTCATGTGAATCACTACTTGTAAAGCATGGGTCAATGAGTTTGACTCAAAATCTACATAGTTAAATCCTAGTAGCAATATCACGAGCATAGAGTCACTCACTATATGTTTTTAAAATATTTAATGTTTAGAAAAGAAATACTAGAAGAAGGTTTGAATGTTAAACAATTTTAACATAGATATGAATGGTGATATAGGAGATCCTCACATGTGTATTCTTTCTTATAGTTACATGGAGCACCAAACATGGATAATATAGAATGGTCTAATGAACAACAAATGAACATGGTTTAAAGATATTTTTATTCCATTATTCATGTCCAGAATCCAAAAGTTGATAATCATCAATGACACATATAGGTATAATCATATGTATATAATATATTTATGTTAATTCATATTAGTCAAAATACTTTAAAAAGTAATGATTACATTCATTTTTTATATCTTATATATTTCAAAATTTTGGTCAAAATTCATGTATTAAAAACAAGACAACTTGTTGAAACAAATATTTATCAAGATTATGAAGAAATATTGAACATCATTCAAAGACATACAATATGTAAAGAGTGCATGCTTAACAAAGAAAAAAGGAAGAATAATTTGCAGGTATTTTCTTTATGAATGCCTAATTTAATATATATAAGTTGAAGATGTTGTTAGAAGAAAATTCTAAATGAAATTCATTCGTATTGAATTGTAGGTATAATTTTCCTTGGGCATTAAATTTGAAGGAATCAAAATTAAATGAAGACATTGAAAATGGTAAACAAAAATTTGAGATGGCAAGAAATGATGACATGTTCAATTTCCACAATCGATGCATACTTCAATTATGAAGAGCTAGTATAGATTGGAAACTAGTTTAGTCAAATATGAAGTGATACAGTATATTATTAAATATACTACAAAAGCATAGAAGAGCTTCGAAAGCCATTATGAAATATTCATGCATATTGTAAATAAAGAGAATTTTGATGGTCTAGTGGTAAAGACACATAGGAAGTTTATGTTGTAAATACAATAGGGATGTAAACTTTGAGAGGGGAGGTGAATCAACACTTAAAACTTTCAACCTCAAAAACTATTCACAACACATCCATCTCACAATCTATGCAAATAAACTAAAATACCAAATTAAGCACATACATCCATAGGCATAAAAGTAAAATATTCAACATATGTGTGACACAAGATATTTGGTTACCTAGAAACCCTCCAAGGAGAAGGTAAAACTAGGGTGGGGATTACACTGACAAATCTTCACTACTGCAGTAATAAAGTGTATCCAATGAAGGTTACAATGTTTGATCATGAAACATGATCTACCCTATGAAAGGTCTTCCTTGTTAAAGGCTTACAAGATTTTTAGATCTTACCCTATTAAAGGATTTAAATACCCTGCTAAAAGTGTGCCTGGTAAGAGGATTTTAACTTACAATGAAGTAAGCACCCTATTAAAGAATTTACAATAGCTTATCAAGACTACTCTATTAAGAGATTTAACTAATTCACTTGTTAGAATGTCTCAGCAATGATCCTTCAGTTAGTACTATGTTGCTTGATGTCAGATCACCTCTATCCTAATGTATACTTGATCCTTTCTGATCAGATGTATCTTTGTTGTTCTCTGATTCATTTCCTATGTTCTCCTTTAACTTATTCTAAAATGTAACTCAAATCATAACACCTTAGTCACCATGAATTCTCTATATGTGCATGCAAAATCTCTTCAATTCTCCTTAAGCATTCCTTGGAAGTTTAAGGTTTTTCCTCCTTAAGAAGACCTAGGTGACTTAGTGTTAGGTATGAATCAATAGTAGTGATTCAACCATATTGCCACTTAAACCTTCTCTTTTTTTGATTAGATGCATGTAATGCATAGGGATTCACAAATAAGATTCGTCCTTATCATCAAAGATCATAAAACAATCCTTAAGTCGGTCCAAAAATGGTTTACATAGAAGTTTGTGCCAATACAAACATCTATGTCAAAACTGTGTAACTTGGCATTTGAAGTCCCTAATGCTCGACATTAATTACAACTTCAATTTTGTAACTTGGCCTCTCAATAACTCAGTATACATTGATCACTCGATATATAAATAGCTTGGCACATACCATCTACTCAGCACTTGAGTGACTCAGCACATACTAGTTACTCAGCTCATACTAAATATTTGTCGCTCGAGATATACTATCTAACAACCTTATGCTCAGCATGTATTACTTGTTCAACATGAACTAAGTAAATGACTTAAGTATACTATCACTCATATGGAAAAACCAATATGAGATTAACAGTCTATGATAGAAACTAATATAGAAAGAGATGTTGGAGCTCAAGAAATGTGTCACCTACTATTAGAGATTCCATTGGTTGAGATTAGTAGAAGATTTGACAATCTCAATGTTTCCTTCAAACCTATACTTGTACATGATGATAATAAAAATGAAGAATAGAAAAATAATTATTTTTTGGATGTGGAACAAGGGCATTGTTTATGGAATCTATGACATTCATAGATGCAATGAAATTATGAGGATATATAATCCTAGATAAAGAAGAGATTTAAAAAAAAAGGGATCTTGGGAAAAGCTAACCATTGTCAAAGTTTTCAAAGGTTCTTATCCATCTCTTTTTGGGAATAAAAAGTAAATTGATTTTTTCTTCTCTATATTATCGCTTTAAAACCAATTTCTAACATAGACAGAGAAATTGGAGATACTAGTGACTCCATAATATCAAATTGAAAGGCATTAAACTATAACTCTTGGTATGTTGAACATATAATAATAGTAGAAAATATTGAAAAATATTAGTGACTCAAAAAGTGAAAACAATGAAATATTACAAGGAAACACTACAAAGAATGAATGGGAAACTATATCTAGATAAGATTATGGTCAAATAATGCAAGTATCAAAAATAGATATGTTGGTAAGAAGATATATTTTGATATGTAAACAATTTTATCTAATGCAAATTAAAGTGATGAGTACATATCTCAAGTAATCAATTATGTTAATGTTATGTGGGATAATGGATGCCTTGAAAATGATTATATACCACAAGATGTCAACTTTGTGAGTTTGACTATCAAACATGAAAAGACATTGAACATAATTATGTCACACCATCACATGAATGAAAATGGTTTGACATTATATATAATAGTTCAAGGAATAACATAAATAGGAAAGTTATGTCTCATTCAAGCAATCAATGAAGGTCTTCACAATAATACAGTGCCCATTAAATCTCCTCTTCTCTTACTTGCACCAACTAGAAAAGCAATATTCAACATAAGAGTATCCACAATTTATTAAGTTAAGAATTCCAACAAAAAATTTCAATCAACTTGAAGGAACAAGGCTCAAAAAATTTTGTGAAGAAATGTCACGTGACACACACACACACACACACACACACACACACACACACACACACACACACACACACACACACACACACATATTGATGGATAAAATGAGTTTTAGTAGAGAAAACCACTAGAAACCATAGATTATTGATTTCGTCAAGCCTTCCCAAAAAATACAAACATAAATTCTAGAGGCATTTGTATAATTGCAATGAATCACGTTGAAACTCAAATATTGTAATAAATGATATGTATAAGCAATAATACTCTATTTTTAATACTTAATCATGTTTTTATAATTACAGGATTTTTTATGATTTTTGTTGGAGACGTGGGTAGTTGCCTTTTCTTAGAGGTAGGCCAACATAAGAATGAAATGGTTGAGCCAAGTCATTGTAGGAAGACTTCAAAATAGTGGTTATTTTTTGTAAAAAAAATATTTAGACATGATGGAGAATACATTCAATAAAATAAATTTCATCGACTATTGACAAACTTGAGAGAAGCACATCCTATAATTGATGATTAGATATTGCTAATGTCAAGAAAAAAAAGCTAACATCTCCACAACAATTAATGAACATTTTGATATTAATATTCATTTGCTCTCCAAAAATAGTATTGTTCAAAATCATTAACAGGAAATAAATATATTCTCTTTAAAAATATGTTGAACGCAATATTGCAACAAAAATTAGAATTATTAATTAGAGAAGTTCTCAAGATGGACTTGACATAGAACTATTAAATGAAAGTGTAAGTCAACTTCAAATCTATGAATAAAAGAGGATCTTGTAAATGTTATTTTAAGATATATTCAAAATAGTGTTGTAAACTATAGTTGGAACAATTTTTATATTGTTATTGATGTCAAACCTTCCTAGTAAGACATTTGCTAATAGTGTAGAGTGGCATATCTTTTGATTGGTGAAGAGGATTTGAAAAGAGAAGATAACAAGGTAAGCTAGTAAAGTTGTAATATCCCTTGCCCAAAATGACTAAATTTAGCTCAAGGAATATTGTCAAACACTTGTATGTTGCTTCTCGAAGCTAAGAAATTTAGAATGATATTATAATGCCTCTTACAATGAACTACTATGCAAGTGCAATTCTTTTGGTATTTTCAATGCATATACATGGAAACTAGATATGAAATGCACACCTATAGCCAACTGACATTTTGACAAACAATTGACATACAACTATTATGCTAATCATATATGCTATTAGATGGAAATTTCATCAAACAAATGGTATGCAACACGTATCTCCTTTATTGAATTCAGGGCTTACAATAATGACTACAGTAATACCAAAATCTGATTCTGAATTATCATAGCAAAATCATATGCTTAGAAACTACAATGATAACTACTAAGTTGCAAGAGGAACCTAATAATAGTGATGCCCAAGAATGGAAATGAATCAAACATAAATATTGTAGTGTGGTATCGTGCATGCATACTGTAGTAGCTAAAATCTATTCTCCTATTTAAACACAAATAGAATTCTAGAATGAAGCTCTCCCAAATACCAAATTCAGTGGATATTTCACCACCTCAAATGGTTGCAACACTAAAGAGTTAACATTCTCCAATGGCTGACTGAAATTAGAAACCTTAGTTTCTTCTCCCAAGTTCTTATCAAATATAATACACAATAATCAGATGCCAAACAATGAGGCTCTCAACCCTATTTATTCTTTTCCTTCACCCTTCTAGAAGGAAATAAAATATTATTTAATTGCATTCTCTAGAAGCTTCCCCCTTTCCAATAATTAATACACTCTCTAGAAGCTTCTCCCTTGCAATACAATAATTAATTATGCTTCTAGAAAATTAAATTAGTAGAAGCTTTCCCATTTCCAATAATTAATGCACTCTCTAGAAAATTAAATTAATTAAATATAAAGTCACCTTTTTTATTTTTGTTTATTTAATGACTTTATAAGAAATTAATTTAATCAATTTCTCCTTATTTCTCCTCTTAGCCTTCAGAGAATGTCAAGGATAAGAACTCCACTAAGATGCTAAAAAGATGGGGACATTACAGTCCACCCTCCCTGAAATTACTTGTCCTCAAGAAACTTCAAGTCCGAATGCTGCAAAATCTCCTCATTCTCCCATGTCACATCCTCTACTAGAAGGTCCTTCCATTTCACCAAATACTCCCTTATAGTGTGCTGCCTCAAGTTCCTTTCCCTGAAATAAATGATAGCCTCTGGCACCAATATCAATTTTCCCTTATCATCCAAGGGTGGAAGCACTATAAAAGGAACAATATGATGTCCTAGTGCCTTCTTGAGGCATGACACATGAAAAACATTGTACACCTTGCTCTCTATTGGAAAATATAACTCATAAGCCACCTCTCCCACTTTCCTAATAATCCTAAATGGACCATAGTATCATGGCTTAAGTTTCCCAGCACCACTCTTCTTGAGAGTGGATTAACGATAAGGCTACAACAGCAAATACACCATATCACCAACCTCAAAAGTATGCTCTGTCCTCTTCTGGTCTGCATACTACTTCTCCTGATTTTGTGCCTTGGTTATATTATCCTTGAGAGTCTTAACAATGTCTTGACTCTCCTATAACAAATCACCTATATTAGGCACTCTATTGTCACTCAAAAGAAGATCCATAAAATTGGGTACCTCATACCCATACAAGGCCATAAAGGGTGACATCTGAATAGACATGTGATAAATGGTATTGTAGCAGTACTTGCAGAGATAAATCCACTTTACCCATGCTTTCTATTGCCCTGGTATATAATTTTTGAGATATCCCTCCACCCATTTATTCACTATCTTCGTCTAACCATCTATTTGAGGGTGGTAATTGGTACTCAAAGTCATAGGACTGTAACTTGCTCACCCACTTCTACTGCCTATCATTGAGATCTCACTACCCCAAAAAATGTTTTATGCTATTATGGTTAGTTTTGATACAAAATTATCTACCTACAAAATATTGCCTAAATTTAGCCAAAGCATGCATGATGGCTAACATCTCCTTATCATATATGTTGAAGCTCCGCTTTGGCCCTTTCAATTTCCTGCTCTCATAAGCAATAAGGTGCTTCTCCTACATAAGCACCACTCCAATGCCCTCTCTAAAAGCATCACAGTGTATCTCAAAAGGTTTGCTAAAATCTAGTAACACTAACACTAGATAGAAAGTCATTAACTCCTTAAATTTCTCAAAATTGTCTTGTGCCTCAGGAGTCCACAAGAAAGCTCCCTTTCTCATCAAATCTGTCAAGGGTGTTGAATGCTTGGAATATCCATCCACAAACCTCCTCTAGAAACCACATAGTCCAAGAAATCCCCTCAACTGTGTAAGATTCACTTGTGAAGGCCACTCCACAATGGCACAAATATTTTCAGCATCCATGCGTACACCTTCTGTACTGATGATGTGACCCAAATACAAACTTTGTCATACCCAAATCACATTTTGACTCCTTTGCACACAAGGACTCTTTGCCCAATATATCTAACACTGTGTCAAGGTGAACCAAGTGCTCCTACCAAGATCTAATGTACACCAAGATATCATCGAAGAAGATAAGTACAAATTTCCTCAATTGAAGATGGAAAACCCTATTCATTATTTCCTAAAAAGTAGCAGGTGTGTTAGTTAACTCAAATGGCATAACTACAAACTCAAAATGGCCACAATGACATCTAAAGGTTGTCTTCTTGATGTCCTACTCTCTAACTCTGATCTAGTGATAACCTGATCTCAAATCTATCTTTGAGAAAAAGCAAGCTCCATGAAGCTCATCTATCAACTCATTGATCTTGGGAATGGGCTACATATTTTTAATTATCTTCCTATTAAGCACCTTGTAATAGATGCACATCCTCAATTTCCCATCCTTCTTTTTCACCAACAACACTAAAGAAGTGAGAAGAGAATTACTCAATCTAATGTGGCCCATAGCAAATAACTCCTTTATGATTTTTTTCAATTTCATCCTTCAACCTCTTTGGATGTGTGTAAGGTGTAATCATGATGGGCTTGGCCCCCTCCTCTAACTTAATGATGTGATCAATACCCTTGTTTAGTGGTCTACTTGGTGGAATGTCACTTAACACCTTAGAGTGTTTAACTCTAAGCTTTTGAATATCATGAGGATATTCAGTCTTCTACTATCCCTCCTATGATCACATTAACATGCACTCTACTGCCCACTCTACCTGATCATGTTGAATCAATCTAGCCATCTTCTAGAAAGATACCATTCTAAAATCACTATCCCTAATTGCCTTAAGAATCTATGTCTTCCCATTCACTTTAAACCTCATCTCCATCTCCTCGAAATTAAGAGTGAACTCACCAATATCGTACAACCAACTCATCCCAAGGACTATATATATATCTCCCATAGAAAAAACATAGAAATATGCCTTAAAGGCATAATTATTAACTTCCAATGGGAGCCCAATGATCTTATGATCATAATTGAGGACATAGTCGTCATCTAAGCTCACTCTAATTACCCCAAACTCCTTTGTTTGTATGCCATGCCTCTCCACCAACCTAGCATCAATGAAATTATGAATGGCACCGGTATCAACCAAAGTTATAACTCACTATCTAGTAAGTACTCCTCTCATTTGAAATAATCCTCCTTGCTTAATACCAGTGAGACGAGCTTCCCTAAGTTTCCCATCTCCTTCTCCATCTGTGTACTCCATTTTAGACATGTTTTCAACCTTGTCTTCCTTTTTTCACCATCTATTTCCTCTATATAAGATTGTTGGTCTAAATTATCTTATTCTAATTCCTCATAGTATGCCCACATAACTCTATTAGCTTTGCCCTTTGGTCTAAGAGGGCAGTCATGGTTTGCATCATAGGGTCCCTTACAATAGAAACATAATTTTTTCTTCCTCAAATCATTTAATGTTTCCCTATCAAAAGGTGCTGGAGTTTTATCTTTAGTATCATTTTCTAAATTAGTCCTCTCTAATTTTTTATAAATTGGTTTGCTATCCTTACTAGAAGATGCTCCTTTGGACTAAAATTTGTTTGTTGGGACTGCATGTTCCATACTTCTTGCCTTTTTCATAGCTTCCTGTAAAGAAATGAGATCAAATACCTTATCCAACCTCTCAATGGTTTGGATAGGCCTTCAATGAAAAGAACTATCAATCTATTCTCTAAAATGTTTGGCACCATGACTACCAACCACTGGAATTCACCAATGAAATACTCCAAGTTGCTTGTTTGTCTCAACTATGCTAATTCCGAAAATAAACCTTTGGATCTTTCTTGTCAAATCTTTCAACCAACCTATCCATGAAGTATTGGTACTCTATCACCTAATTATGTTGAAGTGTTACCATACCATGGTACCATTAATCATGTGCTACTCCCTCCAAATGAAAAGTGGCATATGTAACACCATCCAACATAACCAAAACCAAAAGATAACAATATAACAAAAGAATCCATACTTAACTAAAAGATCAAAAACCTCGAACAATTTTTTTTAACCAACAATTCTCAAATACATAATAACCTTACAAAATAGGTACAGCAAAGAACTCATAATAGCAATATAACAATTCAAATTAATGCATCAGAGTGTATTATATATCTACACTCTTTTTGAAGTACAACATCTTTTAAATGCATTCAAATTAACATTGGTTCTAAATGTTAAACAACTATTTTCTTCTAAGTCCATAACCAACCCTATCTCGAACCTGAAATCACAACAACACAATCACAAAATACCAAACAGGGCTTAGCAACACTAATTAAATTGATGAGATTTCCAGTAAACCTATATGTTAGATTTCATAACAATATTATATTGATATAAACCAAATAACAGATTTATTGAAAATACAATTTTCATTTCACAGTCAAATTATACAGCAAGTCCATAATTTCTTACATGTAGATATGCAGAAATAAACTCGCACAAAATATGACAAGGTAATGATCCAGTAGTTCATGGGTGTCAACATAAGGATCTACGTTTTGCTACTCGTAGAACTCATTATGTTAGGTGAAACCATAATGTTCTTATCTTATTAAATGATACCCAACCCATGAAAATTTTAAATATTACCACTTGATTAAATAACTATCATAAACTTTCCAATAAGGATCTAGACTAATGTCGGAGGGCATCCAACAAAATAATTCTATCACCACAAGTTACTCGCTTTATGACAGCCACCCAATCTAAAGGATCACACTTGCATAATCTAATACACACATAATTCTAAATATGTTATTTGGAAGAAAACATAGTTTAATTTTTCCAATTCCAACTAATACACTTATTTCATTTGCTTCAATTTAACAATTGAATCAGCAACAGAAATATCATATGAAACCAACTTTCAAGCTTTCAATGTAATCTTCTTATAAAAGTACCAATTGAAACCATATTAGTAACCTTTCATACAATCCACATTACATATTACCAAAAACAGCTTTGTCCCTTTTTATTTTCACAAGTAACCAAGCTTTTCAAACTATATATTAACTATATTTAAATTTAATAGTAAGGAATTGATTTTTTTTAATTCACTATATTTACATCACATTTTAAATAAAAAACAATATTAAAACTATCCACATATCCTATTACTTACAACATCAGAATATAAAAATTATAATCAATTTTCATTTCTGAAACAAACAATCATAATAATAATTCATAACGATAAATATATATATATTTCAATTCTAACAATTTAATTCATAAGGAAGAATACATATATGTTGATACATATAATTTTAATACACACACACCCACACACACACACACACACACACACACATAATGCCCTATTAATTCAAAGTCAGAATTAAATTAGATAATTAATCTTTTCCACCGTAAATCTAATTACGTGCTGTTACCAGATAATTACAATTTCTAATTCAAAAAAAAAAACAACACATTAACTATTTAATTCTGCAACACACATAGAACCCCAAATACCAATTTACTCATTTACATAAACTATTTAATAAAATGCATGCATCTAAATTCATACAAGTGACTCGATGTGAAACCACTAATGAAATTTCCAACAACCCAAAATAATCCTTGTTTAAAACCATTATACCTAAACTATAATCGTAGGTTGACTCATATTCACAACAATATGTATATAATTTTTGATAAGACAAGCTCAGATTTAAACACACCAAAAACCTATCAAGAAACAAAATAAATCTCTTTCCATTCATTATAAGGTTGGTTGTGCATTGCAAACTCAAAACCCCAAAATCTTGCTAAGATTTTACCATACTATTGACGCCTTGCTTTCTAGCAAACTAATAGATAAACTAACCGTGTTCTAGTTCATGGTTACAGTTTAATGTATGGGGACCGAACCCCAGTCTCATATCTGTGCCCTTGATTCACAGTCATAAGTTCATAGATCACTGCAAACTCATGGCTGTGGCCGAGTCGCATGCAACCAAAAATTAAATATAGACACAGAGACATGATACACATAGAGCTTGGCTCAATAGAAGCCAATAACCATTTATTGATTACACAATCCCATAATGAACTATAGCCACGTCTTTCATAAAATACAGCAAAACCCAAAAACAAATGACATTACCAAATTGAAATCCCCATACCCACACTCAAGCATGAGTATAAACAAAGCTTCAGCAACATACAATGCCGAACCCTGCTTATATCCATGCTTGGATGTCGATATCATTCACCATATCTAAATGAACTTAAACCAAAAAAAATGAATAGAGGATAAAGTTAAAGAAAAGCCTCCTGCCTATAAAAGTGCAGAGTGATACACAAGAAAAGCTACCTGGAGAGCCCTTTTCTTCAAACTCGTAGCCCAAGCCTCCAAACCCTTTTAAACCTTGTCACAGAGATCTCAATGAAACCCTTAAGAAAACGGAACTGAGAAAATGTAACCACGAAATGACAAAAACCATGAAATATGTGAAATTGCAAACATATATAGAGTTGGAGTGAATCAAAAATCTCCTTCATGGCTAACAATTTCCAAATATTCGTGCTGAGAAACCAATTCAACAGAGGTTTCATATTTTTCCTTCTGAAGTTCATAATGGCAGAACAAAATCAAGCTACAACTAACACCCAGAAAACAGAACGATAAGACAAGCGAAGTAATGCTCATAACTGCGAGCTTATCCCTTAATTTCCACTATCTTAGCCTTTTTCAACACTTGGCAACAGTGGTACCAGCTCGACATTCAAAGAACCTACCATCTTTAATTCCCATTAACATGGCCGCCAATGTCCAGTTTGACACAATGCCTAGTTCAAGTTATGCATTGATACACTTAGGCTATGCTTCCAGTTTAGGTTTAGAGTTTAAGTTCCATGCGATAGGTTAGTTTAGGCACTAACTTAGGTAGATATGCATGAGGATATTAATATTTATACTTAATATTAATATTAATATTAATATCAATATTAACATTAATATTGATACTAGTTAATATTAATCCCATTATCATAAAAATGTTGTTTAATAGATAAGTATATATATATATATATATAAACACACACATAAATACATATATATATATAAATATAAGCGCGCACACACACACACACACACACACACACACACACACACACACACACACACACACATATATATATATATATAGATATATAATTATTTCATAATAAATGCACTTATATTTATATGTATATATATATTTATACAATGCTATACTTATATATATATACTTAAATCCGGCAAATAAAATATTCAAGGTGCTGCTAAAACTTAATGCCACCTCAAATATAAGTCTGAAAGTACGAACCAGACAAATAGTAAAACTGAAACCATACTATCATTGCTTTATTATTTAAAGTTTGATTCCTGAATCTAAATTGATTCAGATAATAAGATTCTGAATAAAACACAATACTGAAAGTATTAAAACATCTGTTATGAGAATCAGATTTTAGTAACATCTGAATTCTCATTGTGTTTAACATAATGACACCAGAGTTTAAAATAACTTCAACAAGTACCAAACTATATAGAAATTAAAACTAATCTCAGGATCCAAGGTGTCAGATGTAGAACTGTTAGGGTCATGACAGCATATATGATAAGCTTCAATCTCTATCATTTGCCTCAGTGCCAAGAATGTGTTAAGCTTATGAATCCAAGCTTGAGTTATCATCTTACCACTCCCATCAAATATAGGCATAGTAAGTTTTCATGTAGCCCTCTTCAGCTCAGTATTTTGACCTCTAGGCCTCCTATCCTATCTAAGTGACCTGCAATGTTCTCTCCTCTGATTTACAAAGCGTTCAAAGTTTGTCCTCTCCCAAAATTGAGGAGTTAATAATTCCCATTCATCATTTGCAACCATAAGGATATCTGCAAATGTCTCATCCTCAACTTCCTCCACTGGTTCCTATATTGGTTCCTCTCTAAAAAAGGTAGGAAGTGTGGGCATGTCTATTGTTCTGGAAAGAGTTCTATGAGTTGTAGGTGATCCCACTACATTCTTGTTATCCCCTTGTTCTTGATTTCATCTTTCCTATGGGTTCATGCGCTCAACCATGGTGGTGAGTGCCTACAAAGCCTATGTCATTCACTCTTGTCTTGTAACTATTGCTCTAAAAAATTCTCTTGTTTCCTGATCCTCATTCTTATTGTCTCTTGGTGGGCTATGCTCGTGCCTGTCACCCATGGTGTTTAGTTGCCTATCAAAATCTTGTTCCCTATCAATAAAGCTTGCCTGATAGTGAAAAATTTGTGAGAGCCAACCCCAACTAGCTTGTGATTGTTAAACCCTCAAGATGGCAGGATTTAGCTCTGATACCAATGTAATATCCCCTACCCAAATTGACTGAATTTGGCTCAAGGAATATTGTCAAACACTTATATGTTGCTTCTCCAAGCTATGAAATTTAGAATGATATTATAATGCCTCTTACAATGAACTAATATGCAAGTGCAATTCTTTTGGTACTTTCAATGCATATACATGGAAACTAGATATGAAATGCATACCTATAGCCAATTGACATTTTGACAAACAATTGACATACAACTATTATGCTATTAAATGGACATTTTTTCAAACAAATGGTATGTAACATGTATCTCCTTTATTGAATTCATTCTTGTGGGCTTATAAATTACAATGATAACTACTAATAGTTGCAAGAGGACCCGATAATAGTGATGCTCAAGAATGGAAATGAATCAAACATAGATACTGTTGTTGGATACAATTGATTAATTGAGTGTTGTCTTTGATGTTACACAAATGTCATATCAGTCATCAGACAGAGTCTACCGAGCTCAGAAGGTAAGCATAGTAGTTTACAGAGTCTACCGAGCGTTGTTGTATATTGCACTGTAAAGATAGCTTCTACCGACCTAACTTGGTTAACGAAGGAAGTTCAGTACTTACCGAGCTCACTCGGTGATCAAAGGAAACTATGATAGAGTATTTACCGAGCTGGGAAGTTAAGCGAAGAAAAGTTAGTGTTTACCGAGCTGGCAAGGTAAGCGAAGAAAAGTTAGTGTTTACCGGGCTGGGAAGGTAAGCGAAGGAAAGTTAGTGTTTACCGAGTTCACTCGGTGTCTAAAGGATTTTTGCACAATTCGCAGTGCTTACCAAGCCTCACTTGGTTAACACTAAAGATCATTATGGTACAGTGTTTACCGAGCTGGGTTGGTTAGCGAAAGATTTTTGAAAAGTGTGGAATTAAGGCTAAAATTGATTTATGTGATGAATGTAGCCAACTCACGGTATAATTATTAATAATTTTAACTTGTATTTAAGGCTGACTTGATAATCAGAAAGGTATATATGAAGGATCAAGTTGCGAATTCAAGTGTGCATGTGTGGATAAGACGTATGTGCGAATTATGAAGGTGCAAGCGAATTTTTGAAGGATCAGATATCCTTGTGGAGCTACAAAGCTTTTATGTGATCAGAGAGGATCTAGTGAAGCAGAACAGAGATCTGTATCAGCAAAGATAAGTTGCATTATATTCAGATCATTCATTGTTACTTTCTAACAATTGTAGCCATGATTTCAAATCTCTTAACAGAGTGGGTTTAACAGCCTTATTGTAAATCCTCTAACAAGGTGACAGTTCAGTTGAATTGTTCTAAAGACCTCTAGCAAGGCCACTCCTAACAAGGTGATTAAATCCTCTAACAGGGTCACACCTAACAGGGTGTTTTGTAACCTTTAATAGGGTTGGCTCCTAACAAGGCTCACTTCAGAAGAGTGAAAAATAGTAACTAGTTACATTGGTGGTTTTTCCCATATTGGGTTTCCACGTTAAATTTGGTGTCTCTAGTGTTCATGATTGCTAAATTGTTTTGGTTATCAGTTCTTAATAATTATTAGTATTTGCCTTATCAAGTTTCAATAATCTGTAACTAAGATCAAGATTTTAGACATCTAAGGGACTGTGAAAATTTTTTGTGGTAACTGATTCACCCCCTCCCCCTCTCAGTTACTCCATTCTCATTTCCAACAACTATAACATGATATCATGCATGCATACTATAGCAGCCAAAATCTATTCTCCAATTTAAGCACAAATAGAACTCTAGAATGAAGCTCTCTCGAATACCAAATTCAATGGATTTTTTACCACCTCAAATGGTTGCAACACTCAAGAGTTGGCATTCTCTAATGGCTAACTGAAATTAGAAACCTTATTATCTTCTCCAAAGTTCTTATCAAATGCAATTCACAATAATCAAATGCTAAACAATGAGGTTCTCGCCCCTATTTATTCTTTTCCTTCACCCTTCTAGAAGGAAGTAAAATATTATTTAATTGCATTCTCTAGAAGCTTCCCCCTTTCCAATAATTAATGCACTCTCTAGAAGCTTCTCCCTTGCAATACAATAATTAATTGTGCTTCTAGAATTTTAAATTACTAGAAGCTTCCCCCTTTCCAATAATTAATGCACTCTCTAGAAAATTGAATTAATTAAATATAAAGTCGCCTTTAAAAAAAATAAAAATTTAATGACTTTATAAGAAATTAATTTAATAAATTTCTCCTTATTTCTCCACTTAGCCTTCGAAGAATGTCAAGGCTAAGAACTCCACTGAGATGCTAAAAAGATGGGGACATTACAAAAGTTTTTGAGTAAAGAGGATTAAGTATGATGGAATTACAATGGGCACTTGATCAATTAGTAGTTGACAAGATAATGTGTTGTTTGATCATTGTATTAAGTGAAGAAGACATATGAGTTGAAGTACATAAGAGATACTTGATGAAAGTCAAGAAGTTGAGTATAACACTAAGCTTGAATCAGTGATAGTTCATTAAGTCAATGAACATTTTGAATCAGAAGATTAACATAAGTAATAGTTGAGAAAATAGTATTAGTTGAGTGATGGTAATGGTTGAGCGAAATGATGAAGGAAAACTAAAATAGTGACCGACTGCAGTGAAGGTTGAGTGAGCCAATATAAACTAAGCAAGATAGATTAATGGAGATCGAGCTACCAAGTGATGACCAAGATAATGAGCATAGTGATGACCAAGAGATAGAAAATTAATATTTTGTGAAAGAATTAAGATTTGAGGTTGACACAATTAAATTTACAAATTGGTTGAAATGCATAAATTATAAGGATTGATGAACTCACATACTTAATGCATGAATTGAGTTTGTCAAGTGATCTAAGATGGTGATTTAATAAAAAGTTTATAGAAGTTTCAATAAAGGATAAGGACAAAATAATGGATAGATTCAATGAATCTGGTCGCACCCTAAGATCTACGATGATGCTTAAGCGATAAAAGGAAAAAGATACCTATTTAAGGAGGCACAAGAGATGTTTTATGTTGGTTGATTGGTTGTTGATTTGAAAATTTGTGAAGGACAAGTGAATAACAAAGTTGCCAAGGAAAAGTAAGAAGTTTTTGATGAGTGATTACTTGAAGAGTTGCCAAGCAGATTAGAGATGGATAATATGATGAAGTCTAGTTAATGAACTAGAAAGGAGTCGAATGGAAATCTAAATTTACAAATTGCATTGTATTTTATTAGATCAAACCTAGTTGCTACTTTCCAACCATTGTGATGGTAAAATCCTTTAATCAAGGTTGACCTAACAGTCATATTATAAATCCCTTAATCAAGGTGACATTCTAATGGAATGATCCAAAGACCTCTAAGAAGGCCACTCCTAAATGGGTGATTAAATCCTTTAATAGGGTCACACATAATAGTGCATTTTGTAACCTTTAACAAGGTTGGATTTTAACCAAGCTCACTTTAGAAGAGTGAAAAGTGGTAGCATGTTACTTGGTGGTTTTTCCTAAATTGGGTCTCCATGTTAAATAATGGTGTCATAATTGTCTAAATGCTGTGTTGATATTTCATGCTATTTACTGTTACACATTTATGTTATTCAACACTAAACAAAGAGTTAAGTGATGATATGTTAAGTTGGATTACTGATGAGTTGTTATATTGGCCAAGTAGATTTATGAGTTGGAATAAGTTGTTTGAATTTTTTAAAAGTTGAATTGGTACATTTGGAGCTACGAATGATTGATTCACTCACCCCCCCTCCCCTCTCAATTATTCTAATCATTTTAACAATTGGTATCAAAGTATTGGTGCTTGTAAGGAAATTTTGAAGGGACTTAAGCTAAAGATCAAGATGTACAAGAGAGAGGTACCCAGGCTAAACAAACTTACTAGCATGGAAACGTCTAATGAGATTGCATCTATCTAGAGTTGGAGATTTTACACTATACTGCTTGGGAGATGAATACATTGAAGTCCCTAGACTCATGCCAATTAAGAAAATAAAAGAGAAGCATGAGCACAATTGAATGATGATAGATCTTGCATCTTCCCTAAGTTATGTTGAATTTGACGATGTGAAGGATTGCACTACTACAAAGAAAATGTGGGATAAGCTGGTACAAATTCATAGAGGAGACACAAATGTGTTAAGGGCTAAAGTTGAAAGTTTGAGGGGTAAGTTTGATGACATAAAAATGAAAGAAGGAGAAATAATTGCACAATATTGTGGCTGAATCAAAGAATTAGTGAATGTAATTAGAGGTGCTAGAGCAAGCATATCTAAAGTGGTTGTAATTAACAAGGTATTGAGGACTTTACTGCCTATCTATACAATTAGAGTATCTGCAAGACAAGACCTAAGATGTACACCTGGTAATGATCTGACCTTGGATAGTCTATTTGAAAGACTCGCTGCATTTGAATTGTCAATTTTTTTTAACTATACACCTTCTAGTGTTGAATGTGCTTTAAAGTCTCTACTAACCCTTGATGGATCTAAAAGAAGAAAATTTTCAAAGAATAAGCCTTTGGATAGTGATAGTGAATTCGATGATGACCTTGATGATTTAGAAGCATCATTTGTAAGAAGGCTACCATGAGGAAAAGGCAACTACAAAAGTAAACTTCCTACAATATGTTTTACATGTAACAAAGTTGGTCATATTGCTGCAAGGTGTCCTAAAAAAGATGATAAGGACGAAAGGAAAGACAACAAATATTGAGGAAGGAAAGACAATAGAGACAACCAAGGTAATAGAGACTACAAAGGATAAGATAAGAAATCTTGTTACATTATTGAAGAAGATGGTTTTAATAGTGATTCTAATGACCATGATGAAGAAGTTGTTTATGTTGCAATAAAAGATGAATCTAACGAAGATGAAAAACTTGAGAAAAATACTCTAATTTCACATGTGAGAAAGAATGATAAATGGATAATTGATAGTGGTTGCTTACATCATATAATTGGTGATACATTTTTGAAAAGATAGAACACTATAATGGTAGTTCTGTTAAGTTTGGATATGATGCACCATGTTATATGAAAGATAAAGGATCAACTACATTGAATGAAAAGATCAGATGTGACAACACATATTGGGTTGATGGATTAAAATATAATTTGTAGAGTATGGAACAGTTAAATAGTTTATGCTACCAAGTTTTATTTCAAAACAAGAAGGCAAAAATCTACTAGTGGTGAATAGGTTGGAAGTAGAGAGCAAACAAGAGGTAACTTGTTCTATCTAGACCTATATGAAGATACTTGTCTATTTTCACAATTGAAGATGTTTGGTTATGGCATAAGAGGCTATGTCAAAAGCAATTTGATAATTTGTTAAGCATTAGTAAGATGGAAATAGTAATAAAATTGCCAAGATTGAGAAAACGTGATAAAGTAACATGCAAACAATGTCAAATGGGAAAAATGAAAAAGTCTAGTTTCAAGAGCAATACCTATTCTTCTCATGATATTTTGGAGTTGGTTCATAATAATTTATGTGGTCCTATTGGAGTGCAAAGATATTATGGTGACAAGTACTTTATTTTATTTGTTGATGATTTCTTTAGAATGATGACTGTGATGTTTCTTAAAGAAAAAGACTATGCTTTTCAAATGTTTAAGTGGTGTTTTTCTAGAGTTGAGAAGGAAAGAGGTAAGAGTATGGAATGCTTAAGATTAGATAGAGGAGGTAATTATTATATGAATATTTCAATACATTATGTAATGACAAATGAATTAAAAGATAAATGTGAGCACTGAGGCCTCCACCGCAAAATGGGATAGTTGAAAGAAGAAATAGATCAATCATGGACTGTGCAAGAACACTGATGATGGAGAAGAATTTTTCACAAAAGTATTGGAGAGAAGTTGTAAGTATTGCTATTTATACACTGAATGGAGTTCAAATGAAGAAAGGTACAAACAAAACTCCTTTTGAATTGTGGTATGGTTATGCACCTAATGTAAAATATTTCAAAGTTTTTGGAAGCAAGTGTTATATATTGAAAGATGCAAGGAAATGAAAACTTGATGCAAAGATGATGAAGGTATATAATTAGTATATTCCACTAAAATAAATGCATACTAGTGTTTAAATTATATAACTAACAAAATAGTGGAAAGTGCAAAAGTGAGAGTTGATGAATTTACAGAAAAGAATGAAGAAGAATGCAAGAAGGAATATGAAGATTACAAAAAAATTGTAAGCGTCTTTAAAGGAGAACATAGTACATTACCTGAACCTAAGAAAGAGATTGTCGAGCATCAACAAAGAAGCTCTATCAAACCTTAGTAGGTTGTCAAGCATCAGGTTGTAGGAGTTGAGTCATAGAGACAGGAGACAGAACACCAAATAGAGGAAGTTGAGTTACAATAGAAGATACCAAATGAAGTTGAGCAAGATAGACCAAGTAATTTACCACAAGGAGAAAGAAGATTTGAACTTTTCTTAGCAAAATATGTAAGAAGATACAACACAGTAGATCAAATCATTGGAGACAAATATTTAGGAGTCATGAAAAGAAACAAATTGAAGAATGATTCATGTTTACTATGTGAGTTTGGACCAAGAACAGTTAAAGATGCATAGGAGAATGAAGATTGGATTAAATAAATGAATGAGGAGATTGATCAAATGGAGAATAAAAATACATGGACATTGGTACCAAGGTCAAAGGACAAGAATATGATTGGAACAAAGTGGGTATTCAAAAACAAGTTGGATGAGAAAGTTGAAGTCAGAAGGGAAAAAGCAAGATTGGTTTGTAAGGGATATGCACAAGAGGAAGGAATTGACTATGGAGAGACATTATCCCTAGTTGCAAGGTTGGAAGGAGGAAGAATATTACTTGCATATGTTTCTTAAAAATGATTCAAGGTTTATCAAATGGATGTCAAATTTGCATTTTTGAATGGAATCTTGGAAGGAAACTACATTGAACAACTTGGAGGATTTGTTGATCCTTGCAAGAAGAACATGGTATGTAAGTTACACAAAGAATTTTATGGTTTAAAACATGCCTCTATAGCATGGTATGAAAGGTTACATACATATTTGGTGAAAATTGGTTTTGCAAGAACTAATGTTAATAGCAATCTGTATTCAAAGAGTGAATCTGAGAATAAGATATTGCTAGCTGAAATATTTGTTGATGATATCATATTTGGAGGACATGATGTATTGTGCAAATAATTTTCTAATGAGATGAATAAAGAATTCAAAATGTCAATGTTTGGAGAGTTAAAATTTTTTGTTGGTTTGCAAATCTATCAAATGAAAGGAGGTATATACATTACACGATCAAAGTATATCAAGGTGATACTAGAAACCTTTGGAATGGAAGATTCAAGACCAATTGGAGCACCTATGGCTACTGGACATAAACTTTCAAACAATGATGGATTTGCCAAAGTAAATTAGACATTATAGAGGTCAATAATTGGAAAATTACACCATGTTGTTCATAACAGACCTAACATTGCATTAGTTATTTGTATCATTGCAAGAGTTTCTGCTAATCTTAAGGAGAATCACATGATGGTAGTGAAAAGGCTATTGAGACATCTAAAAGTAATGAAAGATTATGGCTTATGGTATTGGAAGAATGACACGTTTGAGCTGAAAGTTTACATAGATTTTGATTGGGCCGGACACATTGATGACTGAAATAGTACAAGTGGAGGAACTTTCTTTATATGAAAGAGATTGATTTCGTGGACAAGCAAGAAGTAAAATTTTATCTCCCAATCTACAATAGATGTTAAATATATTGCAACAGCAGTTAATTGTTCAAAAATTGTGTGGATCAAGAAATTATTGGAAGGTATAAAGGAAGAGATAACTGAACCTATGGTGATATATTGTGATAACAAAGTGCTATAAAAATATCTAAGAATTGTGTGATGCACACAAAGACCAAGCATATTTTCATTAAGTATTATTATTTGAGGGAACTAGTCTAAGAAAAAGAAGTAAGACTAGAGTATGTGAATACTAAGGAAAAAATAGTTGATATATTCACAAAGGCATTACCTAAGGTTGCATTTGAGTATCTAAGAAGTAAATTAGATGTCATTCCCTTGTCTGAAGAAAACTAAGAAGATATGTACTATTGCATAAATTGTTATGATCAAAATATCTTATAGATTGGTGCAAGAGATCACACTTTAGGAGGTGCCTAAAGATGTGAAAAGAAAGACAAGAGCATGAGTTGATAAGGCTAAAAGTATAAGATGAAAGAGGGAGTGATATTTTACTGATCAATCAATATAGAAAGTGATGAAGCAAGATATGTGTACATGATATTGTATGGTGGATGATGTATTTGGAATTGTTGTTGAAGAGAGAGAAGTATAGCAGTTACCATCTAGTTATAAATCAAGAGGGAGAATATGAATATATGAAGATGTGTGGGGAAGAAGATATGTGTTCAATTACTATCATGGAGATATGCAAAATAGGGAGCTAATACAATTAGTACTAAAATGAAGAATCATAATTGGTATCATAGAGGGAGAAGTGTAAGGAAGTAATGAAGATAACATATAAAAGATTGCATGAATGAAAACCATAATGAAACCTAGGATATTAATGAAGATTTGATACAGAACATAGAGGGAGATGATAGTGAAAATCTAGAGGATACTTTTTCCATTGCATGGTAACTAAACATGTTACCATAAATGGCAAAGAGAGAGATTTTTAAAAACTACAATTGGAATGATTGATATGATATCATTGATGTTAAGCCTTACTAGTAAGACATTTTTTCTTTTGGTCAGTAATAGTTTTTCTTTATTAATATAAAATATTTAACATAAGTACATATATAGGTTATCTTAACTAGCCTTTCCACCCCTATTATAACTTAAGTTATCGTCAACTTCCCATACATCCTTTAACCCTACACAACTATTGCCCCTTTTCATGGGCTATACATAATTTACAATTCATATTCATTACAAGTCAAATTACACATAAAACCCTATATTAATTTCACCACCTGTCCCTCCTCCACTTATGTCTAACAGATTCAACCACTTACCTTCTCCACTTGTTAACCACTTTAGCCTTGGCTTCTTTTCATTGAACTTCCTACAAAGCTTTACCTTCTACATTCACCATCAAAACCCTGCTCCTCAAATTTTACCCTAAATCTATTGGTAGTCAATCTTCCTCTCAAAATAGGCATCCATCACCTTTCTTTACAATGTTTATCCTTCAAATCCTTTCTGCAAATTCAAAATTTTGCAACCTTGCACTAGCTTTAGTAGTGAAAAAAAAAACAAAAAACAAAAAACTTTCCATCTACAAGTTATTCTTCCACGTTTACTTGGAATCAAACCCTCACCATGTGACAAATTTTCCTATTTCCTGTACTCCTCTAGGGCTTTGGATGGGCAATTACAAACCCTATCACCTTCTGTCTATCCTTCTCCTTGAAGATGTGAATTTCCTCCACCTGTCGCAACCATACCAATTTAATCCTTGCTTTGTGTTCTTTGTCTACACTCGTTAGCCACCAAAAAAAACCATATTTTCTTTATCTTTTCCTTCCTCTTCATTTTCAAAACACTCACTATAATCAAACCCCTATCCCAACCATGCCCATTCCATCAAAGATTCTATCCCTACAATCAAGTCATTGAGGAATAACATTCTCATCACTCATTCCATCTCATCTTATGGAAATGCCAGTTCTAGACCACATGCCATCACCATAGCTACTATGTCAACATTGACTGGTAAGACATTTGTGATATTACTATCAGGATTTTTTAATAGTGTAGAGTGTCATATCTTTGATTGATGAGGAGGATTTGAAAAGAGAAGATAACAAGGTAAGCTACTAAATTTGTTGAGTAAAGAGGAGTAAGTATGATAGAATTACTATGGGCACTTGATCAATTAGTATTTAACAATATAATGTGTTATTTGATCATTGTATTGAGTGAAGAAGACAAATGAGTGGAACTAAATAAGAGATATTTGATGAAAGTCAAGAAGTTGAGTATAACACTAAGCTTGGCAGAGTGATAGTTCACTAGGTAAATGAAGAAGTTGAAGCATACCATTAAGGAACTTAAGTAATATATGAGAAAATAATGTTATTCAAGTGATGGTAATGGCCATGTGAAATGATGAAGGAAAACTAAAGTAGTGATTGAGCATAGTAAAGGCCAAGCGAGCTAGTGTAAGTTGAACGAGGTAGATCAATAGAGATTGAGTTACTCATTAATGACCGAGATGAAGAACATATAGATGACTAAGTGTAATCAAATTGATAATTTGTGAAAGAATCAATATTTGAGGCTAACACAGTTGAATTTATGAATTGATCAAAATAGATAAATGATAAGGATTGATGAGCTCATGTACTTAATGCATAGATTGAGTTTGTTAAGTGAACTAAGGTGAGGATTTAATAAGAAGTTTCCAAAATTTTCAAAAAAGGAGAAGAAGGACAAAATAATGGATAGATTCAATATATATGATCAATCCCTAAGATCTACAGTGATGTTTTAGTGGCAAAAGATCAAAGCTACCTATTTAAGGAGGCACAAGAGATATTTTATGTTGGTTGATTTTCAAATTTGTGAAGGACAATTGAAGATCAAAGTTGCAGAGCAAAAGTAAGAAGTTTTTGAAGAGTGGTTTCTTTAAGAGTTGCCAAGAAGATCAAAGATGGAGAATAAAATGAAGTCCATTCAATGAACCAGAAATGAGGTGAATGGAGATCTAAAATTGCAAAGTGAGTTGTATTTTATCATATTAAACCTAGGTGTTACTTTCTAACCATTTTGGTAGTAAAATCCTTTAATCAAGGTTGACCTAATAGTCATATTATAAATTGTTTAATCAAGGTGACATTCTAATGGAATGATCCAAAGACCTCTAACAAGGCCACTCCTAACAAAAATATTAAATCCTTTAATAGGGTCACATCTAATAGTGTGTTTTGTAACCTTTAACAGGGTTGGCTCTTAAACATGCTCACTTCAAAAGAGTGAAAAGTGGTAGCATGTTACTTGGTGGTTTTTTCCTAATTGGGTTTCCATGTGAAACCCTTGGGCCCTAATTGTGTGGATGTCTTTTGATGTTTCATGCTATTTACTATTATACATATTTCTTTTATTTGACATATACTAAATAGAGAATTAAGTGATGATTTGTTAAGTTGGATTACTGATAAGTTGTTATATTGGCTGAATGGATTTATGAGTTTGAATAAGTTCTTTGAAGTTGTTAAATGTTGTACCAGACTTGAGGATAACTAATTCGCCCCACACACTCTCTGTTATTTTAATCATTCTAACAAATACAATTTACAAACTTGGAAACATTCTAGTGCAAGAGCACCTAGGTAAGGCTATCTAACAACCTAGAGTTCCTAGTTGAGTTTTGGCTTACAGTGGCCTTAGCCAAGAAATAGTGGAATAAAGAGGGATAAAGAGTCCTAAAGTATGACTTATCCATTAGGAGGTCTAATTGGGTCTTCGTTACTACTTAGTCATCCAAATTTGCTTAGTGTAGTCAAATTATTACCAGTGTTATTAAGAATGGAAATTGTGCATCTAGAGGGATATATTAGTCAACTAAGGGATGAAATGATGTTTTCACATCATAAGTTACATATCTAGGCACTTGGTGGATTTTCATGGGATTTGGACCAAGTTTGGTCTAACTAGGACAAAAATTCTAAAGTTGCTTGATAAAAATTATCATGACATTTTTTCTTGCAAAAAGAGCAACTTCAATCATATGGTTGTGTAACCACCTCTAAGTAGTTGGATCAAAGGTCATAGACCTATACAAGGCCTCCCTAGATATTTCACAATGGTTGGATGTAGTTTTGAAGGAATAACAACTTATGAATGAGCAAGTTTTCTTAGTATTTTGATGTATTTCCTTGTTAATGATGTTTCTATGGATTGAACTTAGTACTATGACTTGTGAATGAGGTATCCCATGTAATTAATAGATTATATGTGTGTTTATTGAGTGTGTTTAGTTCATTTTCATTTCTTTTGTAAATTCTTTAGTTTTCTGCACTATTGTTGGTCTGAACCAAGTAGCTTGTGTAAATGTGGTCATAACTCAGCATTCCTTTGTGGCATCTGTATGAGATCTTGAAATTGGTAAGATGAATCATTTTACCATATGTGTGGAGAATTTTGGAACTTGGAAAGGTTGTTTTCTATTTTTGCAGTGATGCCCTAGGCAAGATAGTATTGCATGGCTAGAGAACATAGAGCACTGCAAGAGTCTTTTAGTGGATTGAATGCATTGGATGTTTCAATATGATAATTTGGAGAGGAAGAAAGAAGTGGGAAGAGGACCACACCCAAGGATATTTTTGGGTGATTATTTTTTTGAGGTAAAAAAGTAAACCTTGTGTAGACTATTCAAAGTCCATGAAACCCTAATTTTTAGGCTATAAAATAACACTCCATTATATGGTAAGTTTGAGGAGTGGATAACAATAAAATATTGAAGGGATCCATAAAGGGTATCAGGAAGTGAATCTTTTTTAGCATTTTTTTTTTTGATAAATTTGGAGTTATTGGTCAAATAGTAAGAAATTATGCCTAATTCCTTGTAGCCCAAATTAGGACACTTTGGTGCTAGATCTTGAAATCGATAAGGATTCCAATGCAATTAGGGTTGTTTGGTGTTGTAATAGGCCCAAAACCTTAGTAACAATCCTTCCTCTCCAAGGTTGATTTTTTTTTTCTCAAATTTGGTTGGTAGGTATAGGAGATGCAGGGAGACATCCAAGGGCAAGCTTATGGCTAAGTTGGTTCTAATGTTTATGTTGTAAAATTGAAGATAAGAGGTTTAAGTTAGGAAAACTCTTGAGGTAGGGTAGTGAATAACCCTAATAGGCTAGAGAAGTGGCCTAGAGAAGACCCTAAAGCGAGTAGGGTTGGTGACCAAGATTTGTCATTTCATCACATTCCACTACAACTATCAACATATGTAATAATTAAGTTTGACATTTACCTTGGACTACCATTTGATTATTAAAATTAATAAATAGTTCCTATTAGTGCAATACAGAGAAATTCCATAGTTCAAATACCATTTAGATTGGCTTGGACCATTCAATACACAAGTCAAAAAGTTGGGCACTTGCAAAAGCCACTATTGATATAGGACTAATTGAAAGAATGAGAATGGAATTTACTACCATATCTTTGGTAAAGTATTTAGAAGGACTAAGAATAATTTTATCCTTCACTTATGATCAATATGAAAAATTTAGGAAGCGAAAACAACTTACAAAAGGGAAAAATGAATAAAACATATTGAAAGCTTTAGGAATGAGTCAATGTATTGCCTTTTCAAAGATTTTTTTTTAAATATCAATTTCAAACTTATATACCTTATTTGATAATAAAAAAACCACTTTTACTTTGTAAAATCCATTTTTTTTCAATCTTGTTCATAAATAATGTTTACATTGTAACATGCCAAACAAGGTGTAATAAAAATTATTACTAAAAAATATTGTACCTGCATTCCACTAAAAATGGGAATTGTCATTTACTAGTCATTTGTTTTGGAAAAGGTGGTGAACTTCCTCTTTAAATAGTGATCACCCTATCAATGATAGGCTAGAAAAATTCATCTATATTGGCAACAAATTATACCCTACTAATATCAAAGATGGGAAGGATAGAGTTTGATAATCAGGGAATACACTATATCATGGATTTGATTTGTTAGTGTAAATAATAATTATTTACACTTTACTTAAGTTTACTTAGGTTAATGCATTATTTTATTATTTATTAGTTAGACACATAGGAGTATGCATACTCATATGAGTTATCATGTTGACAACACAAGAGTTAGCAACTCTATTTTAGCACATGGTGTCTACAACACTGGAGTTTGCATAATCAATTGAGTTGTCATGTTGACAACATAGTTGTTCATACTCTTAATTTAGCACATGGTGTCTATAACACTGGAGTTTGCATAATCAACTGAGTTTTCATGTTGAAAACACAATTGTTTACACTCTTAATTAAGCACATGATGTCTACAACATAATTTTACGTGACACACCTATGTAATCTTATCTTCTCATCATCGCACTAACTCTATGCTCAATGGAGGATAATCCACTTCTGGTGGACATGTGCTTAGTTGGTGAGCTTATCTCTTTGCTCACTCCTAGACATTCTAGAAGCATTCTAGAGGCCTTTATATACAGGATGTCCTAGTGTTTTTGTATAGCAGTTACATTATTCATTTTGGATTTATTTTTTCTCTCACACCGTTGAGATTTTCCAAGCTCTACCTTTCCTTCTCTGGATTCTCTTCAGCATGTTATTTGCATGCAGGTGTTCTTGGCGATCTGTGAAGTTAGTTTTCACAACTTCTACATGGTATCTGAGTGTCCTTGCTGCTTCTTGGTTTGGAGATTTTGAAGCCACTATTCAAAGATAGAAACCCCAACTTTTTTGAGGTTTTTTCTTCAATTGGGAGGAAGTCCATTTTTTGGCCATAACTTGAGCATACGAAGGTCTTTTTTCGATTTGAAAGAAGCACCAGAAAGCTAGTTCTAAAAAAGAGATGATGATGTAGGCTTCATTTTGTTCAGAGGCCATTTAAGCTCCTATTTTTTGTGTTGAAGTTGAGGCTTTTGTTTCCTCCTTCTCTATAGCTGGCATCCATTTTTTTTCTCAATTTTTGTGCTTCCAGTAGTTGTTTCTTTGGTTTATGACAGATATATTTATACATTTTGGGGGGGTGCATTTTCCTTTCTATAATTTACTTCAGAATTGACCTTTCTACTTTCATCTTCTTCTCTCAATGTCAAACCCCTCTATGACCCGACTGTCGCCACACAACTACCACAATTGGAAAGCACACATGACTCAAATTCTTATGTCACGTGGCTTATTATCATGTTTGGATGAGAACCAACCTATCCTACAATGCCCTTTTGAGGTTCTTCAGCATAGGAACAAAATGGATGAAGCCATGGGCTTGATTGCAATGAATATTTCAAATGGGTTATCGTTTCGACTACAACCAGGGTTATGTGGGACAACTTTTCCACCTTGTTTGGCATAATGAATTAGTTCATGGTTCTACAAATAGATGTAGAGTTCACCTCCTTGGTTCTTGAATCATTCACCAGCATTGAGGACTTCTTGATGAAATTCAAATTGCTTCAATCTATTTTAAAGGTTTCTGGAAAGACAAAGTCAGATGATGAGTGTATCTTTTTTATACTCTCAAAGCTTTGATGTCCTCATCAGATTTTCACTTCTATCTTCTACTTCACTATGGATGCCTTGGGTAATAGACATCAAATGCCTTCTTTTGAGATAGTCTGTGATAGGTTAACTCATGAGAAGTCCAAGCTCACTCAGATGGATTCACTTATAGGTTCACAGTCATAGGCATTGCTTACCAAGGATACATAGGAGCAGAAGCTAAAGTAGATATTAGATTCCTCTTCTCAGCACTCTACTAGTCCATCATCTTCTTCTAAGAAGAAGGTGAAAAAGAAGACTTAGATTCCTACTTGTTCCTATTATCAAAAGGGACCTCATGATGAGTCACATTGTTTTCAAAAGAGATTTGATGGCTATGAGAAATAGATTACAGATTTGCAAGCTATTCTTCAGAAGAACACTATTTCCTCTCCATCCTCTTCTACCTCGGAGGGGCCTACCTTTCAGTATTCTTCCATATCTTCAACATCTACACCAAATTTTGGACATGGTCATGCATTACGGGTATCCATTGCATCCCCTTCCTAGGTCCCTTGGATACTGGATTCAGGTGCTTCTCACCATATGACATCTTCTCAAGGTATCTTCTCCACTATTGAGGCTTCTCCCATTCCTCATATTCTCATGGGGAATAAAACTACCCTACCAATCTGCGGGAAAGGTTCAGTTGGCATTTAGGATGGTATATTCAATGATGTATTGTATGTTCCATCTCTATCTGCAAACCTTTTCTCAATTTATCAGATTACACACAATGGATCAAGGAAGACAGTTGAGTTCACTGTAGATTCAATCTTCATTCAAGATAGTGCAACATGATGCCTTATTGTTGCAGGGATAGTAGATCATAACACCCATCTCTACACCTTCTCACACTTTGGTCCACCATCTCCACTATCAAGGCACAACTCTTCTCTTTCATGAGAGCATCATTTGGTGCAATCAGGACACTTGAACCTTTGTATTGTTCTTGAGATCATTTTTTTGACTACCACATCACATCCAATTGAGGTCTTTTCTCTTCAGTATGATTCTTCTTCCACTCTGCCTAACCCTCTAGCTCCATTCATCAAGCCTCCAAGTGCACTTATTGAGGATTCTACAGAGGACATTCATCTCCTCTTTCATGACAATGTTAGCACACTTGCCTTGGGGAATCCCTTTCAGGAACCTCATGTTTTCTCCTTTGAGCATTAGTTAGGCCTTCCAATTTCACCTCTTGTTCAGGGGTTTCATTATTTCATTCCCTTATTTCTTTTGCATTGGAGTTCCACTGGTTCACTCATTTCTACAGGGGTTCCATCATTCTAGGGGGCTTTGGTGTCTCTTCTCTCTCTCATGGGGGGCTAGTTGTACTTATGGTTTTGAGAAAGTCTCTTGAGCTATTTCTTTTTGTTGATTTTTCCATCTCTTTTTGGAGAGGAGTTTTTCCCACTAGGTTTTCTCCTTTGTCTCTGGTTTATAGAGATTTCATTGCATTTGTACATGGGTACCTAACATGACCTAGTAGCCGGGACCCATTATGCATTTCATCATAGCTTTTGTGAGCTTAAGTGCATTCCCATAAGTTGCACTTAAGGGGGGGTGTTAGTGTAAATAATTATTGTTTACACTTTATTTAAGTTTACTTAGGTTAATGCATTATTTTATTATTTATTAATTAGACACCTAGGAGTATGTGTACTCATATGAGTTGTCATGTTGACAGCATAAGAGTTAGCAACTCTATTTTAGCACATGGTGTCTACAACATTGGAGTTTGCATAATCAACTGAGTTGTCATGTTGACAAAAAAGTTGTTTACACTCTTAATTTAGCACGTGGTGTCTACAATAATGAAGTTTGCATAATCAACTCAGTTGTCATGTTGACAACACAGTTGTTCACACTCTTAATTAAGCACATGGTGTCTACAACATAATTTTACATGACACACCTATGTAAGCTTTTCTTCTCATCATCGCACTAACTCCTATGCTCAATGGAGGATAATCCACTTCTGGTGGATGTGTGCTTAGTTGGTGAGCTTATCTCTTCACTCACTCCTAGACATTCTAGAAGTATTCTAGAGGTCTTTATATACAGGCTTTCCTGGTGTTTTTGTACAGTAGTTACATTATTCATTTTGGAATATTTTTTCTCACACCGTTGAGATTTTCCAAGCACTACCTTTCCTTCTCTAGTTTCTCTTTGGTAGGTTATTTGTATGTAGGTGTTCTTGCAAATCTATGAAGTTGATTTTCATAACTTCTACATGATTTAGGTCATGCAGACCAAGGGCTTGATTCAGATCATACATTTGTAGACCAAGCATTTATAGATAATTAGGGACAAACTATATAAGATATATTGGAAAAATTAAATGATATCTACAAAATAATGTATATATTAGAGAAAATTGTTCTCTAACAACATAAATGGATTGACATCATCCAAAAAATATAAGTTTCTACTCAACTTATCAAATGGTATATGTTGTATAATGCAAATTCAAGATCTAGTAATTGTTAGGAATTGATAGACTAGCATAAGACATTGAATACATAGCTAAAAATAAATATAAAAATAGATCCAAGAAGATAAGTAATAATAGTGAATAGAGACCTTACCTAAACAATTTTATTCTACATCTTGCACCAATTTTTTTCTACATGAGACATCAATTAATTTCCTAGAATATTGGTTGATCGAGAGCCATAAGTTTGTAGGAGATTTATTAGTGTGCTTTGAGGTGAGAGCAATAAAATAGGTGGTATAAGGAGACAAGAAGAAGCATTTCTTACTCAAAATAAATGCCACAAAAGATGAACATCTTCATGAATAAGAAGAGCTATAGAAATGAATTTTAAAAATGTTTTTCTTTGCAAACTTTCATTCCCTCAAACTTGTAATCTTTGTGAAAAGGGAAAACTTCTTCACAAAAATGAAATATGTGGTGCCTTTGTTAATGGCACAAACTTTCACTACCTCTTCTACCAGCATAAGTGTCTTGGAGACTGACTGATAGACTCAATGATCAAAGGTTTTCCCATTGATGTCAACATATACACAAGACCAATAGAAAGGGACAACCAACAAAGAACATTGTAAACTTATGGGTCTATTATATAAGGATGATCATAAAAGAGAATATGTGTATGCCCAATAGAGGCAAGGGAAAAGGTAATCCAGTTAGATAAAACATGCTAAGTGTAGTTTGTGTCAGCATAAGGAGGAAGAGTGGAAGGAGATACAAATAGATCAATGAATTGAATGGGCTGGGTTAGCAAGATGTGCACGAAGCAAGGAACCTATGATTGTCTAGACATGTAGAGGGTAAAGAGTGCACTTAACATCACATTTAATGGTGGTGGGGGAATAGATTAAGGAACAATTAGAAGAATTTGAATTTTAATTCTTCCTAGTTAGAGAAAACCATCAAGAACAAATGACACTTGTGACTCTTATACAAACATGTTATTTTGACAAGAGTGGGGCAATATACAATGAGAAACCATGCTAATTATAGGGGTGAGAATTCAATATTTGAATTGATAGATTAACGCTTCTAAGAAAATATGAGAGAGTAGTATAAAAAGAGACACAATGGAAAGTGGAAAGGTTAGATTTCCAAGAGAATAACCAAAGAGCTAGAAGAGCCGAGATAAAGTGGAATCTCACAAAGTGAAGAAGAGTGATCAAAGAGAGATTATCTTTTAGGAGTGATTGTGCTAAAAAATTAAGAGAGTGTGCTTGAACAACACAAAGATTATTGTGTGCCCAAGTAAAGAGAGGAAAGAACACAAGTGATTAGAGATTGGAGTTGAAGAGCCAATAGAAGGAAAAGAATAGCTCCAAACTAGTCAAGAGAGCCAAAAAAGGATCTACACCAAGCTAAATTTAGTAGCCAAATTATTGCATCATTTCTCTATTATTTACTTACCTTTACAATACTAAATCCCTTTGAGAGTGGACCTTAACAAGTTATTTGTACAAATCCCTTAATAGGGTGACACATTAACTTGTGTTCTGAAGTCATTTAACTAGGTTGCTCTTAATAGAGCAAGAACTTAACAAGTCTCATCCAACTTCCCTAATAGGGTAGAACCTTATAGTGTCATTGTAATATTTTAATAGGAATAAAATCTTTACCAAGTGCACTTCAGAAGAGTGCAAACTTATGAGGATAAACTCACACACTATGGTTTTTATCCTAGCTCGGTTTCCATGCGATACATATTGTATTATGTATTTCTATTTTCATGTGATGTATTTTTGCTTAACCTTGGTTGGTTGAGTTATATCTTGTACTAACTTGAATAGAAAAGAGGAGTGTGATTTGAAGTCAATAGTGAGTATACTGATTCACCCCCCTACCCCTCTTAGTAGATTGACCTGTGATTGGGACCAACAATTGGGATCAAAGTTTAGGTCCTTAAGAGACAAGATTTTTACAGTTCACAGAAAAGATCAAGATGTTTAAAAGGGATATACTAATGTTCTCTAGGGAGAACTATAGCTCATACTATAGAAAGATGTGCTTACATATTAAGACTCTTGGAGATGCTTATTGGACCCATGTAGAGGTCAAACATGTTGAACCTACTAGCCAACTAAATGTAGACAAATTGAAAGAGAAGGAGATACACAACCACAATGGATGCTCTAGCAAGCAGCTTGTCATACTCTGAGTATAAAGATGTGGAGGAATTTGATAGAACATACAAAATGTGGGATAATTTGAAATTCATCCATGCTAGAGATAAGCATGTCATAAGCACAAAGCTGAGAGCTTGAGATGAAATTTTGATGACATGAGAATGCAAGAGGATGAAGAGATTGAAGCCCATGGAAAGTGAGTAAAATACATCATTCTATCCAACAGAGCATGCAATGGAGTAATTTTAGAAGATGAGTATATGAGCAAGATGCTTAGAAGCTTACTACCCAAGTATTCCATAAGGGTATCATCCATTCAAGAGCTGAGAATAATAGACAAGATGGAGGTGTCACTTTATGTCTTGATAGGAAAGTTCACTATGTTTAAACTTAGCAACTTTGACAATAGTTAGCCACCAAGGGTTGAAACTACATTCAAAGCCTATGTTGCACCAACTCTAACACTATCAAAAAGAGGAGAACCAAGTACATCTAGACATAGAAAGGAGATGGAAAGCGTGTATGTTGAAGACGTGGAAAAGGAAAAGGGAAGTACAAAGGTAAGCTTCCTTTTGAATTCTTTAACTAAAAAAAAGTAGAACATTATGCTTCTAGATGTCCAAAGCCTATCAAAAAGGAGATCAATGATTGGGGAGAAAACAAAAATTGGAAGGGTACCAACAAGAAGTGATCAAAAGAAAAAGAGAAGTGGTGCTACATCACTGAACGAGGTGTGACAGATAAAGAGTCAACTAATGATATGGAAGATGATAAGGATGAAGTATCCTTTGTTACCATCATAGAAGAAAGGGTGGAGAGAGTCTTCATGACAAGTACTAGTGTCCAAAAGAACTAGATAATAGATAGTGGTTGCTTACACCACATATTGGGTGACAAGAGAAAGTTCCACAAGGTCAATGCCTATGATGGAGGAATGGTGAAGTTTGACAATAATTCACCATGGTAGTGACAAGTAAAGTTAGTGTAGCCCTAAATAAATTGACCACTTGTAAAGATGTGTATCTAGTGGCAGGATTGAGATATAACCTATTGAGTGTGGATCAACTAATGGAAAAGGGCTATAAGTTTGAGTTCAACAAAGGGTCTTGCAAAATATTTGACAAGATAGGCAAGTTGCTTGCTATAGGAGAACAGAGTAGAGGTAACCTTTTCTACCTCAATATTTTTGGTAATACTTTTGTGCTAGCTAAAAATGATAATAGTTGGTTATGGAATAGAAGGTTTTGTCCAGTAAATTTTGAACGCATTGTCAAAGTAGGAAGGAAGAAATGTGTAAAGGGTTTACCCTATATTACTAAACTCAAAAATGTTATGTGTAAGGATTGTCAACTAGGAAAGCTGACAAGTTCAAGTTTCTCTAGCAAGTCACTCACTTCAAAACATGTATTAGATTTAGTTCATACTAACTTGTGAGGTCCCATGAGGAAAAAGAGTGTATCTGATGACATATTTTTTATGTTGTTCATTGATGATTATTCTAGAATGATGTGGACTATCTATTTGAAAGAAAAGTGATAAAGCTTTCACATTTCAATGTGTACATGGAAAAGGTGGAAAGAGAGATTAGTAGAGAATTGAAGTGCTTGAGATTAGACCGGGAAGGTGAATTCACCTCACAAGAATTTGAAAGCTACTAGGAGAAGCATGGAATCACAAGGAAAATGACAACTCCCAAGGCACCTCAATGAAATAGTGTTAGTGAAAGAAGAAATAAAACTATCATAGTGATCTGAATTATGATTCTAGATTACAACACCTAGTGTGAAACCTACGGTATTGTTAATTCTAATGTGAATAGCATAATTTCAGTACAACAGATTATGCAAGCCAAAAAGTGATCTGTTCAATTTGAAAATAGATTTTATACAAGTCTGATGGATCCCAAGGGTCATCACTATCCCTTAGAAATTAAAATGAAGATTCCACAACATAATTAAGTAAAAAATAAACTCTAACAACTATAAAAACTACAAAGTTCTACATTAAAAATTATGTCTACTTGTAGAAGTCATATCTTTCTACTAGTAGCTCAAAATCATGAACCATTAGAATTCATGGAAAGCTCTTCTGAAGCTTTACATTTAGTGTCCAAATTCTTACACATATCTACAACTTGTTCACCCTACCAAAGCCCAAAAATTCCCTGGAGACCTTCGAAAAATAAAAATACTAGAACATAGAAAATACTAGAAAAATAGATTTTGGTATTTTTCCCATTTCTTCTTTTGTCAGCTTCCTCTAGATCATCATTAACCATGTTTTGATCATTCCTCCCCCCTTGAGAGGTAATGGGCCCCATTGTATCCATGCTCTATAGTAGGTGCAGAAAGTGGATCTGAATTTGTTCATGTGTAAACCACTTCCCTTGATGAACAAACTAACCTACTTTCACCACATGATACAAGTAAATAGACTTCTAGTTCGTCAAGTTCTTCATAGAATTCTCCATAACTTGATCAATTTGGAGTAGATTAGCCAATTTTGGATTTAATTTTGTATGGTTTATCTCCTCAGCAACACTTGCAGTGTCTAGTAATGGAGGAAAATAAGGCTTCAATAGTTCAATGTTAAAAACTAGGTGAATGTTCAAGAATGGTGGAAAATTAAGTTCAAATCCATTTTCACCAACTTGTTTCAGAATCTTGTATGGACCATAATGAAGAAGATGAATCTTTTTATGAGGTCCTTGCAATATCTCCTAAAAATGCAACATACATTATCCCCAATCTTATAGTTATGAGGAGTTAGATGTTCATCATGCCTCTATTTATACTTCTTAGAAGTTCGCTCCCTAATCTAATGAACCTATTGTTGCAAATGGTGAATTCTATCAATGAACTTATTTGCATTTTCCTTCTCTTTATCCAAGCATGGGGTAAAATTAGGTTGCATAGATGGGATATAAATATTTATTGGTGTCAATGGTTGATATCCAATACAAACTTCAAAGGGGCTATGACTAGTTGAACTATGAATTGCCCTGTTGTAGCTATGTTGTACGTAAGGAAGACTTTCATCCCACGTACAAGGAAGTTTTTTTTTGATGGACATGGTGGTATGGGATTTATATAACATTCTTGTCTCGTCCTCAGAATGAATCATTAATAACACAAATGTACTAGTTTGAGAAATCAATCTTCTACATTGTTTTGAACTAATCAGAGATACAGAGTGAGCAAGACTCATCTCTGGTATTCAATACTTATGTTCATTCAATTTTACTATCACACTTCTTGGCCTAGATTCATACACCCCATGGCACTGATACATGTATGGTTGTCCCAATAAAATATCACACACAATAAGAGGAGCTACATCACAGATCGCCTCATCCTTGAATGGATTTATGGAATATGAAATAAGACATTGCTTATTTACCCATCCCATAGAATATGGTTGTGGGTGTGGTGTTGTCTTCAAATCTAATCTTTTTACAGTCTCAATAGATATCAAATTATTTTGACTACCACTATCACCAATAAAATGTAAAGCTTTTCCTCCTATCCACATTTGTGAATGAAATAGTCTCTCCTCATCATTCCTATTAGATAGCTTTGTAGTGCCCACTATGGCATATGGGTTAACCTCAATGATTTTTTCATCTTCCTTTTTTTTATCAAAATATATTGCCTTGTGTTTAGTGGTTCATTCATGGGTTTCCATCATTAGACTCTTTACAATTATGCGATCTTTGGAGTTATGAGAGGGAATTTTGTGGACTTCACACCACATATCTTATTCTTGGCCTATTTTCTTCACACCCCATATCTTTTTTGCTAGTGAATTTGGAAATGGCCCCTTTTCTATTTATTTCCCTATAGGTTTATTATCTTCACCTTTCCATTTGTTGTTCATTAGGTTTCCCCTTCTCCCTTTTTGTTTGAACTTGTCCTCATTTTTTTATGCATATTTAAAATCACTATACAATGTCTTTATATTCAAGAAATCTATTTCAATTTCGATTTATCTATGAAGACCACTCTTATACTTCAATACTTGATGTTTTTTCTAAATATTTTATACCAAGCTTTGTATAGAGAGAATGAAATATATTAGTGTACTCTTGAACTAATCAGTCCTTCTTCTTTCAAAGTAATTGTCATTGTATATATTTTTGTTCATAGGCATCTTCGAGGTAATATTCTTGTTTTATGTGATCCACAAAATCTTCCCATGTTGTTGTACTATCTAATAATATAGAAAATCCATGTTTATCTTGCACTTCTTTAGTTTCTGCATAAACTTCCCATGCCAACTTCACATGATTCTCAACTTTGAGGAGGGAAAAGGTGATTTTTTCAATATTTGAGAAATTATTAGCACAAAAGTACCTCTTCAAATTTGACAACCAATCATCAACGTCATCTGCATCAATTTTCCCTTGAAATGTTGGGATATCAAAATCTAGTTGTACTTTACATGGGGTTTGCCTGCAAAATGTTAAGTTCCTTAGATTGGCTTGTGAATCTTGTTTTTGATAAGAGCTTGTGAATCTTGTTTGTCCAACATCTATGAATATTTCTTCATCATCTCTTGTCATTTATTATCCAATGCATCTTCAACTAGTGTTTTGAAGGATTCTTCTATACCGTCAACCTGGTGTTTTGTCATCTGTGACCGTGTGTGTCTCAAAGGAAGATTATATGAAGGATTTCTTGTACCCAATCCCAACCTTTGGTAAGTTGACTACGTACGATGGAACATACAAGAGAGAATAAGATCCGATACCATTGACCCAAATTGTGATTCTAGATTACAATGCCTAGTGTGAAACTTGCAATATTGTTAATTCTAATGTGAATAACACAATTTCAATACAATAGATTATGCAAGCCAAAAAGTGATCTATTCAATTTGAAAATAAAGTTTGTACAAGTCTGATGGATCTCAAGGGTTATCACTATCCCTTGGAAATGAAAATGAAGAGTCCACAACATAATTAATTACAAAATAAACTCTAATAACTATAAAAACTACGAAAATCTACATGAAAAATTATGTTTACTTGTAGAAGTCATAAATTTCTACTCGTAGTTTGAAATCATGAACCATCAATTTTTTTGGAAAGATCTTCTAAAGTTCTACATTTAGTGTCAAAAGTCTTAAGCATGGCTATCACTTTTTGGCCTTGCTAAAGCCCAAAAATGCCTCAGAGACCTCCAAAAAAGAAAAATACTAGAACATGAAAATACTAGAAAAATAGATTTTGATATTTTCCCATTTCTTCTTTTGTCGGCCTCCTCTAGATCATCATGGACCATGTTCTAATCATATAGATTATGCTAGAACTCTAATATTTTAAAACAATGTTAGACAGATCTATTAGAGAGAAATTGTAAGCACAACAATGTATGCTTTAAATAGGGTGTAAGTAAAGAAGGGAATGAAGAAGACTCCATATGAATTGTGGTTTAGTCACACACCATTTTTCAATTACTTCAAAGTATTTAGAAGCAAGTGTTATACCACTTAGAGAGATGAATACCAAGGGAAGTTTGAACCTAAAAGTTATGATGGTGTATTTTGGGGATACTCTGCCAAGAGTAGTGTTTACCGGTGTCTAAATCTTTGGACAAGAAAAATTATGAATTTTGCCACTTTGAAGGTGGATAAATTCTCAGACAAAAAGGAGGAAGATTGAAAAAAGGAACTAGAAGATTACAAGCAATTTGAGTATATTCCTCTAAGTGATATAATGGAAAGAGTATCAGTTGAGGTAGAACCTATACAAGAAATTATATTGGCCCGAGTAGAAGAAGCTAGACCTAAAAAGAAGAGAGAAAATGCACACCTGAATCTTGAAAGAGAACTAGTGCTAGCTAAATATGTGAGAAGACACTACTCATGTAGTGCCTACCCTCGTTCACATCTTTTCTAGACATTGTTGTTGTTATTATTAGACTATGTTGGACTAGTTTTATGTTGATAGATTAGTAGTATTGTTTTGAGACTATCAGACATTATGTTATGGATTTAGTGGATCATATATGATGAGATCATTTAGACTTTACATTTCATGTATGCATGATGATCATTACATTTCTTTCAGTTATTGTTGATGATTAGTCAGATGGTTTATTATTTCATGTGCTTTATTATGGATACTTACCCCATACTTGCATATGTATGGTGTGCGTGTTTTCTTATTGTATGGTGTTTCTGATATAGTTAAGGAAGGGAGTTGTAGTCACCTGCTTAGTCAGGATCTACACGATGCACCACTTCCTGCCATTGTCTATTTAGCTTAGCATTATATATTGTATGTACATGCATGATTTTTCTGCAAGTTGCAGGTACCGAGTATCGACTTCCCTGAATTTTACAGGATGAGCGTACCCTATTATACTATCTCAATGATAAGAGAAGGGAGATAAATTCTCAAGTCCAAATCCCAAACCCTTAAACCAATTGTCCTAGTAAGGTAGGACAAGTATCTGGATATTTTACCCACCGAATGTGTCGGATGACATAATTCGTGATTTTTAACCCTTTAGACTGATTTTGTGTGAATTGCTCTATGATGAGTTTTCATATTTTATCTTGGAGGTCTATGGTGAATTTTCTATTAATTAAGTCTTAATAAATAGATTTAATTAATAAATTAATTATTTGAGAAATTAATATAAAATATCATGATCTTTGATATTTTGATTATAATTAATTAAATGAGAATTAATTGAGGAAAAAATAATTAAATAAAAGAAAAATAGAAATTAAAATTAATAATAATAATAAAATAATAATAAAGTAATAAATAAATAATAATAATAAAAGTTATAAAAAAATTAAAATGAAAGTTATAAATATTTAAATAGAAATTATATAAAAAGCAAATTGGAGTTATGAGCTTGCTTGGGAATTAACGCACCTTTTAATTTCTCATATGTCAACAACACGAGGGTTAGTATATCAATTAAGCACATGGTGTCTACAACCCTATGGCTCATCTAGAAGGTTGGAAAAGACTCATGCTTAGTTGGTGACACCTTCTAGCTATTTCTAGAAGCATTCTAGGTGCTTCCTGAGAACTCTTTATATTCAGGCATTCCTAGAAGCTTAGACATAGCGTTGGAGAGCAATTGGAGCATTGGAGGACTCGAAAACTCTAAAGAAGGAAGGAGCTTGCTCTGTGGGTTTTCTGAGGAAGAGCGAATTAGCATCAAAATCTGGGTAGATTCTTGTGATTTTACTTATGCTATTTCTGCATCTTGCATTCCCTGTCTTCTTCATGTCTTCCATATGTCTTTTGAGGATTTTCCTATTTTAATTGTATGCATTCTCAATATGGGTAGTTAAATTTATTTGAGAATTTTATATGCATAGATCTAAAAAGAACACGGGGCTAGGGTTTAGATTCATAGTCAAACCCATCGGATTAATTAATGGAAAAAGTTTGAGATCAAAGATTATAGGAAAATTTTGTGAATTGGAATTTATATTTCGTGTATATAAATGTTTATATTTTTAAATCTGCATGCATGCATACATACATATATATATATATATATATATATATATATATATATATATATATATATATATATATATATATATATATATATATATACAATTATATATATGTGTCTATATGCTGTGATATTTGATTAAACTTTGTATGTATATATACACACACACACACACACACATATATATATATATACATATATATGTATATATATATATATTTATTTAACTAAAAGTCGAATGACATATATTTTGCAGCGAGCGAATGTTTTAAAAATCGCATCGCGATTCATCTCTGAGAAAAGCGTTTTAAAAACGCTATTGAAAAACAATATTAAACATGTCTTTGGGCAGATATATGACCCAGTACCTGTACGTCGGGCAGCGACATCATACCTGCGATTGTAGGTACTGCGACTACTGTCGCAGGCCTGCGACGGTGGGCATGGTGGCCGCACAGCTATTATAGCCGGCGGTGACTGTTGTTAAATAGTAGTATGAGATTAAAGTTTTAATATGACATCAATCGAAATTTTGTAATTCAATTTTATATTTCATTTTTTTATATAAAATGCAACAATTATATATATTTATATATATGTGTATATATATATATATATATATATTTAAATATATATATATATATATTTATATATATATATATATATATTTAAATAAATATATATATATTTATATATATATATATATATTTAAATATATATATATATATATTTATTTATATATATATATATATATATTTAAATATATATATATATATATATATATGTAAATATGTTAATTAATAAATTTAAATTATTATTATTTGATAAAGATATTAATATTAAAGGTTCATCTTTTATAACGATGAGTTATTTTATAATATTATCATTTAATTATAAGATTTAATTAAATTGTTCTAAATTATTAAAGAAAGAATATGCAATTTAATTAATAATTTGGTGGGGGACGTTTTCAAACAAAGATTATTATTGAAAGATGGATTTTAAGGGAAACTTTTATTCATCTAAAATAATACTTGTATAAAATGTTCCTCCATTTATTCTCTAAACTTGGATACATAAACCGAGACCTCTACATTTAAATTCAAGTTTGTAAATTTAGCAAAACCAAAACATGTGTTTGCATTGGGTATTCTTTATGCTATTGTTTTGGATTTTTGGGTTGACTAGTGTTGACCAGTTATAGGATGTCTACCAGAGGCTTGGGGGTTATGTGATTGTGATGTCATGATGATGTTTTAATCTCGATCTTTATAAACCCAACCATGGTTATGTGATGGAATGCTCTATGTATTGGTTGTAATTACTAATTGTTATAGTTGAGATTCTTATGTATGAGACACTTGACTTAATCATTTTTGGTCATCGATCAATTATCCTTGGTTATTTTCTAGTCGCTATGATGGGACTGAAATATGGATTTATTCTTGATGATGTCATGTTGTGACATGTTTTGACTCAACCATTTTGGAGTCTTTGATCAGTATGATTGAGATATATTTTGGTAATTGAGAACCATTGGATACTTTTGATTATCAGTGAAACTTCAGTTGCCAATAGAGAGTTGTTGTGTTCATGATTTTCTATGGATATTTGCTCATGGAGATTTGATGCTTTTATGCATATTTGATGATTTTATTATAGATTATCTTTTGTGATTTTGAGATTTATGATTCCATGAGCTTAGGGTAGGATATCTGCATGTAGTGTCAGGAAGTGGCTTGCAATGGGGGTCGGGGCCCTAAGAGGCTGCCAGGGTAACTCATTGTAAGTTGGATTAATAAGTGATAACATTCACACCTAATACTAACTGAATGAACCTAAAAAGATAAGTGTTTTGGTTCTCGCCCATGCCTTGAGTGCTTGTACAGGCTAGGATGGGAGTAGTGAGAATGCATGGTTGTGACCTTGCATTCCAGATGTATGCCTCATCAGTATGAGAGGATACTAGTTGCCGCATGAGATCAGTATGGACCCGTGGAGTTTAGCTAACTGCCAGGGTAACTTGTACGTGATAAATGCGATGACACTTTCCTGCTTGCATAGTAGGTTCCTACATGTCATTGTGTGCCTCTGGGATTAGATGCCACTTTTTGTGCTTGGAACCTTTGAGTTAGTATACTTTTAGGATTCTTGGACTTGCAGAGATTTATGTTATGTGTTTTGGATAGCCTGTTTGGGACTTGAGATTATCTCCTCAGCACGGTGGGAGTGGACCACTTAGGTACCACGTGGTTGGGTGGTAGTGTATTTTTCGCTCTTATCATTTAAGATTCATTGAGACATCGTGGCTGATGTGTCTTTCATGATGGTGGATATGTATCCTTTCATTGATGATTAGCATAGGTTAGATGATGTTATCTTATGCTTTTATTTGCATGTTAGATTACTTTCTGCATATGATATAGTATATGTTAGGAGTGACATTCCTACTATGTTAATATCGATGATCTCTTTGGTGATTTGGAATGTTACGCATGGAGGGATGGCTAGGGCCCACGATGGTCTAATGATGCTATTAACGATTGGGAGGAACCGTGCACTTAGTTTGTTATGTTTGATCTTTATGATGGATGTATATCTTCTATGATGATGTATCATGTATATCATGTGATTATCTTTACTTTGATTTATCATGGATTAGAATAGGATGATGTACCTTATTCTACATATGTATATTCTTTTGAGCTTTTTCATACCCTGTGACATGTACAGTGGATGATTGAGCATTTGAAATGTAATGTATAAACATTGGACTTATCATTATTATTTCATGTGGATGTTGTACTAGATGGAGTCATTAATGTTAGTTGTTTAGATGTAATTCAACGTTAAGGGATCTTAAAGAATGTAATCAGTTGTGTATGTTATGTTTATTTTTAGATGAACATTTCTATTGCTTCCGTTATGGTGAATGAGTTATATGTGGTATTTACTTTCATGTTTTAAAAAAAAAATGCTACCAAACTTAGTGAAATTCTAGGTTAATTCTTTAGATCCCTTGGAGGGGCATTACATTTGGTATCAGAGCCCGAGTTTCTACATTGGGAGCTCTGGGTATTTTGGAACAACTAGAATACTTTGAACTATTAAGTGTATCTTTTCAAACTTGAAACCAAGTGAACTGAAATAGAATTTGAACTGTTACTTGTATATTTTTCATACTTCAACACTTAGTTTCAAAACTAAAAATTTTACTTAAACCTAAACATAGTAACTAAACTTAGTCTATTGCAAACAAGTGCCTTTGATTGTAATAGAACTTTGTACCGCTATAGAATGGTATCTGGGACTAGGTCTTCTGTTAGAGGTTGTGGTAGAGGTCGTGGTCGTGGCAGAGCTATCAGTGTCCATGAGTCTGCCCATGAGGGATTGGCTTATGTAGAGAGTAGGGAAGAGCAAACTAGTAGGCAACAGGAAGAGAGCCGTAGAGAGGACCAAGCTGAGTTTGAAGAGGTTGGTTTGAGACAGATGATGTAGACTATTCTAGAACATCTACCTCCTGTTCAAGAACAACCCAAAGTGCATCAGACTAAACAAGAGCATAGACCCAGGTCTAGGAGTCCTCAGAAGGATCCTCAAAGGTCCATTGTGTCCACTCAGATGAAGGATCTTTCAAGATCCAATGTCAAGCCTTTCAATGGGCAAGGTTCTAGTTATGTGGCTGAGTAGTGGCTTATTTCCCTCGACATAATTTTTTCCATGCAAGATTTCGACAGCAATGTTAAGGCAAGATTTGCGATCACTAATTTGGAGAATTTTGGGGCCACTTGGTGGACAATTGAGGAGAAGAAGCTAGGAATCGATATGAGCAGTGTTATGTGGGAACTATTCTTGGAAAGTTTCCATGAACAATTCCTACCAAAGGAATGGAAACAACAAAGGGCAGATGAATTTCATAACCTCAAACAGTACACTATGTTAGTGACTGAGTATGAGCGTAAGTTTTATGAGTTCATGTCTTTTTTAGGATTCCGTGAAAATTCAGCTCAGTTGACACAACACTTTATCAGGGGTTTGAACAATCGTATAATTGGGGGTGTTAAGGTATTTGAGCCAAAAACCCTCAAGGATGCAGTACGTCAAGCTATCCTTGTTGAGAAAAGTGTCAACCTTGGTCAAGGAAGTTTTGTAGGAGTGCCAACAACATCAGGATCTAAAGGCAATTACAATTTAGGTGGTAACAAGAAGCCTTCTTTCTCTAAGGGGAAACAATATCAGTAGCAGTCTCAGCAAACAAAACAATAGAAGGGATCAAATTCTCAGGCTCAAGGTGGTGGCAAAGGTTCTAATTCCAAGAACAACCACAATGCTCAACACAATAAACAAAATTAGCCCAATCAGCCAGCTCAGAGTAGCCAGTCTTTTGTTAGCAGGAATAGTTGTCAGCAATCAAATGTACCACCTATGGGTAGAGGATCTGGCAAAAACATAGAATATTTTTCATGTGGTTAGATTGGACATTATACAGCTCAGTGTCCACAATGAGCACCTCAGTTTTTAGGACCTAGGCCTACAGTTTCAGAGCCTACAGTTGGTGATGCAGGTAGAGCCCATAGAGTTTTTGCAATAGTTGATCACCGTCAAGCAGATCATTAGGGAATAGTGGTTGAGACCACAGGTGCTATTCGAGGTATATCTCTTTCAGTATTGTTTGATTTTGGGGCTATAGATTCATTTATTTCACCATCTATAGTTTCTAAGTGTAAGCTGGATGTGGTGAAGCAAGATCGTGGTTGGCAAGTGGAACTAGCCTCAAGCATTAAGGTCTCCATAGATTCTGTAGTTCATAAGTGCGGGCTTAGCTTGGAAAGCTTTGATACTGCAGTGGATCTTCAAGTCACACCCCTTGGTTCCTATGATGTGGTTTTAGGCATGGACTGGCTTGGATCTCATAGAGCTAGTATAGATTGCAGGAAGAAGATTATTATGTGCCAAGATGACCAAGGGAATGATGTGAAGATAGTTGGGATACCAAGGCCTATATCTCTATGGATGATTTCTGCTATGCAATTGAAGCGGAGTTTTCATAAGGGATGTCAGATATTTTTTGTTATGGTAAATGATCTTGATGAGGAAGATCCTGTGAGGAAGACTTTAGATCACCCGATTTTATAGGAGTATGCAGATGTCTTTCCAAGGGAGGTTCCAAGCATGCCTCCGAAGAGGGACATTGATTTTAGCATTGATCCGATTCCTGGAGCGGAGCCTATCTCTAAAGCTCCTTATCGCATGACTACATAAGAATTGGGTGAGCTATGTCTTTAGCTTGAGGAACTTCTGGCCAAAGGGAGCATTCGACCTAGCGTATCACCATGGGGAGCTCTAGTGCTCTTTGTAAAGAAGAAAGATGATTCTTTACACCTTGTATCGACTACAGACAGTTGAATAAGGTGACGATTAAGAAAAGGTATCCTCTGTCTAGGATTGATGACTTATTTGATCAGATCAAGGGAGCTACAGTATTCTCCAAGATTGACCTTAAGTTAGGATACCACCAGCTTCGCATCAAAGAGGCTAATATTCACAAGATCGCTTTTCGAACGCGCTATGGGCATTATGAGTTCACAGTGGTACCTTTTGGGTTGACTAATGCTCCATCAGTTTTGATGAGTTCGATGAATGGTGTGTTTCGATCTTATTTGGACAGGTTTTTACTTGTGTTTCTTGATGACATATTGATATATTCTAAGACTCAGAAGGAGCATGAGGAACACTTGCGATTGGTATTGCAGTGTTTGAGAGATAATCAGCTTTATACCAATGCAGCTAAGTGTGAATTCTTCAAGTCAAAGATTCAGTATTTAGGACATGTTATTTCAGGCAATGGTATTTCAGTGGATTCTGCAAAGATTCAAGCGATAATAGATTGGTCGACACTGACTAATGTGTCAGAGATTCATAGTTTCATGGGTTTAGCTGGTTATTATCGTAGATTTGTCCAGAACTTCTCTAGGATAGCACATCCTATCACTTCTCTTCAGAGGAAAGGAAAGAAGTTTGTATGGATAGAGAAATGTGAGGAAGCTTTCCAAAAGCTCAAGGAGCTTTTGACCAGTGCACCGATTTTAGCCATACCTGATCTAGAAGGTGATGTCATGGTGTGTACAGATGCTTCTATTGAAGGGATTGGGGCAGTGTAGATGCAGAATGGACGAGTGATTGCGTATGAATCACGTAAGCTCAAGGATCATGAGTTAAATTATCCTACACATGATCTTGAGTTAGCAGCAATAGTTCATGCTTTGACAAGGTGGAGACATTTCTTATTGGGGCACAGATTTGAGCTACATAGCAATCATCGTAGTCTTCAGTACATTTTCACTCAGCCTAATTTGAATGCTCGCCAGAGGCGATGGATGGAATTTCTATGCGAGTATGATTTTGAGGTTAAGTACATTTAGGGGAAGGAGAATGTGGTGGCGGATGCTTTGAATCGCAGGAGACATGTGGTATTATCTATAACTCTTAGTGTGGATTTGAGGAGTCGAATTCTTCAGGAACTTCCTACGGATTCTTGGTATCAAGAAGTGTGCAGAGAGATTGATTCAGGAAGACCTTTGGAAGGTAAGTTTGCAGGTTACGTTCGAGAATCAGATGGTCTTTTAAGACATATGGGGGGATTTATGTGCCATTACTGGATGAGCTTCGCACCTTGATTCTAGCAGAAGCCCATCGTACACCTTACTCAGCACATCCAAGTGTCAAGAAGATGCATGCTAATTTGAGACGTTTGTTCATTTGGTTGGGGATGAAGCGAGACATTGCTGATTTTGTGGCTAGATTCCTTGAGTGTTAGAGAGTTAAGGCAGAACATCAACACCCGACTAAACTTTTGCAGCCAAATCTCATTCCTTCTTGGAAGTGGGATATCATCTCCATGGATTTAATTGTAGGATTACCTATGACCATTCGTCGTCATGATGCTATCATGGTCACCGTTGATCGGTTGACTAAGGTGGTGCATTTCTCACCGATCAGGTCTTCCTACACAACAGCTTCTGTAGCTAATGTCTTCATGCTTGACATTGTGAGATTACATGGTATTCCTAGAAAGAAAATTTCTGACAGGGATCCTATATTCACATCCACATTTTGGATATCGCTACAGCATGAGCTTGGAGCATAGTTAAACTTCAGTTTGGCATATCATCCAGAGACTGATGGTCAGACAGAGAGGGTGAATCAGTTTTTTGAGGATATGTTACAGATGTATGTGATGGATAGGCAAACACATTGGGAGGACTATCTCTACCTAGTGGAGTTTGCTTACAACAACGGGTATCATAGTTCTATTGGCATGGCACCGTTTCAGGCATTATATGGACATCTTTGTCATACACCATTGAGTTGGGACAGACTTGAGGATCGCATCCTTTTGGGTCCTGAGATGCTTCATGATATGGAGCAACAGGTAGTGCGTATCCGTGAGCACCTGACTACGACACAGGTAGATGCTTCATAGGACTGATAAGCAGTTTGCTGTGGGTGATAAGGTTTTCTTGAGAGTGCATCCGCGAAAGAGTCTGATTCGATACGGAAAGGGTTCTAAGCTAGCACCTCACTTCGTGGGACCATTCGTGATTTTGGAGAGGATTGGCCCAGTTTCTTACCGCCTTGCTCTACCGCCCAGCCTAGCTCGCATTCATGATGTTTTCCACGTTTCAATACTTCAGCAGTATATTCCTGATATTGTACATGTTCTTGATTGGAATGCATTGCAGGTAGAGGATGGGCAGCTGGCTTTGGAGCCGGTTCATATTTTGGAGCAGTGGGAGTTGACCCTCAGGGGTCGAACCATCGAGCAGGTAAGGGTTCAATGGGACCCTACTGATGATTCTTCAGCTACTTGGGAGGATGTAGCTAGATTACGGGAGTTATATCCCTACTTGTTTTTAGGCTTCCAGGAGTAAGCCTAATCCAAGGGGGGGTGGATGTAGTGCCTACCCTCGTTCACATCTTTTCTAGACATTGTTGTTGTTATTATTAGACTATGTTGGACTAGTTTTATGTTGATAGATTAGTAGTATTGTTTTGAGACTATCAGACATTATATTATGGATTCAGTGGATAAATGATGAGATCATTTAGACTTTACATTTCATGTATGCATGATGATCATTAAATTGCTTTCAGTTATTGTTGATGATTAGTCAGATGGTTTATTATTTCATGTGTTTTATTATGGATACTTACCCCATACTTGCATATGTATGTTGTACGTGTTTTTTTATTGTATGGCATTTCTGATATGGTTAAGGAAGGGATTCGTAGTCACCTTCTTAGTTGGGATCTACACGATGCACCACTTCTTGCCATTGTCTGTTTAGCTTAGCATTATATATATTGTATGTACATGCATGGTTTTTCTACAGGTTGCAGGTACCGAGTATCAACTTTGTTGAATTTTCCAGGATGAGCATACCCTATTATACTATCTCAATGATAAGAGAAGGGAGATAAATTCTCAAGTCCAAATCCCAAACCCTTAAACCAATTTCCCTAGTCAGGTAGGACAAGTATCTGGATATTTTACCCACCGAATGTGTCGGATGACATAATTCGTGATTTTTAACCCTTTAGACTGATTTTGTGTGAATTGCTCTATGATGAGTTTTCATATTTTATCTTGGAGGTCTATGGTGAATTTTCTATTAATTAAGTCTTAATAAATAGATTTAATTAATAAATTAATTATTTGAGAAAATTAATATAAAATATCATGATCTTTGATATTTTGATTATAATTAATTAAATGAGAATTAATTGAGGAAAAAGGAATTAAATAAAAAAAAATTAGAAATTAAAATTAATAATAATTATAAAATAATAATAAAGTAATAAATAAATAATAATAATAAAAGTTATAAAAAAATTAAAATGAAAGTTATAAATATTTAAATAGAAATTATATAAAAAGTAAATTGGAGTTATAAGCTTGCATAGGAATTAACGCACCTTTTCATTTCTCATATGTCAACAACACGGAGGTTAGTGCATCAATTAAGCACATGACGTCTACAACCCTATGGCTCATCTAGAAGGTTGGAAAAGACCCATGCTTAGTTGGTGACACCTTCTAGCTATTTCTAGAAGCATTCTAGGTGCTTCCTGAGAACTCTTTATATTCAGGCATTCCTAGAAGCTTAGACATAGCGTTGGAGAGTAATTGGAGCATTGGAGGACTCGAGAACTCTGAAGAAGGGAGGAGCTTGCTCTGTGGGTTTTCTGAGGAAGAGCGAATTAGCATTAGAATCTGGGTAGATTCTTGTGATTTTACTTATGCTATTTCCACATCTTGCATTCCTTGTCTTCTTCGTATCTTCCATATGTCTTCTGAGGATTTTCCTATTTTAATTGTATGCATTCTCAATATGGATAGTTAAATTTATTTGAGAATTTTATATGTATAGATCTGAAAAGAACACGGGGCTAGGGTTTAGATTCATAGTCAAACCCATTGGATTAATTAATGGAAAAAGTTTGAAATCAAAGATTATAGGAAAATTTTGTAAATTGGAATTTATATTTTGTGTATATAAATGTTTATATTTTTAAATCTGCATACATATATATACATATATATATATATATATATATATATATATATATATATATATATATATATATATATATATATATATGTATATACACATATATGTATATACATATATATGTATATATGTATATACACATATATGTATATATGTATATACATATATATGTATATATGTATATACATATATATGTATATATGTATATACATATATATGTATACATATATATGTATATATACATATATGTGTATATACATATATATATATATATATATATCTATATATGTATATACACATATATATATATACATATATGTGTATATATATATATAGATATATATGTATACACATATATGTATATATACATATATATGTATACATATATATCTATATATATATACACATATATGTATAGATATATATGTATATATACATATATATGTATACATATACATATATATCTATATATATATACACATATATGTATAGATATATATGTATATATACACATATATGTATAGATATATATGTATATATACATATATATATGTATACATATATATGTATATATACATATATATGTATACATATATATGTATGTATATATATATATATATATATATATATATATATATAAATACAATTTTATATGTGTGTGTGTGTGTGTGTGTCTATATGCTGTGATATTTGATTAAACTCTATATGTACACACACACACACACACACACACATATACATATATATACATACATATGTATGTATATATATATATATATATATATATATATATATATATATATAATTAAAATTCGAATGACATATATTTCTCAGCGAGCGAATGTTTTAAAAATCGCATCGTAATTCATCTCTGAGAAAAGTGTTTTAAAAATGCTATTGAAAAACAATATTAAACATGTCTTTGGGCAAGTATATGACCCGTACCCTATACATCGGGCAGCGACATCATACCTGCGGTCGTAGGTACTGTGACTACTGTCGCAGGCTTGCAACGGCAGGCATGGTGGCTGCACGGCTATTATAGCTAGCGGGGATTATTATTAAACAGTAGTATGAGATTAAAGTTTTAATATGACATCAATTGAAATTTTGTAATTCGATTTTATATTTCATTTTTTTATATAAAATGCAACAATTATATATATATATATATATATATATATATATATATGTAAATATGTTAATTAATAAATTTAAATTATTATTATTTGATAAAGATATATATATTAAAGGTTCATCTTTTATAACGATGAGTTATTATATAATATTATAATTTAATTATAATATTTAATTAAATTGTTCTAAATTATTAAAGAAAGAATATGCAATTTAATTAATAATTTGGTGGGGGACGTTTTCAAACAAAGATTATAATTGAAAGATGGATTTTAAGGGAAACTTTTATTCATCTAAAATAATACATGTATAAAATGTTCCTCCATTTATTCTCTAAACTTGGATACATAAACCGAGACCTCTACATTTAAATTCAAGTTTGTAAATTTAGCAAAACCAAAACATGTGTTTGCATTGGGTATTCTTTATGCTATTGCTTTGGATTTTTGGGTTAACTAGTGTTGACCAGTTATAGGACGTCTACCAGAGGCTTGGGGGTTATGTGATTGTGATGTCATGATGATGTTTTAATCTCGATCTTTATAAACCCAGCCATGGTTATGTGATGGAATGCTCTATGTATTGGTTGTAATTACTAATTGTTATAGTTGAGATTCTTATGTATGAGACACTTGACTTAACCATTTTTGGTCATCGATCAATTATCCTTGGTTATTTTCTAGTCACTATGATGGGACTGAAATATGGATTTATTCTTGATGATGTCATGTTGTGACATGTTTTGACTCAACCACTTTGGAGTCTTCAATCAGTATGATTGAGATATATTTTGGTTATTGAGATCCATTGGATACTTTTGATTATCAGTGAAACTTCAGTTGCCAATAGAGAGTTGTTGTGTTCATGATTTTCTATGGATATTTGCTCATGGAGATTTGATGCTTTTATGCATATTTGATGATTTAATTATGGATTATCTTTTGTGATTTTGAGATTTATGATTCCATGAGCTTAGGGTAGGATATCTGCATGTAGTGTCGGGAAGTGGCTTGCAATGGGGGCCAGGGCCCTAAGAGGGTGCCATGGTAACTCATTGTAAGTTGGATTAATAAGTGATAACATTCACACCTAATACTAACTGAATGAACCTAAAAAGATAAGTGTTTTGGTTCTTGCCCATGCCTTGTGTGCTTGTATAGGCTAGGATGGGAGTAGTGAGAATGCATGGTTGCGACCTTGCATTCCATAGTATGCCTCATCAGTATGAGAGGATACTAGTGGTCGCATGAGATCAGTATGGACCCGTGGAGTTTAGCTAACTGCCAGGGTAACTTGTACATGATAAATGCGATGACGCTTTTCCGCTTGCATAGTAGGTTCCTACATGTCATTGTGTGCCTTTGGGATTAGATGTCAATTTTTGTGCTTGGAACCTTTGAGTTAGTATACTTTTAGGATTCTTGGACTTGCAGAGATTTATGTTATGTGTTTTGGATAGCCTGTTTGGGACTTGAGATTATCTCCTCAGCACGGTGGGAGTGGACCACTTAGGTACCACGCGATCTGGTGGTAGTGTAATTTTTGCTCTTATCATTTGAGATTCTTGAGACATCGTGGCTGATGTGTCCTTCATGATGGTGGATATGTATCCTTTCATTGATGATTAGCATAGGTTAGATGATGTTATCTTATGCTTTTATTTGCATGTTAGATTACTTTCTGCATATGATATAGTATATGTTAGGAGTGACATTCCTACTATGTTAATATCGATGATCTCTTCAGTGATTTGGAATGTTACGCACGGAGGGATGGCTAGGGCCCACAATGGTCTAATGATGCTATTAACGGTTGGGAGGAACCGTGCACTTAATTTGTTATGTTTGATCTTTATGATGGATGTATATCTTCTATGATGATGTATCATGTATATCATGTGATTATCTTTACTTTGATGTATCATGGATTAGAATAGGATGATGTATCTTATTCTACATATGTATATTCTTTTGAGCTTTTTCATACCCTGTGACATGTACAGTGGATGATTGAGCATTTGAAATGTAATGTATAAACATTAGACTTATCATTATTATTTCATGTGGATGTTGTACTAGATGGATTCACTAATGTTAGTTGTTTAGATGTAATTCAACATTAAGGGATCTTAAAGAATGTAATCAGTTGTGTATGTTATGTTTATTTTTAGATGGGCATTGCTATTGCTTCCGTTATGGTGCATGAGTTATATGTGGTATTTACTTTCATGTTAAAAAAAAAAATGCTACCAAACTTAGTGAAATTCTAGGTTAATTCTTTGGATCCCTTGGCAGGGCATTACAACTCAAAAGATCAGATCACTGGGGATAAAGATGATGGATTGATAACTAGGAGAAAGGTGAGAGGGATGGTATGTCTACTCTTACACATAGAGCCTAAGGATACAAATGAGGCACTGAAGGAGCAAGAGTAGAGAAAGGCCATGGAGGAAGAATTTTTTTAGATAGTGAAGAATGATACATGGACCCCAGTTATTTAACTAGATGACAAGAATGTCATTGGTAAAAAATGGGTACTTTAAAACAAAATAAACAAAGATGGAGAAGTGGTCAAAAATAAGGCCAGACTTATTTGTAAAAGATATGCACAAGAAGAATGCATAGACTATGGAGAAACCTTCACACCAATGGAAAAACTAAAAGGATTATGAGTACTCCTAGCATTTACAACACACAAGAAATTCAAGGTATATCAGATGGACATAAAGTCTACATTTTTTAATGGAGCTCTGGAGGAGGAAGGCTGAATTGAGCAATCTAAGGGTTTGGAAATGAAGGTAGAAATCAAGTATGTAGACTAAGAAAAGTTGTGTATGGACTCAAATAGGCACCAAGAGCATGGTATGAGAGGATATACTCATACTTTTAATAAAGATTAGGTTTTTAAGAACTAGTGTTAACTACAATTTTTACATGAAGTGTGAAATAGAAATAAGTTTTCTAATTGCAGAAATCTTCGTGGATAATACCATCTTTGGAGGATATGACAAGCCAAGTGTTGATTTTGTTGAAGCCATGAAGGAGGAGCTCAAAATACTAATGATCAAAGAAAACAAGTTCTTCATTGGACTTCAAGTGTCATAGCTAAAGGGAGTAATCTTCATAGGGAAAACTAAGTATGTGAGAGAGATATTGAAAATAGTTGGTATAGAGAAAGAAAAACTGGTAGGAACTCCAATGCCAACCGATTGCAATATATCAAAGGGAGATAAAAACCCAAAAGTGGAAACTATTTAGTTTTTAAAGAAACTATTTAGTTTTGATCGAAACTAAATAAGCACAAAAAAAATGGCCTAAATAGTTTCAATAGAAACTATTTGTTTTCTATCAAAACTGAATACAAAAATTGAATACACAAAACTATCTAAAAACTTTTGATAGAAAGTTAGTTTCTATCTAAACTAGAAAACTAGATGGCTTTTACAAAGTCTATAATATTTTTAGTTTTTTTCAAGGCTTCTAGGATCAATTGCTAGTTATATCATTTTGCATGACATAGGTACTCAAAATGAGCTTTCCAATGAATATGGATTTGATACATTTTGAATTTTTTAAGTATACATTTTTTACATTAATTGAATAGAGGTTTTTTATAAATAAATAAAACCTATATATTGAACGCTCATGGAAAAATAGTAACTAAGAGAAGAAAAAATTGAAAAATAACTCTAGCCTGTCGAAATACTTTAGAATAATTGGGGGTGTGAATCAGTTATCCAAGGTCTAGGTGTATAAATAAAACTTTTCTCAGCTTAGTGAACCCATAAAACATTTATACTTATGCATGCATCCATAACATTATGCAATCACCTAAATCTCATAGGTTACTATCAAATCAACTTACATAAATATAAAGCATGAAACATAACAGATTCATCTACAAACTTGACACAATGATTTACATGGAAACCCAATTTGGGAAAAACCAACAATAACATGCTACTCTTTTCACTCTTCTAAAGTGATGCCCTGTGAAAGGCCAACCCTAATAAAGGTTACAATACACATTGTTCAATGTGACCTTGTTAAAGGATTTCAATCACCTTCTTAGGAGTGAGCTTTGTTAGAAGACTTTAGACCATTCACTTGGAATGTCACTTGATTAAAGGATTTACAAAAGACTGTTAGGTCAAACTTAATCCAAAGGATTTACCCTAGACTGATACAATTGTTAGAGAGTAACAATAAGGCTTGATCTGATACAACTTACAACTTCATTTATAGATTACAGATTACTGTCCAATCCTTCATTCTTCTTGGCCTTCATACAATGTAGTTTTGATAGCTTGTTTACCCTTCAAGCATTCATATCCTTAAGCCTTCTTTCTTAGCATGCCAATGCAGTTTCTTCTTAGGTCACTTGATGAAGCAAAGCCCTTGACTTTCTATCTTCCTTAGATTCTCACACATTACTCTCTCGCTTAATGACCATCCATTCCTATAAATAGGAAATTAAGATACTTTGCCACTCATTTTCCATCATCCAATTTAGGGCTAGGACAAATTAGGTAGGATACAATGTATCTAGCCCATATTCTATCTTTCTTCTAGAAACTTCTCCTAGAATCCTCTTTTAATTTGCCTAAAAATGGTTTACATTGAATTTTGTGCCACCAGCTCATCATCCTTATCTTCCACTTAGTTCACAAATTCCAAGAAAATAAACTTGTCAGCTTAGATTCATCAAATCCACAATCTTTTAAATAATGAAGCAGCTCGGCATTATCAACCTTCTAATGCTCGGCACATACTATGTTTCTTGGCATTCACTGTGAAATTACTCAGCACTAACTAAAGTTTACTAATGCTCAGCATCAACTAAACTTTACGTAGCATCCATTGTTTTGCTCAGCATACACTGGAATGATATTTTACTCAGCTCCAACTAATTTTTTACTCGGCCTACACTAACTTTGTTTGGCACCTACTATCCACTCGGTCAAGCTTGGAAGACAAACTTTGTGTAACTTGTTCTTCTAAACTTTCTTAGTGTAACTAGCCTTTGTAACCTTAAGTAGATTATCAATGCATCATGTCATCACTATCTTAACTCATTCTTGTAGTTCATTATATAATCATAACTCAACCTTTCCTCTAGATGTTATTGTTACATCTTTTGATCAAATCCTCTTCATCAATCAAATAAATGATAGTACTTAAATCATATAAGTAATTGTCTTAACAACAAATAGTAGGTTTGACATCAGTGACAAAATGATGATTGAAACACATAGTCTTCTTCAACAATAAACTTTAATATCTTCCTCAACAATGCTCTTTTCAATCTGATTTCAACAATCTCCCTCTTTGGCATTGATGACAAACCAAACTGATCAACCAAGTCATCTAAATGGTAAACACCTTGTTCAACTAGACTGACTAGGTTACAATAGTAAGACAATGCCAATACCAAAAAGAAAATAATTCCTTGTATCTAAATCTCTCCCTCTATCAGTAGCTTCCATCTTCTGAATAGGTTACAAAAAAATAAAATTTATAACTCCCTCTAAGTTTCATCTTATATCTCCCTCTTACTAGGTAGATATTAGGATTTCTCCCTCTCTCTTGAATTTCTCTATCTCCTAGGATTTCTCTTGTGTTCCCCTCTAATCAGCAATAATTTTTCTCACTATGATGATGATCAATTTAACTCTTTCTCCCTCTTTGACAATAATGCCAAAGACATATGTCAAAAACTTGTCATCTTAAACATGTAGAAACAAGTTTTTTTAGTTCCTTATGTTTCTCCTTCTGTCACCTTGCTTGTGATTGTTTTGAAAATTTAGCTTTTTGATTACTTTAGGTAGTTCCTAAAGTAATATCCTTTGCATCAATTTGTAACATGTAAACATTAACTTTTTTGATGTAGGGCACACCTTCTATTACTTAGATAGTTTTTGATAGGGGTATCACCCCTAGTTTTTCTCTTAGATACTCATGAGCATCCTTAGGTAATGCTTTTGTGAAGATATTAGCAATTTTCTCTTTTGTGTTAACATATTCCATTTTCACCTCTTTATCTTGAACTGATTCTCTCAAGTAATGATACTTGATTGTCATGTGCTTAGTCTTTGTGTGAATCACTGGATTCTTTGATATACTGATAGCACTTGTGTTATCACAATAAAGTATCATTGGTTATATGATTTCTTCCTTCATTCCTTTGAGTAGTTGTTTGATCCATACAAGGTTTGTGCAATTTATAGCAGCAACAACATATTTAGCTGCAACAGTAGATTGTGAGGTGTAGTTTTGTTTCTTGCTAGTCCATTTAACTATTCTTTTACCTAAGAAAAATGCTCCCCTACTGGTGTTGTTTCTGTCATCAATATTTTCAGCCAAATTAGCATCAATGTAGGCTCTCAATTCAAATTTCTCATTCTTCTTGTAGTATAGACCAAACTCTTATGTTCCTTTCAGATATCTCATTATTCTCTTTACATCCATTAAATGATTCTCCCTGGGATTAGCATAGAATCTTGCAACTATCCCTACAGATAATGCAATATCAAGTCTGTTATGTACTACATATTGCAACTTTCCAATCATAGACCTATACAATGTTTGATTTACCTCAGCTGAATCATCATTCTTTGACAACTTGTGTCCTATCACAATAGGTGTACTCATAGGTTTGGAAGCTTCCAATCCAAAAGTTTTCAATATTTCCTTGGCATACTTTGACTGAATGATGTATTTACCATATTTCATCTGATACACTTGCAAACACACAAAGAACTTGATTTCTCCAAACATAAACATTTCAAATTCTAGCTTCATCTAATTTGCAAAAATCTTTACATAGGGAATTTTGACTTCCAAATATGACAAAAATTTTAGACAACAAAATTATCTTTGCCTTTTTCTGTCTTTATTTATAGATTGTGTTATCATTAGTCCTTTCAAATCCAATCTTCACAAGATACTTATGAAGTCTCTAATACCATGCTCTTGGTGTTTGTTTCAAACCATATAGAGCTTTATGTAGTCTACATACAATATTCTTATTGTTAATATCAGCAAATCCTTCCAGCTGTTCTATTTAAACTTCTTCCTCTAATATGCCATCAAGAAATGCAGATTTAATATCCATTTGATAGACTTTGAATCCTTTGTATGCAAAATAAGCAAGTAGAGTTCTTACTCCTTCCAATCTAGCAACAAGGGCAAATGTTTCTCCATAGTCAATTCCTTCTTCTTGTGCATATCCCTTACAGACTAGTCTTACTTTGTTCCTTGTGACTTCACCATTTTCATCTAGCTTATTTCTAAATACCCACTTGGTGCCAATCACATTTTTGCCTTCTGGTCTTGGAACTAGACTCTATGTTTTGTTTTTCTCTATTTGTTCAATCTCCTCTTCCATGGCTTTTCAACAGTCTATGTCTTCTAATGCATCTTTGGCTGATTTAGATTCCTTCATGCTCAAAAAACATGCATCATTTATCAATCTTTTTCTTTTCATTGGTCTAGCATCTTTATCTCCAATGATTTAAGTTGTAGGATGATGTCTTTTGACATATTTAGACAGTCTTGGCTTAGCTCTTATTTCTTTATTTTGTCTTTCAACATCCAGGTAGTTCAGCATCTCTTTCATGTATACTAATCTTAAAATTAGAATGTGCATTGACTTCATTTTGTAACTCAACATCGAAATATGGCTCAGTTCTTGAATGCAACTCGGCATTCATGGGTTGTGACTCAACATTCACTGAAACTTGTTGTTCGTTTGTAGCTTGATTTGTAGCATATTCTTTAGTAGACATTCTTTCATAAAAGTATACAAATGATTTGTATTCTTCTGGTTCTTTCATAGGTTCAGCCTTATGTACTTCTGAATATTCATCAAAATTTACGTTTGCACTTTCCACAACTTTGTTAGTGTTAGTATTCAAACACTTATAAGCTTTACTTCTTGTGAAGTAGCCCAGGAATACTCACTTTTTGCATCTAGTTTTCCATTCTTGAAATCTTTAAGAATGTAACATTTGCATCCAAATATCTTAAAATATTTCATATTGGGTGGGTATCCATACCATAATTCAAAAGGTGTTGAATGAGTACCTTTCTTGACTTGTACATGATTCAAGGTATAGAGAGTTGTACTTACAGCTTCTCTCCATTAGTTCAAAGAAACATTCTTCTCCATCATGAGTGCTCTAGCAAAGTCCATTATAGACCTATTTTTTCTTTCAACAATTCCATTTTGTGGAGGGGTTCTAGGTGCAAAATTCTATCTTTTGATTCCTATGTTATTGTAGAATATTTCAAATTCATTTGATATGAATTCTCCTCCTCTGTCAGATCTCAAGCACTTCAAACTTTTACTTGTTTCCTTTTCAACTCTTTCCAAGTACCATTTAAACATTTGAAAAGTATTAGATTTCTTTTTTAGAAACATAGCAGTCATCATTCTGGAATAACCATCAACAAACAACATAATGTACTTGTCTCCTTTGGAGCTCTACACATCAATTGGTCCACACAAGTCAATATGAACAATCTCTATTATTTCTTTAGAGGTGTAAGTTTTTCTCGTAAAACTTGACTTTGTCATTTTTCCTAACTAACATTGTTTGCACATTGTATTGTCAAGTTTCGTCAACTTAGGAAAACCTCTAACTTTCTTCATGTTACTAATACTAACCAAGTAATCAAAGTTAACATCACATAATCTCTTGTGCCATAGCACATCATCAAATTTTACAACAAGACAAGTAGCATCCTCTATGTCAAGATAGAATAGATTACTTCTAGTTTGATCACTCTTTCTAATCAATTTCCCATTAGAGTCATATATCTTAGTAATCTTGTTTTCAAACTCAACCTTACATCCCAAATTATCCATTTGTGACACACTCAAAAAGTTATAGTTGAGTCCTTCAACATAGTAAGCATTGTCACATAAAATCTTATTTGTGAGTTTGGTAGAACCTTTTCCTTTTATCAAGCATGGTGCATCATTACCAAATCTTACACTATTTCCTTCATAACAATTTAAGGTAATGAAGTTACTTTTTTCTCTAGTCATATGATGTGAGCATCCACTATCAATGATCCATCTATCATTCTTGTTCACACAAGTCACAAGTGGAGTTGCCTCATCTTCATTAGATTTGTCATTCATTGCAACATGTACTGCTTCATCATCATGTTCATTAGAATCATCCTTTGTTTCCTTTTCAGCAATGTAGAAGAACTTCTTGCCTTTTTCTTTTTAGTCCTTGTTGTCTTCATCTCTTCTACTTTTGTGTTTGTTGCCACCTCTACAGTTCTTCTTTTCTGGACATCTAGCAGCAGTATGGCCAACCTCATTGCAATCGAAACAAATGATAGGTAACTTACCTTTGAACTTGTCTTTACCTTTGTGGAATCTTCATGCCAGTAGTGCTTCAAGTTGTTCAACATCCTCCTCAATTGTATCACTATTACTAGACACATACTTCTTCTTTTTCTTTTTCTTCTTCTCATCAGGCTCCTTCAATGACACTTTAGCTTTGAAAGCAGATTCAATCTTTTCAAGTTTGTAATTATCAAAATTAGACAACTCAAAAGTAGTGAGTCTACCTACTAAACCTTCAAGTGATAGATCATTCCCTTGAATACATCTTAGTGCTTAAATTGTAGAAACTCTAATAGTATATACAGGTAATAGTGTTCTTAAAACTTTGCTTAGTACAATATCATCATCTATTTTAGTAGTACCTCCTCTTATTGCATTAACAACTTCTTTTATCCTTGCAACATATTGAGCAATATTTTTACCTTCTTCCCATTCTCATATCATCGAACTTACCTCTGAGACTTTTACCTTTGGCTCTTAGAACATTTTTATCACCTCCATAGATAATGGCTAGGGCATCCCACATTTTCTTTGCACTATCAAGACCTTTGATATCATCAAATTTGGCAAAACTTAGGGCAGAGGCAATCTCCAACATTGGCATGTTGTGTTCTTTCTTCTTTTTCATATCTTCAACAGTTGGGGCTCTAGCAGGATCAACATTGTGCATGATCTTCAAGTCCTCCAAGGTGTAGCTTCATCAAAATTTTCCATACAGGAAACTTATCTCTGTTTATCTTTGGCACTTCTCTTTTAGACATCTTGATCTGTGTGCTTCTAGTACCTTCAAACTAGTCTTCTTAAGAAAATGGCTCTGATACCAATTGTTGGAATACTTTAGAATAACTAAGAGGGGGGAGGGGGGTGAATAAATTATCCAAAGTCCAGATGTATAAATAAAACTTTTCTCAACTTAGTGAACCCATAAAACATTAATACTTATACATCCATCCATAACATTATGCAATCACCTAAATCTTGTAGTTTACTCTCAAATCAACTTGCAGAAATGTAAAGCATGAACCATAACAAATTTGTCAACACACTTGACATAATGATTTATGTGGAAACCCAATTTGGGAAAAACCACCAATAACATGCTACTCGTTTCACTCTTCTGAAGTGATGTCCTATGAAAGGCCAACCCTGTTAAAGGTTTCAATACACACTATTAAATGTGACCCTATTAAAGGATTTTAACCACCCTATTAGGAGTGAGGCTTGTCAGAGGACTTTAGACCATTCATTTAGAATGTCACCCGCTTAAAAGATTTATAAATGATTGTTAGGTCAACCTTAATCCAAAGGATTTACCCTAGACTAATACAATTGTTAGAGAGTAACAGTAAGGGTTGATCTGATACAACTTATAACTTTATTTGCAAATTACAGATCATTTTTCAATCCTCCATTCTGCTTGGCCTTCATATAATGTAGTTCTGATAGCTTGTTCACCCTTCAAGCATTCACCTTCTTAAGCTTTCTTGCTTAGCATGCCAATGCAATTTCTTCTTAGGTCACTTGATGAGGCAGAGCCCTTGACTTCCTGTCTTTCGTAGATTCTTGCACATTACTCTCTTTCTTCATTACTACCCATTCCTTTAAATAGGAAACTAAGATACATTTCCACTCATTTTCAATTGTCTAACTTAGGGTTAGGATGGATTAGGTAGGATACAATGTATCTACCCCATATTCCATCTTTCTTCTATAAACTTCTCCTAGAATCCTCTTTGAATTCACCTAAAAATGGTTCACATTGAATTCTATACCACCAGCTCATCATCCTTATCTTCCACCTAGTTCACAAATTCCAAGAAAAAAAATTTGTCAGCTTAGATTCATCGAATCCATGATCTTTTAAATAATGTAGCAGCTCAACATTATCAACCTTATGATGCTCGACATGCATTGTGTTGCTCAACATCCACTATGAAATTACTCGGCACTAACTAAAGTTTACTGATGCTCAACATCAACTAAACTTTACTCAGCATCCACTGTTTTGCTTGACATACACTAGAATGATCTTTTACTTGGCTCCAACTAATTTTCCACTCGGTTGGCACTGACTTTTCTTGGCACCTACAATCCACTTGGTCAAGCTTGGCAAACAAACTTTGTGTAACTTGTTCTTCTAAGCTTTCTTAGTGTAACTAGCATTTGTAACCTTAAGTAGATTATCAATGCATCATGTCATTACTATCTTAACTAATTCTTGTACTTCATTACATAATCGTAACTCAACCTTTCCACTAGGTGCTATTGTTACATCTTTTGATCAAATCCTCTTCATCAATCAAATAAGTGATAGTACTTAAATCATATAAGCAATTGTTTTACCAACAAATAGTAGGTTTGACATCAGTGACAAAACAATGGTTGAAACACATAGTCTTCTTTAACAATAAACTTTAACAATCTTCCTCACCAATGTTATTTTCAATCTGATTTCATCATGGTCTTCATATTTGAGTCCTCTTTCAATCAAAAAAAGAAAATTTAAAATTGGGTAAATAAATAATACTTTACATGTGTCAAAAGCCATGTACATCCAAATTAGTGTTAGGTCAACTTTAAACTCTAATAAAATATGAAATAACAAGGATAAATAAATTAGATCACCTCCATGATTTTGGTATGGATGATAAAAAACTAAATTTGGAAGAATCATATTGATATCTATTGTAGAAAAAAAGTTATGTGTGTCAAAAATACTGTCTCTTTTTAGAAATTAGATTTTTGATAATACAACAATTTTTGTGGGAGAAAAAATTATTCAATCAAATAAATTCAAAATTAATTTAAAAATATATTTAGAATCTACATATAAAATCCTAAAAGACTCAAATTTACTTCATATTCAAATTCCTAATCGTTAAATGGAAATTTGCATCTAAAAGTGAAAGTTTTCTTGAAAATTCACAGTTCAGTGCCAGTTTAGGAAAAAAAGTGTAACCCATTATTGTGTCTTGTCTACTTGGACAAGAAAATTTACTATTCCATGATTAGTAAATTATAATATGTGGTGCATAGAAAACCAAATATTGTGCAAGTAGTTGGGATGATGGCTAGATTCCCAGCCAACACAAAGGAATCACACATGGTAGCTGTGAAGAGAGTCTTCAAGGATCTAAACTGTATTAAAAAATATGGTCTATGGTATCCATATAAAGGGAACTTTGAATTTAGTATCTTTATAGATGTTGATTGGGAAAAAACATAGATAATAGGAGGAGCACAACTTGAGGTGCATTCTTTCTTGGGGGAAGACAAATTGCCTGGACTAGTAAGAAGAAAAATTGCATATCACTGTCAATTAATGAAGTAGAATATGTTACAGTAATGAACTGCACTCAATTTATTTGGATGAAATAAATTCTTGAATGAATTCAGGTGAAAATGGAGGAATCAATAGTTATCAATTGCGATAACACTAGTGCAATCAACATATCAAAAAAATTGATCATGCACTTGAAGACTAAGTTCATATTCATCAAATACCATTTTTTGAGAGAATGGGTACAAGAAAAACAAATTAGGTTAGAATATATACCAACCAAGGAGCATTTCACTAATATCTTTACAAAGCCTCTTTAGAAGGATACTTTTGAGTATCTCAGAGAAAGGTTGGGGGTCTTACTGCTATCCAACCTAAACTAAGTACAAATAGGTAGGTGCCAATCCATGATCAAGAAATGAAGAAATCTAAAGATGAATTGATATAAGAAAGAGAATACTCCATAGGAGGAGTAGTCAAGAGACCAAAATACAAGGAAGATGGTTGCCTTTGGCATTGTTGTCAAAGGGGGAGAAGATGAGAGGAGAAGAAGAAGTTCAGAAGAGCTGAAGAAATGTCAATGCATTATTATGCACTATCTTAGTGGGAAATAATGGAAGAAAAAATAAGGCACCAATGCAAGAATGTCAAAATGGCTAAGTGTTGTCATCAGTGCCAAAGGGGGAGATTGTTGGCATAAGTGTCTTGGAGACTAACTGGTAGGTGAGACTGGCAAACTCATTGATTAAAGGTGTTGTTATTGGTGTCAACACATATGAAAGACAAGTAGAAAGGGATAATTAGCAAAGAACATTGAAACTTATGGATCTGTTATATAAAGATGATAAGAAAAGAGAATATGTGTGTGCCTAGAAGAGGCAAGGGAAAAGGTAGTCCACTTAGATGATACATGCTAAGTGTAGTCTATATGAACAAAAGGAAGCCAATAAAAATGAAATGTAGGTAGATCAATAAGTTAGATGGGTCAAGTTAGCAAGATGTGCATGAATCAAGTAACCTCTAACTATTTAGCCATGTAGAGGGTAAAGAGTGCTCTCAACATCATATTTAATGGTAATGGGGGGATAGATCAAGGAACAACTAAAAGAAATTGAATTTAAATTCTTCCCAGTCAGAGAAAACCATCGACTACACATGACACATATGACTCTTGTATGAACATGCTACATCTGACAAGACTAGCGCACTACTACAATGGAGAACCATGCTAGTTGTAGAGGTGGTAATTCAAATTTTGAATTCACAGATTGAGGCTTCTAAGAAAAAATGAGACAGTAGTATAAAAAGAGGCAGAATGGAGAGTGGAAAGGTTAGGTTCCAAGAAAATAACTAAAGAGCTACAAGAGCCAAGCTATTAGGTTCCAAGTAAATAACCAAAGAGCTAGAAGGGCCAAACTCAAGTGGAATCTCACTGATTTGAATTAGGAATTCAAATTACAATACCTGGTGTAGAACTTGTGGTATTGTGACTTGATTGAAAGCAATCAAAATGCAACTATACATGTTTTTGCAAGCCCAAAAAGTGATCCATTCATTTCAAAAATATAGTTTATACAAGTTTGATGGATCCCAAGGGTCACCATTATCCCTTGGAAATGAAAATGAAAAGTCTAGAAGCTATTTAATTACAAAATAAACTCTAACAATATAAAAACAACAAAAATCTATATTTAAAATTACATCTACTTGTAAAAGTCATAACTTTCTACTCGTAGCTCAAAATCACAAACCATCAAAATTTATAGAAAGATCTTCTAATGTTCAACATTTAGTGTCTAAAGCCCAGAAATGCCCCAAAGGCCTCTGAAAATACAAAATACTAGAACATAGAAAATACTATAAAAAAAAAATTTGGTATTTTCCCATTTTTTTCTTATGAAAACATCCTCAACATCTTCCTGGACTATATTTTGACCACTCACAAAGTGAAGAAGAGTGATTAGAGAGAGAGAGAGAGAGAGAGAGAGAGAGAGAGAGAGAGAGAGAGAGAGAGAGAGAGAGAGAGAGAGAGAGAGAGAGAGAGAGAGAGAGAGAGAGATCATCTTTGAGGAGTGATTGTGTTGAAAAGAGGAGAGCATGCCTAAAAAACATAAAAAAGTATCGTATGCTCAAGCAAAGAGAGAAAAGCACACAAGTGATTAGAGACTAAAGTTGAAGACCCAAGAAAAGGAAGAACATAGCTCCAGACTAGTCGAGAGAGATTAAAAAAAGGATCTATACCAAGCTAAATTCAGTAGATAACCTATTCAATCATCTCTCTATTGTTTACTTATCTTTGCAATAGTAAATCCCCTTCAAGGGTGGACCTAACAGGTTCTTTATACAAATCCCTTAACAGGGTGACACATTAAATTATGTTCTAAAGTCCTTTAACTTGGCTTCTTTTAATAGATCAAGATCTTAATAGGTCTCATCCAAATCCCCTACTAGGATGGCACCTTATAATTTCATTGTAATATTTTAATAGGGATAATCTCTTGATTGGGCACACTTTAGAAGAGTGCAAACTTATGAGGATTCACTCACATATTGGTTTTTACCTAGTTGGATTTGCATGAGATAAATATTGTTTTATGTGTTGCTATTTTCATGTAATGCATTTTTTTCTTAACACTGGTTGGATGAGTTTTAGCTTGCACTAACATGTATAGAAGAGTGGAATGTGATCTAAAGTCAAAATTAGTGAATAATGAGTATACTGATTCACCACCCCACCCCCCCCCCCCCCCCCCCCCCCCAGTATATTGACATGTGGTTGGGACCAACATCTTCTAATTAGTTGAATGATAAATATGATTGGATTAGAGTGAGATCTAGGAGGTCTTGGAGAAAACCCTACTCCAACCCAAAACATTTGAAACCAAAATATAGATGGATAACTTCGAACAAAAATTTAGGGCATCATAATATGAATATGCTAAGATGTCTTAGAAGAAGTGGATGGAAAATAATCACTTCCTTTCTCTATGAAATTTGTCCTCAATGAATATCAATAATAGGATCTAAAAAAAAAATTTAATATTGAAAAGGATGAATGTGTGAGAAAAAAGGGAAAATTTGTTGAAACTCTAAAGGTAAATGAAAGCTTCATTGTGATTCTAATTCATAGATGTATAACACCATAATCAAATTGGATGGATATCTAATTGTTTGCCTTCAGAAATAGTGCAAAAACTGTGGATTTTTCGCAAAGTGGATAGGGATTGGGTCAATAATTGAGGAAGTCACTTTTGGAATAAAATCAACTTACATTAAGAAAATAGGGTTAGCAATTCTGTATTGGAATTTTCTTTATATTGACTACAATAGTATAGATTTAAAACAACATTTGATTTCTGGTAACAATTTAACTTTTAGAAAACAACCTTTTTAGAATAGTGGTTTGGCAACCCTTTTTTAATCAAAATAATTTTGACACTTTCAAGTTAGATAAGCCAATCTTATTATCCAATATACAAATAGAAATTTTGGAAATGGAAACCTTAAATTTAGTAGGTAATGAATTAAGAAAGTATGTACCCTTTGAGGAGGAACAATTCTTCTAGTCCTGCACTATAATTGTTGTAAACATGGACATCAATATCAAAGCCCTACCAAAATTAAAATCAAGGTTAATAATTAGGAAGCAATCATAAAACCTAAAATTTGCACAGATAATCTAATGGAATGGATAGCTCCAGATAAAGGAGCAAATGTGAATAATCCTATATTCCTTATTTGTGATCCAAATATTCAAGTGTTTTGGATATAGTGTGGGGGTTGGGGGGGAGGGTAAAGAATATTGAAGACATTATAACCCTACAAAAAAGTTCAATTAGGGAGGAGAGGGTGACTTCTCCTCAAGAAGAGGACCTTGGTAATGTCTAGGAAGTGAGGATTAGATGTCCTATTTTTTATCCTAATAATAAACCTGTGATAGCATTTTTAAATCCTAAAATGTATATGTCTAAAATTGGAGACAATCCTTCCAATACAATAGTTTATGGCTTCATCTTATGTGTGGAACCTACTGAAGTTAAAATGGTTTATGAGGAGGGTGACACTTTGACACAAGAAAATGGTTTGCAAGGAATTTCTGATGCAAATGAGGTGAAGGATGATTTGCAACAAGTTGAAGAGGGTATCAATATAATTTTTGGTTACATTAATGACTTGGTGGTAAATTAACTTATGGACACTTTAATGGATGAAATATGTGATGAGGAAGAACTTCAAAGACAAAAGGAACTCATTGAAAATATAAAAATGGTAGAGAATGTGGATAAGACTATAATGTAGGGGGATTATTAATTGATTTAAACCTTTTATAATAGGGTGACCATGAAACCCTTGGGTTAGCTACTATAACTCAAAGCAAGTTATCTCTGATTTGGGCAAAATATTCAAAAATAAGGGGAAGAAATCAAATTTTGAATATAGAGATAGATATGGCAAGGTAATTGGCTAGCCTAAACTTATTGAGATTCTAAATGTAGGGAAGGGGGGGTTCCTTCCCAAGCATCCATGAACATCATAACTTAGAATTGTATGGACCCCAATGCCCCTAATAATTAGAAACTACAAAAACACTACATCTCTAAAACTAAAAGTGACAATTCTTATGATCTAGGAAACCAAACTTAGGCCTCTAGAAATTCAAGGTGTTAAAAATAATCTAGGACTTAAGGAAATATGGGAGTCCCCTACTACGAGAACCTCTAGTGGATTGGAAATAATTTGGGACCCAAGGAATCTAACTCTATATTCATTGGAATCTCATAGAAAAATGGATTAGTGGTCTAACCTCATGTCATAAGCTCATAACCTCTTTTAAAATGATCAATATTTATGGACCTACTCAAAATAAAGATAATATTTTGGAATGGGATGATATTGAAGAATTTTTCTCAACATTTATAAATATTTTTTCTAATATTGGGGGATACTTTAATGCATTTATTAAATCTTTTGAGAAGTGGGAGGTGTCAATAAGCTCTCAAAAATGAAATATGATTTTGTTAATTGGGTCTGGAGAAAGAACCGTTTAGAAATAAAAACTCCAAGTACCTATTTTACATGGAATAATAGGCAAAAACGTTTAGTAATACAATGGAGAATTTAGATAGGTTCTTCATTAGGGGAATTTTAGTTGACTATTCCTTCTCCATGGTATCTAATGTAAGGACAATCTTAGGTTTAGACTATTTCCTTATGGAACTTAAGTTGGCTTCTAACTTGCGTCCAAAAAAATATCTATTTAAGTTTGAAAAATGTGACTAAGTGACAAGAATTTCCTTAGTCTTATCAAACAATGGTGGCATGAAGCAAAGTTTACATGTTTTAAAATAAAAAATTGTTGTAAATAAATTGAAGCTGATCATACAAAAATTGAATGAATGAAACAAGAATAGTTTTGGTAACATATTTGAAATTAAAGAATCCTTAGAAGAAAACTTGGAGGAACTTAATAATGAAGTAATGTAAGAGGTATGGATGAATCTTTGTACTTGAAAGAAAAGGACCTCTTACATAATTATGAGGAAGTTGTAGCCGAGGAAGAAATCTTTCAGAGGCAAGAATCCAAGGAGGTCTAGTTGTTAGAGGGGAACAAAAAAATTATTTTTTTCACAATAACAAAAACCAATGAAGAGTGATAAATAAAGTTACTCAAATAAAGGATAACAGTGAAAATTTTCAAGAGGATCAAGAGAAAATTGAGAATAGTATGGTCAAATACTTTGAAGAAATATTCAATAATTTGGAGGTATCTCTTTTAAACTAATAAGATCTACAGTATTAAAATGTATTTCAAAATTAATCGCAAAGGAGCATAATAAAATTCTCTTTAAAAAAAAAGTGTACATGAAGTGGAATCTATACTAATGAAAATGATCCTAAATAGGGCCCCTAGTTTAGATGGTTTCCCTGCTTGTTTCTTCTATAAGTTTTGCGACTTCATGTTTTGGAAAATACTGAAGCCCTAGAATGTGTAAGAAATTATACGAAACTCATAAAGGAAGTAAACAACATTTCTTTTTTAATTAATACCCAAAAAGGTGGGAGTGGAATATTTTGATTATTTTAGACCCATAGCTTTATGTAACTTCTTTTATAAGCCCTTTACTAAGACCTTAGCAAGTAGACTCCAAAATATTTTACCATTATTAATCAATGAAGAAAAAACAAAGTTTGTCCCTTGTAGATTAATTTTACAATGTAGTAATTAAAGCACAAGAAGTAATTCACTCAGTTAAGAAAAACCTTTCCCCATCAATGCTCATAAAATTAGACATTAAGAAGACCTATAATGGAATGGACTCAAGATTCCTCTATAAATATTTAGAAGATTTTTTATTTTCTAAGCAATGTAAAAGCTTAATTTATGAATGTATCACTACTCCTAGAATATACATCCTTGTTAATGGTTCTCTATCCAAACTTTTTGGGAATTCAAGAGGTTTAAGATAGCGTGACCCAATCTCTCCCTTTCCATTTATCATCATGGCAGAAACCCTGGGGTGATCAGTAACTAGGGCTAGAGAGGAAAGGAAACTCCAAGGTATTAGCATTATGAGTAACATAGACCCTATGACTCATCAATAATTTGTGGATGACATTGTACTTTATGGTTAGAGTACTTTAGATGAAGAAAATGTTTTCAAGGAAACTTTAAGCACTTATAATAGAGCTTTAGGTTAGGAGATTAATTGAGCCAAGTATGAAAATTTTCTTTTTTAACACTTCCCCAGATTTAGAGAACTATATTTGCATCATCCTTACTTTAGCAAGGGTATCCTATCATGTAAGTATCATGGGTTACCCTTAGACTCGAGGCGTAGACCAAGCAAGCTATGGGATCTAATTATAGATAAGATTGGGAAAAAGATTGATTCTTGGAAAGGGGAGTGATTCTCAGTTGCAAGTAGATCCACTATGGTTAATATTGTTATTTCAATGCAACCCAACATCTAGTTATCTTATTTTGACCTTACATCTAATAAAAGAGTAGAGCTTAACAATTGTCTACATTATTTGTTTTGGAAAGGTGCAAATGACAAGAAATAATTGTCTCTAGTGGCATGGGGTAAAGTCTACAAGCCTAAAGAATATGGGGGTACATGTATCAAAAATACTAAAGACTAAGGGAAAGCACTAGGAGACAAATTAGTTTGGAGAATGTATCACTAGTCACATCTTAAATGGGCTAGGATCCTTATTCAAAAGTACCTTAGCAATGTGGACCCTATTAGTATTTTTAGAGAAAAATATCCTCCTAAGGGCTCTACAATTTTCAACTTTATGATGGAATGACAAAAAATTATTATGGATAAGTCGACTTGCAACATTGGGAATGACAAAGAGGTTCTATTTTGGTCAAATTCATGGGGAATGTATAGAAATTTGGAAAATGATAAAAAGTGGCAAAGCACAAAATAAATTTTGGAATTTAAATGAGGCTCTAAGGTTAAAGACTACATGGAATAGGATACCATCTATAAGAAGTGGATATGGAAGAAGTTGGAAGATACTAACATTCCTCCTTTAGAAAAAAAAATCTTGAGGAGTACCTGAGATCTAGTAAGATTCTTCTAAATTCAAAATATGACAAATTATTTAGGGATAGTAATAGCTCTAGGGAATACTCAACTAAGGTTGGGTACTCTCTATTAATTTCCAAACATCTATACCTTGAGTATCTTCTTCCACCTAAAATTTGTTGAGAAAAACTTTGTTTATCTAAGGACAATATTTTCTTGTGGCTTGTTCTCAATAAAACAAGTTTTAATAGTAGAAAAAATTGGAAGGATGAGCTTTCAAGGACCAAGTAGATGCCCTCTCTATGAAAATGAATAAGAAAGCATAGATCATTTTTTTCACCAATGTATGTATGCACACCAGTATTGGAAATGGTTTAGCTCTTAGTTGGGATGGTCATTTGCCTTGCCCAACACTATTATAGAATTTCTCCAGCTAGCTCTTCCTAAAACATACTACTATCTATATTTAGGATTATGGATAAGTACTCCCTCAATTATTTTGTGGGAATTATGAAAGGAACTTAATAGAAGAATCTTCCATCAAAAGAAGTTGGAGGTCAAACAACTCTTAAATAAAATAGAATCTTCAATCACATAGACAACAAATAAATGCATTATGTATAAATTTATTGGGGATAAGGTAATGACTTATTGGGATGATAAGAAATGTGGAAAATAGTTAGGTCTAAAGTTACCACCCTACATTGTCTTAGGGGCTAAGTCTTCCTTGCATTAGAGGAATGAGTGTTTATGGTAGCTCCTTTGTATGGGAAGTTTAATTTAAACTTAGATGACACATATAGAGGCGATCCTAGTAATGTTTGTATTGGTTGTTTTATTCATACTGATCAGGGTAAAAATGTTGTGGCAATTGTTTACCTAATTGGTATAGAGACAAATAATTGGGTCAAACTCACGACCCTTGTTGAGGGAATGGAACTATGAAAAGGATTGGGAAATAGAAAATTAGAATTTGAAGGAGACTCTACCATTATAATTAATGTATTCAATACTAAACTAGAGGCTTAACTCGTAACTATCCACAACTCTTTTCTTATGTAAATCCTTTGATAAAATTGTTTTAAATCACATCTATAGGGAAGGTAATAAAAGAGCGTATCTATATTGGCTTAAAGGAGGGTTAATAAATTTAATACTAGTGACATAACATAGGGGAGTAAAATAGAACAATATGTGAAATTAGGCTTGTATTAATTAGACCATCATATAGGGTTAAATTATACATAAAGATGGCTTAGTAATTATTTTATTTTCATCCCCAAATGGTTTAATAATGATGAAACCCCAGAAGACATTAAAATTTGGTATATTAATGTTGAATGATATTTAATAAAGATCATTTCAATGACTTTAAATTTATTTAAACTTGTTTTGACCCTTAGAATCTTTTGAGTAGTCGAAGTATGGCTAATTCAAGATTCAACTGTGATTTTCATGATAAACATGTTCTTGATCAAAATCATTTAATTATTCTCAATAATGATATTATGTAGCATAACTCCATGTTTTCAAGAAGGAAGGTTTATGCAGGTTTCAGGAACTTTAATGAAAGATTTGCTTCGAATTTTGAGAGAGTGAAGTTTGTGAAGAAGAAATTCAAGTTGGTTGTACTCTGGAAATAACTATAGCCTTTAGTAGGTGGAATGGAAAAAGATTTTACTTGTAAATTCATATTTTTTTTACATATTGTCAAGGCCAAAGGCCATTCACTGATAATAAAAAAAAAATTGCATTGTAATTGATCACATTCAAATTACAAAATTCAATATTAATTACGATAAATTTGTTTCAAAGGTCTATTCAAACTAATGTTTGTTAATCATCCATTGAAAAGTATAACACTTAACAAAAATTAATCTGTGCCTTGAAACTAATTATCGCACTAAACCAAATAAAAACTTAAGTAAACCTATTAAATTCCAATTCTAACACTAAACCCAATAAAAACTCAACTATAAAATTGAACCAAATCAAACCTTGACCCTAGAACATATCAAATCTAAATTCTAAACCAAATTGTATCATAAATCTAGCACAAAATTAAATCGAATTGAAACTCTTAAATAGGTTATATAAGATGTTAATTATAAAACTAAACCCAATTTAACTCAAACTTTAACTCGAATTCTATATGCAATTAAATTAAACCTGATTATAAACTAATATATCATAATGCTAATACTTAACTTAAATTAAATTCTAATTAAACATAATTAAGTACTAAACCATATATTAACCAAAATTATATATTTAACCCTATAAATAAAAATAAGATTAATTGCATCTCTAACAAATTAGGATAAAATAATTTCATACTATACTTGACAACTCTAACCCCAAACCTAACCCTCACACTAAATGAAATTGAACCGTTATTAGTGTATAGTCCTAGAAAGTTAGTACCAAATGATTTGGAATTTCTAGGACAAATTGAGCCCCATTTTAGTGTTCTTCATTATCTTGGATGTGTTTGTGCTTAATTTTCCTATTCATCTATTTGTTTTTAACCTCACACATTAACCTCAAAATTAACACTACTAGGTATAGTTTGACCTACATTGACCTATACTCTAATGCATTAATTTTGAATTGTTTCAAGGCCTGATATGAAGCATTTTCATTTTCCCACTTTGTGGGGTTGGTCTTCACAAAAATTAACTCTAAAACCACTATAAAGGATGCCTCTTCCTCTCATTCTTGTATCCTCAACTCATGAGTTGTAATCAAACCATCTATAAGAAAGCTAATATGCATTTAAGTAGTTCAAGTAAGAGAATATTCATTTTCATCTATTAACAAGCATTGAAGAATTTTCTTATATAGTTATAATTTCTTTCTCCATAGGAAGCAAAGGAGTTGGCAATCAAGGTAGGATATCTACATCTTTCATCATTATTCCTTCTTCATATCAATCATTCATACATCCATGATCTATGAATTGGGAAAGTGTTGATCTATTGCATAGGTGAAGATATCTTACATTCTACATCCCTATGCTCAACATACACACAAGATGTGGAAATCTTTTTAGTTTAAGATATTTGGATCCATCCATAAGGATTTGACAAGAAATATATATTTACATTTATCTTTCTTTACATGCTTTAGTTTATTTCAAGGTCCATTCCTATACATAGTCTTGACCAAGGCAATCCCCTTTCCATAAATATTTTCCTCTTCTCTTGTATGCAATTGCAAATTCATGGAATTTTATATTTGGAAGTGTGGGTCAAAAGATACAATTTCAATCATAGTTCAGAGACCTCCATTTTTTTGTCTATTTGGTGTAGGTTACCCCAAGTCCACCTATATTGGTATAGATCACCCCAAATCAACTTGTTCTTGCCATCTTGAGATTTTCATAATGAAAATTTGCAACTCTTAGTTTTCTAAATCTCAATCCATTTATTGTTTTGATATATTTTGATAGGGTTTCTAAAAATTTGAAGTTGCATCCTCTATAAACCCTCAAGGTAATTTCTTCCACTTCCTTTATCTTCCATTACACTTATTTTGGTAGACTAGATCTAACATCTTAATGTTATATAAGTGTCATTTTAACTTTCATGTATATTTACGTACATTAAACAAAAAGAGATCCCACCAGACAAAGGGCTCCTAAATGTAAAACTTTCTCTTAGGTTTGGATCTTGCATTAACACGCATACATATATTTGGGTTGTGATAATGTGAGAGGTTTAAATTTTGGTTGTCTTCTTTTTTGAATGTATCATGGTGAAGTGGGAATCTACCCTCGATTAACGTATTTCACCATTTACATTTTGGTGAACCCAACCTAGTACATTTCCTCCTTTTATATTGGTGTTAGATTTTCTTTGCATACTTGTAGGTTCACCTCCATATAGATTTTGATGAAATTGACTCATAACATTTCCATTCTGGTCTTTTTATAAGGTTTCATTTTCTATCTAGATCTATTATGTTATAGTTTGTGTGTCTATTTAGCTATTTTAGACATTTACATAATTGTGTGCTTGTTTCATGTTTTATACCATCTCATTTGCATCTTTATTCATTTCATCCTACCAATTTGATAGTTAGATACTTTGTGTACATTAATCCTTACACCTTGATCGACTTGTATCAACTTTACATTGGTGCATATGTTCTACATTTTATTTATTCTGATAGTCCTTATTTGTATTACATCTTTGATACATTCTTGGTGTATTTCCCATTAAATTGCATCTTTCTTTCATTTCATTCATTTTTGTATGAGCTTTATCACTTTAAGTTGAACCTATAGTACTTCAGTCAAAAGAAATCATAGACTCAATAGTTCTTTTGATCCCACATGTTCCTCCTCTTTTAGGAATCTTGATGAAATCAACATGCTTCCTTGTAATACCAATCATGTCATGAGAGTTAATATTCTATATATTCCCATGGTGAATATGAAGCATTAAGAGTTCCTCCTTATCAATTCCAAAATCCTTCTCATGATTTTGAGAAGTTGGAAAACTGGTTATCTCAACAATGTCATAATCCTAACATTTTTTCCTCCATAAAGGCTTAACAAAACCCATTCATAATGATGAATATGGTATTATCCTCTTGTGTTAAACCTATAATGGACCACACTCTTGATATCAATTTGAGAGAGTCACATCATATGAGATGTGAACAATACCCAAGGTTATGTATATCTATGTATAGAACACCCAAGACATTATAGTTCTAGTGTTGACTTCATATCCTAGGTATATAATGTCTTGGGCATTCTATACCTAGATATACATTACCTGGGGCATTATATACCCTTAATTTGGACAATGGATCTAGTAGTTTCTCTAAAAACCTCTAACAAGGTTAGAACCATCTAACCAGGGTTTAAGATCTCCTAAGAGATATTTTTCCTTTAACAATGACTTTTTTATTTATTTAATTGTAATTGGATCCTAATAAAGTCACACCCTTTCACAAGAACTTATAGATTAGTACACTATTGGTGCAGGAGCACCTAGGGTAGGCTAGAAGAATCCCTAAGTCTCTTAGGTCATTTTTGGCTTGTAGTGGCTCTAGCCAAGTCACTAGTAAATAAGAGGGAATTTTGGGCCCTAGTTTTGTGTTTATGTGTTTGGGATGCCAAATAGGAAAGTTGGAAACAAGTTGTCAAATAGTGGCACAAAATGGCAAAACTTGTCAAAAAAATGCTAAGTGGCAACTAGGTATGCAACTTGTGTCTTGGAGCCTCAAAATGATGATAGGAAACATGAAACATGTGGGAAGGTAATAAAGGGTACATTCTAACCATGAGGTATCAAGTTGGGAGATCCAAGATAAGTTTGAGGCAAAAAATTCAAAATATTATCAAAGTTGTCATTGACAACATTTTTTGTAAATTTGCAAAATGACTGTTGATATTTATGGGACTATTTTAACAACTAGATCTCATGGATTTGGTGAATATAAGGACATACTTGACCTGATAAAGGGGTTGGTCAACACAATTTTTGATCTAAAGTAATAGAGCAAACTATTTTATGAATTTTCTTATCACAGTTTGGCTTGCAAGTGGAGCAACTTGACTTTTATGGGTTGATAATTATTTCTATGCATAGTAATTGGTTAGAGTAATCTAAATAATATATGTGTGTGCTTTCTTAGATTCATTTGTTTCCCTTTGTAGTAGTTTTAAAATTCTTCCTATTCTAGCCAGTTCACTGATTTGATCAGGATAAGGAAGCAAAAATGCATCTCCCATAAAATCCCACCATGGAATCATCATGACAAGTTGGGACATATGAGGGAACTCAATTTACAATTTACATACCAAATTTGGTGGCATGAAAAGATGGTTTTTCTATTTTTAGCATCTTTCCCTATGTAAGGCAACAAGCACCCAACTAGGAGCAAGAGTCATCATAGACAACCAAGAAGTGGATGGATTGGTGGATGAGAAAAACTTATGTTGACATGTTTACTAGTTACATAGGACTCTAAGGAAAGGGTGTTCAAGTGGTTTGAATCTATAACAAGCAAGACCAAGAGTCAAACCCATCAATTGTTGTTTTCCTTAAGGAATTAGGCTATATTGGTGTTAGGATTGTACGGACACCTAAGCCACTTGAAACTTTCAAAATATCAAATCTTTTCCAAATGGGTATCTAGAACTATGATTTTTTTGAAGGGTTCTTCAGGAAGTTTTGAAGCAATAAATCCAAAACTGGTTTTGGAGGCCTAATTGGCTAGTAGGTCTAGTGGCCATATTTTATAGAGATTTGAAGAGATCGAGTAGGAAGAAAGGGAAAGAGGTAGAAAAGAAAACCCAATATTGTTGAAATGAAGAAGTTTAAGACCCATCCATCCATGGGAGTTCCAAACTTGGAGTTATGAATACTAGTAGTGGCTTTGAGGGCACAAGGCCAATAGGATAGCTAAAGCGATCAATCTTGGTGGTGAGTTTATTATGAATAGGAGATAAGATTGAATGTCCTAAGGAAGAGGGTGTCCAAAGTGACCCTTAGGGACTAGGGAAGTGGTCCTAGAATAGACCTAGAAGAGAGGGTCTAGTTAAGACCCCTACAAGTTGGGTTTTCTTGGAAATTTTCCATCAACTATCTTGTGGGTTTCATCCCCATCAAAGTTTTCCCTCTAATCAAGGGTTTCCCTAGTGAACAAATAATTGTGTCATTATGCATGGTTTATCTCTTTTTGTGCTGGGGTGTTTTGGTTATTGAAGTTGGTTATAGTAAGTTGGACCTATTTTTAATGTTCACAACTGACTCACCCCCCACCCCCCAAGTGTGTGGACTTTATTTCTTAACATATTTCTCCATTGATCGAGGATCTACATATTCAACTAAATCAATGTGATATGGTGTATGGTTTCCTGTTGTTGTGAATAATTATTTTAATTTTTGGTGATGAAATTTATAAGTTTGTATTTAATTATATTTGTTCACAACTCATTTCCACCCTCTCTCAGTTGTCTGTGGAAATTATTTCTTAATAATTAGCATCAGAGAATTAGATCATCTTTCAGAAGGAATCTAAGAAACTTGAGGAGGTCTAAAATGGTTTATAGGAAAGAGAATCCTAAATTTGAGGGTGATAACTATGACAACTAGGATAGCAAGATGCGAACACACTTGATCTATATGGAAATAGATTACTAGTTGATTAGAAAGATGAAACTGATGTCAAAATGGAGAGCGAGCTATCTTTTAAAAAAATGTAGTTTATTTTGGAAGTACAAGGGGAAAGACTAAACTTGTGAGAAGGGTGGGGGGGGTGGGCGGTGAATTAGTAGTTTAAACTTGAACCCATAAAACTTTCACCATTCATTCATTACATGCATAAGTAAGCTAAAATAACATGTAAAGCACATACATCTAAATCATATAACCATGTAAGCATTCACACACATAACACCAGATATGATTACCCATAAACCCTCCAAGTGAGAAGGTAAAATTGGGGTGGGGATGACACCCACAAATCTTCACTAGTACAGTAATAAAGTGTATCCAATGAAGGTTACAATGATTTGACCATGAAACATTATCTACCCTGTGAAAGGTATGCCCTATTAAAGACTTTAAAAGACTGTTAGGTCTCACCTTGTTACAGGATTTCAATACCCTCTTAGAAATGTGCCTTGTTAGAGGACTTCAACTTACAACTAAGTAAGCACCCCTATTAAAGGATTTCATATAGCCTATTAGGACTACTTTGCTTAAGAGATTTAACTGAAATCACTTGTTAAAATGTCTCAGCATAGATCCTGTGATTGGCACTTGCTTGCCTGCTAATAGATCACCTCTAAACAATGTCTAACTAATCCTTCTCAATCAGATGTCTCAATGTTGTATCCTTTTCTCTATCGTCTATTCTTCTCTAACTGATTTTGCAATTCACTATTTCTTCTAAGTCACCTTGAATGCTCTGCAAACTATCTTGTTCACTCCTTCAACTCTCCACACCATTCACTCCTATGTCCTTTCTTCATAAAGAGTTTAGGGCTTTGTCCTCCTTAAGAAGACTTTGGTGGCTTAGGGTTAGGTATGAATCTATGACTAAGATTCATCCATTTTTTTACTTAATCCTTTTCATTTTTTTATTGGTTAAATGTAATTGCATAGGGAATCCAAATATAGATTCATCCTTATCTCCAAAATATTGAAATCTATCTTTAAGTTGGCAAAGTCTCTGATGCTTGGCATGCACTATTCTGTATACTGTGACTCAGCACCTACATTACTTGGCATCCACTATTTACTCAACTCTTGAATCACTCAATATGGTCTATCTACTCGATACCTAAGTGACTTGGTACATGAGTGACTCAGTACTCATTTCAACTCAGCATGGTCTAATATTTACACGTTGTGCTCGACATGTATTACTAGTTTGGCATAAATTGAGTAAATGGCTTATGTGTGTTGACACTCACTTGTCAAAATCAATCTGAGATCAAAAATCTCCCCCTTTGAAATGAGTGTCAAAAACACTTAAATATACAATATTATTCTTCATTTCTCGAGCATATCATATCCATGACTCAGCTTATATACAAAACTTCAAAACTTCAAAATTTTAAAATTTTGCACTAATTTGTATACCTCAAAATTTGATAACTCCCCTTGAGTTAATAGATCTATACTATATCCAAAATCCGTGCTCCTCTCTAAGTATATGTGTCTCTACTGATACACTTTGACTTCAATACATTGTATTGTTGATACTCTTTCATCTGATATGCTTTCTTTTAGTTGATATTTGTATCTATTTGTTGCTTTCTCTCCAAAAATGCATATCACCCCAATGATATATCTCTACTACTATGCTCCCCCTTTCTTAATTGTTTATTTTTTGTTCATACTCCTCCATATCATATCTCCCTTATATTTTCTAGCTTTATTCATATTCTCTATCTCCCCCTTTATCTTCATTTTCTCTCCCTTTATCTTCATCTCTCCCATTTTTACACTTATGTCAAATGGGCTATACACCTATGGTATGTTTGTCTAAAAAAAATTTATGGACATCCATTATTATCTTGAGAGTTGCATCCCATTTATCACATGCAACATCTAATGACTTAATTTGGATTGCAACCTTGGCAGCAAGGTGTACTAGACTGTCTAAAGTAGAAAGATTGGGTTCTTTCTTCATTAAGGTCTCGGCATAGCCTAGTTCCTTGTGCAATATCTCCATATGTGGGGTGAGGGTAGCCTAAATACTTGTTAGTTTGGCTCTAATATTAGCCTCATTTGCCATCAAAGATAGCTAACTGACTCTATGTCTGAAGCAATGTTCTAAAATGCTTCTCACTCTGAGCTGGATTTGATGGTAGGCTTGCACCTGATGCAAATATTTTTCTCTCTAGACTCAGAATGTGACTTCTGGTCTCTTGGGTGAAGAGTGTAGGATTGCATAGTTTTGTGTATATTGAGAATATATTCTCAAGTACCTTCTTCACATCCTCAACCTTTGTTGCCAATGCAACTTGTTGTAGTGCTATCTCACTAGATATTTTCTCATCTACCTTGCCTTGAAACTTCTTTTCAGACCATTCTAAGAGTTTTGCATTTGTATCTAGGTCTTTATTAGTGACCTTTTCCACTATATTAGTCAGTTGTTCTATGAGTGGCTTGGTCTCTTTAGGAGTTGGTAGACTAAATGCATCTAAAAAGATGTCCTTTATATCTTGAAGTGTTTGCTTCTACATGTGTTCTCTCCTAAGCATTTCTTGATGCTTTTTCCTTTCTAAGGCTTGTTGTAAAATGCCAATTTGCTCCAATGTCATAGTAGCATAGTCATACTTTGGAATAAAAAATTCTTCATCAAGGCTTATGTCTCCATAATGTATTAAATTTTATCCCTTTGACGAGCTTGGGCTTGGAACTAAAATTTGCAAGGGAATGGCTTATGTGCTTGGCCTTTGAAGAGTTTGAGTAGAAGGAGTGGCAGATGCTAGTAGGGCTACTAGTGCTTGGATGGCCACTTATTCCTTCACCTTTGGTGTTTTCTCACTCACTTTAAGCTTTCCCCAGTCTATCACTATGACTTGGTGTGCACCTTGTTCTTGTGCTATAGGTACAGATGAATCTATCTGTCTTGTTTCTTGTTGTTGACCTATAGTAGTGTCTTCCTCTTTTGTCTTCTTCTCAATTGTATCAATTTTAACACTTGTAATAACCTTGGTGGATGTGTCTACTTTTTTTTGAACCAAAGTTTGTACATTGGTAACTGAAGAGATGATTGAAGGTGGTTCTTGTGGATTCACCTTCTCCCTTGTGACTTTAGTCACTACCTTCTACAATTCTTCTACACTAACCAAAACTAGATTGCCACATAATTTGGCTTGAAGTGTGGACTGATCCAATATCTTCTTTAGATCTTCTGTAGTAAGTGGATTGATGTTCTAAGCTAATGCATCAAAAACATCCTTAACAATTATGGTTTTAGAGGTCTTGGTTGTTTCATGGGGAGGACTGACACTCGACACTTGTGTGTCCTACACACTTTGTTCATCTTGTTGTTGCTTAGTTGTTGCCTTATCATCATTTTGTTTTTTTGTTTCTTCCCTAATTGTATTATCTTTATCATCATCTTCCTTGTCATCATCCTCATCATCTTTACTCTCTAAAGGGTCTGCTTCTCCTGGCTTGATAGTGGTCAACTCATAAATGAGTTTCCATATTTGTGTTGACTTTTTCACAACATCCTCAATATCATTTTGGAGAATTTTGAAGGCTCTATATTTAGGTGTGAACCTAACTACATATCAATTTATCCCTTTTTCAACTCTGCCATTACTTGGGCTAATGTTGTTTCCTTGATCTATCTTTCCAAATTCAGACAATAATGTCATTTTTGCTCAACAATATAATATAAACCTTTTGTTAGTGAGTTGGCAAATTCTAGTGGAGTGTTCTTAAATTTTGACATCATGGCATATAATGCCTCTTCCACTTGGTTTTTCTCCTCTTTTCCTAGTTTATCAAAGTCAATATGTCTAAAACCAAATAAATCTACATTGCTCTTGACATTTTCACATAAATTTTCAAGATTAGAGAGTGGATTGTGACATACCACTTTGAATTGGTTGATATCATCTAACTCAGTCTTTTCTTCATTAGAACCCAGCTGAGCCACATATTTCCTTCTCAATCCTTTCTATTTTTATCCTCCTTGCTCTATCTGTTTGGTCTTTTCTTTGGCCTTTTGAGTAATTTCATGTGTGGTGGCTCTAGTGGTAGGTGCAGTGAGCTTGGCTTGGATAGGTTTGACAATTTTCTTTGCCTTAGCCACTGGATGTGTCTTTGTCTTCCTCTTCTTTAACTCGGTAGGAGTAGGTGCTTCCTTAGCTTCTTTTCCCTTGGCACCTTGAGTCTCCTCCTCTTCTTTGTCTTCTCCTATTCCTTAAGTTAAAGCTAGAGGTTCTTGAGTTTGAGGTTCATCTCCCTCTTCATCCTCTTCTTTTTCTTCCTCTTCCTTCTCAACACCCTCTCTAAGTTTGGCCTTTAGTTTCTTCACCTACTTATCCTTCTTCTTGATTGTAGATGTAATATTCAATTCCATGGCAATCTTTGATTTCATCATCTCATAATTTCAAAAGACTTATGCACTCTTATCTACTTCCTCTACAAGTAGAGTTGTGATGGCTACTGAGGCTTCATCTACGTTTATCTCATATCCTAAGGGTCTCAACCATCTTACCCTTGGTGTGGCAGCTTGCACATATGTGTAATCAACATCAACAAGAAAACATATATCATTGGCCAATCAAGATGGCCAATAGAAAGTAGTGCCAGAGAGGTTTCCCCCCATCTATAGAAGTATGGGCGACTAAACCATCAACCATAATGAAGGATTTCTGCAACCTGGAAACCCCCAAGTTTTTCAATTTAGTACCAACTATATATCCCTCGGCTTCCCATGAAGAGCATTATAATGTTTCTCCACTAAGGAAACTGGAATCTTGAGTCTCTACTTTATTGACTTCTTAAAATCTTCAAAGTAACTTGTCATGATTATTTCAAAATTGTCTCTCATCTGCTCAATGAATTCACCAATTCGTACTCCAACTGATCTGTTGGTCTTCCATCCAACTGTTCCAAATGAGGGAAATGTGTTATGTACATAATTTTTTTGGATACAATTGATTAATTATGTGTTGTCTTTGATGTTACACAAATGTCATATCAATTGACAGATAGTGCTTACCGAGCTCACTTGGTCAGTGAAGATAGTTTTCCTTATCTATCGAACGTTTAGAGGTTTACTCTAAATAGATGACAATATCTACCAAGCTCACTCAAGTGTTGAAGGAATTTAGGCAAAAAAGAGTGCTAACTGAGCTCATGTGGTTAACAAAGGGAAAGTTGGACAAAGTTAGTATTCACTGAGTTCACTCGGTTGCCAAAGGATTTTTGTAACTTCGCAGTGTTAACCAAGCTTCTATTGGTTAACACAGCAAATCATTCCAAATTTGGTTTCTACCAAGCAAGGTCAGCTTATGAAGGATTTTTCTTATTTTGGCATATGAAGCTTAATTACTTTATGTATTGATTCTAGCTAACCATGATGATGAGTATTGGTTATTATAATTTGAATTTGGGCCAACTTGACAATCTAGAAGGTATAAATAAAAGGTCAAGTTGAGATTTCTAGTGTGTGTGAAAGTGTGTTGATTGAATTGAAAAGAAAAGAGAGGGAGTGAACTTGAAGGATAAGCAGGTATCCTTGTGGAGTAGGAAAGTAATATTTGATCAGGAAGGATCAAGTTTAAGCATAAAAGAGATCTGGATTTCGTAATTCAATTGCATCACAATCAGTTCATTTCATTGTTACTCTCTAACCATTGTAGCAATGATCTAAAATCTCTTAACAGAGTTGGTTTAATAGCCAGTTGTAAATCCTCTAACAAGGTGGAAATTCCATTGAATTGTTTTAAGACCTCTCGCAAGGCCACTCCTAGCAAGGTGATTAAATCCTCTAATAGGGTCACACCTAATAGTGTGTTTTGTAACCTTTAATAGGGTTGGCTCCTAATAGGGCTCACTTCAAAAGAGTGAAAAATAGTAACTAGTTACATTGGTGTTTTTTCCCAAATTGGGTTTCCATGTTAAATCCTGGTGTCTTGTGTGTTCATGTTATTTCTCTTATGCTTGCAAGTTAATTACTAATAATGTTTAAGATCTGTTAATAGTAATTCAGTCTGCATTTATTGAGTTACAACAATTTCTATTCATTTACCAAGCATTAGCAACAATCAGTTTTCTCAGTCTAAATTTTATTGTTGACATCTAAGGGATCTGGGATTTATTTTAGTGGTAACTAATCCACCCACCCGCTCTTAGATACTCCTATATATCCAACAAAAATAATATGCAAACTAGTATAGAACCAAACTTGCATTGTGCACTCTTGGTTTTCCTTATTGCTCCAAGGTTCTCCATAAGTTGTTGTAGCTGAAGTTCTACTAGATCATATGTATGATTTTTCTTGAAAATTTTATAACCAACATCCATAGCTATGCAGGGTACACTATTCAATCTACTGGATTGATAGAATTTATGTGAGATTACCCTTACAACAAAGTTTAGTAATGGATCAGTGATGGTATCTATAGTCATACCTCTCTTATTCTAAACTACTCTAATATTCTTCTCAATCACTTCCTTGGAATCACTCCTGAGTGTCTTTAGCCGAAGTAGGGTTGGGTAGCCAATAACCCTATCAATTATTCTCTTGGTTATTTTAATTGGTCTTTCTTCCAACCATAAGAAACCATCATGAATTCAACTTAGCACAATTCTTATCCACTCAATTTTAAATACATTCAAAAAATCTAGGGCTCGTGTCAAACCCTTTTTCTCAATAATTTTGTATTCCTCTTTTAAGACAACATTTTCACACAATCCATTATATGCACATCTTATCTCCATGTCTCCAATGCTTCTTATCTTGCAATTGTAGCATTTTCTCACATCTTGCACCATTATCACATTTGGCAAGATCATTGACAATGCGCTAGAAGGGTCTTGTTTGTAGGTGATGTCAAGAGTGGCCTTAAATATAGGTTGTTTTACTTCATTATTGACTAGTTGAACATTTAAAACTTCTTTCCCTTCAACATTTTTTAAACTAGATGCCATCTTGTTAAACTAGGGTTTGTGAAAATTGAAATTGGGTAGCTCACCTTCTGAGAAATACCTTTAAAATTTTGTCAAACTAATGATGAATCACTACAAAAATCCTCAGCAATCACTTCTGACAAATTTCTAGGCTACTTCTAGCTCTTCTCACTCTTTCTCAATTTTGAAATGGTGAAAAATGAGCTCAAAATGATCATATACCCTTCGAAAACCTTGTATTTAATGCTAAGTGCTTATGCCATTGTAAGCTCGACAATAGCCAATTTTGGATTCACTTGGCATCCGTTGATATTTCCACCACTCGGTAGCTACTATGAGATCGACATCAACTATATAGTCTGGCAAAACTAATATTCCACTCAGTACGTATAGGAAACTTTCCATACTCGGCAACAACATAAAAAATTTAAAGATTTGTCTTGAATTTATAACAACATCTTGCATCTTTTATTCATGCTAATGTAATCCTTTCAGTACTATCTTCCTTTGGAACTCATGCATGATATAACCTTTATATGTTAGTCCCACATACCTCTTGTTTGCCTAGCTTGTTGAGGTGTAATCACTTGACCCATTAGGTGAAGTGATCCCTTCTCTATTTGATGTGTTGCAAACATATTTCTTTTTCCATTTCTTGTTCTTCTCATCTCTGATGTGTTCAACATTTGTCTTGCCTTTTCTTTTGTTTGATTCACAAATTGGTGCCTTTGACTTTTTTGGACAATGCCTACTAATATGACCTATTTTCAAATAGTTGAAACATGTGGTTTGACTTAACCATCTCTGGTAGTTACCTTTGAAGTGTGTCCTAATACAATTCTCAAGGATATGTCCATATTCTTGACAATAATGATAGCTATATCTTGTGCTATAATCCCAATTATAAGAGTATCCATTGTTTCTTACCTTTGTTGGCTTGTTTGATGACCACATGGACTTTGATCTGCATTCAAAAGCTCTATGTCCATACTTATGACAATTGTAGCAATATCCTTCAAATCTTTGTGTATGCATGGTCTTGGTTCTACATTCATGTGTTTGATGACCTTGCTTTTTACACTCATGACAATGAGTCATGTTCTTAGGCTTGGCATTTTCATTTGTAAACTTGCTCCTACACATATTAGCAGTATGTCCTTTCTTACCACAATTATGACAAGTAGGTTTACAATTCTTACCTTTGGTGTTCCTTTCTTCTGCAACTTTAGATGATTCTCCTTTTTCAGTGCTTGTGTAGCCCAATCCTGATTGATCATTGTTGGATCTAGGGGATCTCAATAATTGCTCAAAGTATTTGATGGCTTCATTTGGCTTGTTAAAACTTTCAGCAAATTGTTTTTCCCTCTTTAGGTCATTCTACAACTTCAATGTAGTTATCTCAATGTCCTTGACATTTAACTCATAGTGGGCATACATCATGTGGCTTAGAGTATCCAATTGCATATTGAAAATTTTGGTTAGCTCTGTTGACTTCTCTTCCAGTCTGTTGGCCAAAATTCTTTTGTCTTCTTCAATCATGGTCTTGTCATCCATAGCTTTCTTCTTTCATTCAGTCACCTCACATAGCATCATGGCTTGAGATTCTTGCTCTAGCTTGAGATTTCTTATTTCCTTAGCTTGTACTCAATTCTTTTCCATCATATCTACAATTTTTGCATCAAATTCATTGGAGTCACCATTGGAAAATAGCTTGGTAGTGTCAATCTCTCTATATTGTGTGTCATTCTCTATAATAGCAATTCATTTCCTTCTCTTCAAGGACTTCTTTAATTCCTCTCTTGCTTCACTCAATTGATGTAGAATGAGTTGTATCTCAATTCCTTGATTTTCAATAATCTTTCCCAATTTGTAGACTTCCATTTCAAGATATTTTCCTCAAAGCTGCAAAGCTTCTCCTTTTGAGAACTCAACTCTGATACCAATTGTTGAAATTACAAGGGGAAAGAGTAAAATTTTGGGGGTGGGGTGAATCAGTAGTTTAAACTTGAACCCATAAAACTTTCACCATTCATTCATTACATGCATAAGTAAGCTGAAATAACATGTAAAGCACATGCATCTAAATCATATAACCATGGAAGCATTCACACACATAACACCAGATATGATTGCCCAGAAACCCTCCCAGTGAGAAGGTAAAACTGAGGTGGGGATGACACGCACAAATCTTCACTACTATAGTAATAAAGTGTATCCAGTGAAGGTTACAATGGTTTTACCATGAAACATGATCTACCCTGTGAAAGGTCTACCCTATTAAAGACTTATAAAGACTGTTAGGTCCCACCTTGTTAGAGGATTTCAACACCCTATTAGAAGTATTCCTTGTTAGAGGACTTCAACTTACAACTAATTAAGCACCCTGTTAAAGGATTTCATATAGCTTGTTAGGACTACTCTGCTTAAGAGATTTAACTGAAATCACATGTTAAAATGTCTCAACATAGATCTTGCGATTGGCACTTGCTTGCCTAATAGCAGATAACCTCTATACAATGTTTAATTGATCCTTCTCAATCAAATGTCTCAATGATATATCCTTTTCTCTATCCTCTATTCTTATTTAACTAATTCTGCAATTCACTATTTCTTCTAAGTCACCTTGAATACTCTACAAACTATCTTATTCGCTCCTTCAACTCTCCATACCATTCACTCCTCTATCCTTTCTTCATAAAGATTTTAGGGCTTTGTCCTCCTTAAGAAGACTTTGGTGGCTTAGGGTTAGGTATGAATCTACGGATGAGATTCATCCATTTTGTTGCTTAATCCTTCTCATTTTTTGATTGGTTGCATGTAATTGCATAGGGAATCCAAATATAGATTCGTCCTTATCTCCAAAATATCAAAATATATCTTTAAGTTGGCTAAAAAATGGTTTACATAGTTGTCTGTGCCATTATAACCAACTATGTCAAAATTGTATCACTCGACATATGAAGTCTCTGATGCTTGACATGCATTATTCTGTATACTATGACTTGGCACCTGCATTACTCACATCCACTACTTGGTTGACTCCTGAATCACTCAGCATGGTCTATCTACTCGATACTTGAGTGACTCAACACATGAGTGACTTGGCACTCATTGCAACTCGACATGGTCTAATATTTACATGTTGTGCTCAGAATTTATTACTAATTCAGAATGAACTAAGTAAATGGCTTAAGTGTGTTGAGACTCACTTGTCAAAACCAATATGAGATCAATAATTTAGTACTACATAAATGTAAGAGAAGCAATGATTAGCACCCTATCTATAGCAAAATTCACTAAGGTAAAAGAACTTGAATTAGCACATGAATTTTGGAATAAATTAGAAAATTTACATAAAGGTGATTGATATACAAAGAAGTCTAATTTACAAAATTGGAAAACTAGATTAAAGAATACTAGAATTTAGAAAGATGAAACCATTACAACATATGTGCAAAGGATTACTGAAATTACAACAAGAATTAAGAGTATAGGATAAACTGTAACAATAGATGAAGTTGCTAAAAAAAAATGAAATCCTTAACATCATTCTATGAGAACAGAGTCCATGCTGTTGAGGAAGTCATTTACTTCATCAAATATTTCAATAGGGAAATTTAATTGGTAAATTACAAGCTTTTGAAAATGCAAGGCTAAAAATTCTTAATATAAATTTGAGAGAGCATTTAAAGTTAGTCTACATAAGGATAAAAGAGTACTAACCATGAGCACAAGCACTACTAGCAAAAACTTGGAGATTATGTCAATGATTGGGTATAAATTGAAGAAGATGAGATGAATTTGGATGAATTTTAAGCTTCGATCATGAAGAGAAAACAAAGAGGTAAGGGAGTATTAAAAGGAAAGTTACCTATAGTTTGATATACATGCAAGAAAATTGGTCATTTTGCATCAAGATATCCTACAAGAGAATCTAAGGTTAAAACTAGATCCTATAGTTCAAAAAATCCTAAATTATTTCTTTATGTCAGTGATAATGGGATTTAGATTAATGAAATTAACTTTGAAGACAATGATAATGAGGATTAAATAGGAATTGTTGTAATTAAGGATTAAAGTTTTGTTAAAGAAGAAAAGACATGTGTTTCACATGTTGAAAGAAAGAGAATAGATTGGGTTGTAGACATTGGATGTTCACATCACATGACAGGTGACAAAGAAAGGTTTAAAGAGATGAAAATGTACAATGGAGGTGTTATCATATTTGGTGACAATACACCTTGCTTGATAAAAGGAAAATAATACATATCACTTGGTGGTAAGACTAACACAAGTCATTCCTTATTTGTCGATGGCTTGAAACATAATTGTCTAAGTGTTGAACAACTTGTAAAGAAGATTTATCATTTACAATTAACTAATAGTAAATGTTTAATCAAAGATAATATAAAGAAGAAAAAGAGATTGCAATAGGTACAAGGACCAGAGGTAATGTATTTCAATTAAATCCTTCTAAGATAAATTATTATTTTTGTAAAATTTGATGACAATTGGTTATGGCATAGAAGATTTCATCATATAACCTTGTTATCACAGTGAAGGTCGGTAATTTCAATGTGATTAGAGATTTAATTAAGATTTTGAAACCTTATAACATGATGTGTAAGGAGTGTGTGATGAAAAACAAGAAAATGAGTACATTTCAAAGCAAAGTATTTGATTATACAGATGAGTTGGAGATTGTACACGTTGATTTATGTGGAGCTACAAAGACAAGAACATTCTATGGTGAGAAGCATTTTATTCTTTTCATTGATTATTTATGTAGAATGATGTGAGTTTCTTTCTTAAATGATAAATGTAAAAAAATTGATAAGTTTAAGATCTTTAAAGAAAAAGTTGAGAATGAATCAAGATTCAAGATAAAATGTCTTAGGTCAAAAAGAGGTGGAGAATTCACTTCTGATCAATTTAATGCATATTATGAGGATAATGTGATTTAAAAACAAACTTCAACCCCTAAAAGACTACAATATAATAGAGTAGCAAAAAGGAGAAATAGAATAGTTGGTGAGACATTAAGAGTGATGTTAAGTGAAGCTAAAGTGGGATGGGTACATTGTGTTGGCATAATTGTCAAAAGTGTAAGGGGGCTATACTAGTAAAGGTACCATTGTGCCTGATTATCTTTTGGTTATCATTGATGTCAAGGTCAAGATAGAATATCAACTAGTATGTAGTCATGATCAATGAAGCTTTAGGAGTACATGAGTGTGACTCTAGTTCATAGGTTTGAATAGATAAATAATAAGGATATGCCAAGACAAGGTAGTGACAAGAGAAATGATTCTTAGACAAAATTATGCTAAGTGTGTATGGACATGAAGGATGTTGTCAAGCAAGAAAACAAGCCCATGTGACTGGTTGACACAAAGAAAGGTTGAGTCATGCTAGTAGAACAAATTGAAAAGTCAAGTTACCCATGTCTCCCACATCACGAAGTAGGTGAGTCACACTTGACATTGCATTTGATATAATTAGTACTATCACATCATGGATAGATTAAATCATTTGATTTTGATTTTTTTCCAATAGAGAAAGATATCAAAGTCATTGAACATCTAGGAGTTATGTTTGTTCAAGATACATCTACAAGAATGGCACAAGACACTGATAAGAGTTCAAGGTAGACATAGGCAGGAGAATTCAAATTTGAATTCTCATATTATGGTTTATAATAGAGTGTGTAAGGATCATATACAAGACTTCCATCTTTTAAATAATTACTAGATTATAGATTGATAAGGAAGACACCAACAAGATGAGCTAAGTGTAATTTTAAAGAGAAGAAGAAGAGGAAGAAATAAGTGAAAAGGGTGAAGGCCAAGTGTGTTGATAAGAACTAGTGTGCTAAGAAGTGTGTTGTAGCCAGTAGACCTAAGCACATAGTGGTCATGTATAAGTTGTAGAGTTGAGAGAAAGAAAAATAAGTTATAAGCAAGCTCAAGGAGCATAAAAGTGATCTATATTAAGCTAAGTAAAGTAGCTATTCTATTTAGATCAATCTATATGTTATTCTTTATCCACTAAAACAACGAATACCATTGAGGGTAGACTTTAACAAGTTCTATGTACTAAATCCCCTAACAAGATGACACATTAGTTTGTGTTCCAAAAGAATCTAACCAGGTTTCTCTTAACTAGGTAAGAATTCTATAGATCTTTAATAAATCCCTTGATTGGGTGGCACTTGACAATGTCTTTTTAATATTTTAATAGAGATAAGGGAACACTTCAATAGAGTGCACACTTTGTGAGGATCATCTCATAATCCATGGTTTTTACCCTAATCATGTTTCTACATGATAAATACATGTGTTATGTGATGTTATCCTTGTCTTGGTTATTTTTTCTTCATCCTAATCAGTTGAGTTAGACTCATTGCTAACAGTAGACTAGTGTGAACATAAGAAAGCTGAAAAAAGATTGAAGTTATCTACAATATACTGATTCACTCCCTACCTCTCAATATATTCACCTATGTGCGGACCACTAATTGGTATCAAAGCTTAGTAACTCTAAAGGAAGAAGTTTGAAAAATCAAGGTAAAAGATCAAGATTTTGAAAAGAGAAGCACCAAGTTCTCAAAAGAAAACCATAACCTATGGCACAAAAAGATGAGGTTGCATCTAAAAACTCTTAGAAATGAATACTAGAATCACATGGAGACCAAATATGTGGAATGTACTACTCCACTCAGTATAGACCAAGTAAAGGAAAAAGAGATTCACACAACTACGATGGATGTTCTTCCAAGCACTCTATTTCTAGTATGTGATTCCATATAAAATTAGGGAAAAGCTTAAGATAGTTTATGAAAGAGACAAGCATGTCCAAAATGATAAAGTTGATAGTCTGAGAGGAAAGTATGACAAAATGATATTGTAAGAAGGAGAACACATTGAGAAATACGACAAGAGGGTGAAGTATGTGATCTTATCCATCAAAATTGTTAGAGGCACACTTCAAGAAGATGATTTGGTGATCAAGATATTGAGAACCTTGTTGCCTAAGTATGCCTTGAGGGTCTCATCCATTCAAGAAATGAGATCAATAGAAAAGGTCGAGGTAACTCTTGATGCCCTCATATGAAAATTAGTTGCATTCAAATTGAGCAAAAATTACAATATTCAACCAAACAGTGAAATTGTTCTCAATTCTTTAGTTGTACCTATTGTATCCCATAAAGGATTATTGTATCCCATAAAATAAAGGAGGTGGAAGGCACTTCAAGATGCCAAAGAGACCTTGAGAGTCTCTATACTGAAGAAGCCAAACAAGAAGAGTTGGAATCTCTATTTGTGAAAAGGATGCCAAGAGGTTTATGGAAGTATAAAGAAAAGCCTTTTTTCAAATGTTTAAATAGTAAAAAGATAGGAGATGTAGTCGCTATATTTCTTGGGCCTATTAATAAAAAAGGAATAAAATATGGACAATGTTCAAAGGAAAGGAGAAGAAGCACTTTTACATCACTGAGGATGGTGTGACTAATGAGGAGTCAATCAATTCAGATAACTATGATGATGATAAAATAAAATTTAATACTATAGTGGAAGAAAGGGTGGAAAGAGCCCTAATATCAAGCATGATCCACAATAAAGACTAGATCATAGATATTGGATGCTCTCACCACATGAGTAGTGATAGGATCAAGTTCCATGACTTGTGGAAGAGTACAATGGAGGAATGGTAAGATTTGGCAAAAACTCTCCATGCACAACAGTAGGTAAGGGCATTGTATTCCTAAATAAATTCGCTAACTATGAAGATGATTATCTATTAGTTGGTCTCAAATATAACATGTTGATTGTATCTTAACTAATCATTAAGGTTATAATTTTGAGTTTGATGAAGGGTCTTGCAGAATTCTTGACAAGACAAGTAAGCTACTAGGAATAGGGAAAAAAAGTAGAGGTCATATATTCTACCTTAATGCTTCTACAAATAACTATTATGTAGCTAAGTATGAAAATAGTTGGATGTGGTATAGGAGGACATTTCATGTAAATTTTGAGAGTATTATCAAGGTACACATAAATAAATGTTTAAGAGGCTCACCTCCAATCAATAAACCTGACAATGTCATTTGCAAAGATTGTCAACTAGAAAAGTTGGCTAGTTCTAGTTTTTCTAGTAAGTCATTTACTTATGAACAGATTATAGATTTAGTGGACTTGACTTGTGTTTTCCTATGAGGATAAGAGTGTATTTGGTGATAGGTATTTTATGTTTTTCATTTATTACTTTTCTATAATGATATGGACTATTTACCTAAAGGAAGATTCAGAAGCTTTTCGCATGTTCAAACCCTACAAGCCAAAGTAGTGAGGGAGACCAATAAGACATTGAAGTACCTAAAATCAGACTGAGGAGGTGAGGTCATCTTACAATAATTTGATAGCTACTATGAAGAACATGAATTAAAGAGGTAAATGTCAGCTCCCAAGACACCACAACAAAATGATGTTGCATAAAGAAGAAACAAAACAATCATAGGCTACACCAAAACACCAATGATTCAAAACAATGTTGCACAAGTATTTTGGAGAGAATTTGTGAGCACAACTATGTCTATGCAATGAAATGTAATGTAAAGGAAAACAAATTAAACTAACCATTCAAAAAAATAAATCAAAACAACATAATGATAAGGCAAAAGAAAAATAAACAAGATAATGCAAACCATGTATGGCAAGCTCTCAAGATGATCTCCCTGATGTTTTAGACATGTCTACTAAATCATATGTGTGCTCAAAAATTCTCAAGCTTCAATGGATTCAATAATGAAGGATGGATGGATATTCAAACTATGGGAATGGTTTGATAACTTTGTTGTAATAGAGCATGATAACATTAGCATGGAAGGTGGGTGATTTGTGAGAGGGGAAAGGTCCAATTTATAGGAAAAGGGGTAGAAGTATGGATGATTGGGATGTGAGATGATGGATTTTATGACGGGGGGCTAGGACATAAGGAAGGGAGAGCACATGGTTTGTGCTTGTTTGGGGCCAACCCAAAGGTTAGTCAACCTATTCCTACATACTAAAATCCATAGGTTAGTCAACTAAAGAAAAATATCCTATGAAGTCAATAAGAATTTTTACAGTCGTAGAAATGTGGTCAAACTGGTGAAAAATAAGAAATCAAACTAATAAATAGAAGGTAGCAAGAAAGTTCCTAAAAGAGAGATCTTGCACACACAATGATCCTGCAAGCTTTTGAGGGTGTTCTCTTAGGTTTTAAATATTGCGAGTTTGATAGGTAAAAATAATAAATTTAATGCCCAAATTCTTCTTGTTCAATACTAGTAATCCTGTAGACATGTATGATCATTCCTGTGAGGACATGTAAGAGAGAGATAAAGTAGAAGATAAGAGAGAGATAGACATGACCACGTGTCACAAGGGTGAATATTTTAGGCAACGTTCCCACCACCTCATGATCACATTTTCACTATTGGATTCCTTTAGGATCACAAAAAAGGGGTAATTTTAAGGTTCCTTGTGTGAAAACTGATTATATGATCAAGAATGAGCTGGCCTTCTCTAAACCTACAACTTGCAAGGTAATGCCAAAAACCAAACACCATAATAGAACATCATGAAATGTTACATAATGGGATTAGCTTCTGAAACGCAAACAAAAGATGTAAGAATGACTCAAATATGGGGTCCCACTAGGTGTGCCAAAATGTATGAAATGAAATTTAATGTAAAGGAATACAATGTAAACTAAACATGCAACAAAATAAACCAAAACAACATATATGATAAAACAAAAGGAAAACAAACAAGAGAATGCAAACCAAGTATGACAAGCTCTCAAGATTATCTCCTTGATGTTTTAGATGTGTCCAATAGATGGTATGTGTGGTCAAATGTGCTCAAGCTTCAATGGATTCAAGAATGGAGGATGGATGAATATTCAAACTATGGGTGTATGGATGAAATTTGGCATTATGAGGGTATGGTTTGATAACTTTGTTGTAAAATGGAGATTTATAACATTAACATGGAAGGTGGATGATTTGTGAGAGTGGAAGGGTTGAATATATAGGCCAAGGGGTAAAGGGTTGGATTGTTGAGATGTGAGATGAAGGATTTGATGAGGGAGCAACAGGATGTAAAGAATGAGAACACATGGATTGTGCTTTTTTGGGGCCAATCAGGAGGTGACACTTGTCAAAGGAATAGTGAATGTGAGAGGACATGATATTTGGAGGGAATGTGAGGGGACAAAGGGGAGTTATGAGGGATGTGTAAGAAGCATTTATGTTTCTATAAGAGCATTTAATGCATTTGAGTGGTGATGTGAGGGATGTGACATGAGGGTGGACTTGTGTTTGAGGGAAGTCTTAATCCATGTTTAAAGTTATACAAGTGTTTAGGATGGGGTTATGCTTAGGTTAGGGAATGGATTAGAAGATAAGTGGGGGTGTTAGGTAAAAGTAAGTGGGTGGGTTAATTAAGTGGGGTTAATTAGCTAAACAGATGGATTATCAAGGGTGAATGGGTTGGGTTTAGTTTGAGCTCATGGGTTAGGGATTTAGTCCATGACTAGGGGGGAGAGGGGTTGATTTAAATTAATTTATTAATTCAAATGAGGAAATGTTGAATTAAATTGAATAGGCTAGTGCAAGTATTAAATTTAATAGGAGAATGAGAAATTAGTTAATAATCAAGCTATAGGTTATCATTTGATTATTAGTTCGACTATAATTAATTAATTAGATTAATTAACTAGGGGATGATAGTTATACATTAAATATTAAATGCTTAATTTAGAGTTTCCTAGAAGATGATTAAATAGGATTACTCAATTGGTGTAATTAGATTTAGATGTCTACACTATATACACCTTGAATAGGGTACAAGTGAAGGAGGGTACAAAAAGGTCACCCTATGAACTATGGTTTGGACACTCACCCTCCATGAGTTACCTCTAAGTGTTTAGAATCAAGTTCTACATTAAAAGGGATGAATATCAAGGAAATTTTGAACCAAAAAGTCACAAAGGTATCTTTTTGGGGTACTCTACAAAGAGCAAGGTGTAGTGTTTGAACGTCTTGACAAATTAAATTATGGAATCTGCCAATGTAAAGGTAGATGATTTCTTTAAGACAAATGAAGAAGAAATCAAGAAAGAGTCAAAATGTTACAAACAATTTGTATACACTCTATTGATTGAGATAGTGATAGAGGCAACATAAGAACAAGTACTTGCACATGCAAAAGCAGTTAGTCTTAAGAACAAAGAGAAGAGGGACCTAAAGGAGAACTACTAGCTAAGTATGTCAAGAGAAACCATATAGTAGATTAGATAATTGAAGACAAGGAAACTAGAGTAATGACAAGAAGGAAGGCAATAGAGACAGTTTATGTACTTTCACACATGGAGCCCAAGGTTACAAGAGAAGCTCTAAAGGATAAAGACTGGAGAAAGGCCATGAAAGAAGAAATTGACCAGATAATGAAGAATGATACGTGGACCTTGGTGACCCAGAAAAAGGATAAAAATGTCATTGAAACAAAGTGGGTGTTTAGAAACAAACTGAATTAGGGTGGAGAAGTGATTAGGAAAAATGGTAGACTTTTCTATAAAGGGTATGCATAGGAGGAAGGCATAGACTATGGAGAAACCTTTGCACCGGTGGAAAGACTAGAGGGAGTCAGGATACTCCTATACTTTGTGTCATATAATAAATTCAAAGTGTACTTAGATCAATGTGAATTTTACATTCCTAAATGGAGCACTAGATGAAGAGGTGTGAATAGAACAACCAAAAGATTTTGAGACTTAAGAAGGAAGGAATCAAGTATGAAGACTACATAAAATCTTGTTTGATTGAAACAATCACCAAGAGCTTGGTAAAGGAGATTGCGCTTATACTTAATCAAGATTGGTTTCATAAGAATGAGGGACAAAAATAACATCTATCTGAAGAAGGATATACAAGTTGTTGTTTTTTATTGTGGAGATAGTTGTGGACGACATCATGTGTGGAGGAGATGACAATATGAGCACAAAATTTGTAGAAGCAATGAAGAAAGATTTTGAGAAGTCCATAATTAGAGAAATCAAGGTCTTCATTAGATTACAAGTTTCCTAACTGAAGGGAGGAATCTTCATAGGGAAAATATAGTATGTAAGGTAGATTTTGAAGACATTCAGTCTGGAGGAGGTCAAATTGGCAAACACCCCAATGGTGACCGATTACAAATTATCAAAGGAGAATCAAAGCCCAAAAGTGAATGAAACTATTTATTGATCTATGATTGGTAAACTTCAATATGTAGCACACAATAGACCATGCATTACACAAGTTTTTGGAATAGTGGGTAGATTTTTGGCAGACCCAAATGAGTCACGCTAAGTTGTTGTGAAAAGGATCTTTTGATAATTTAAGGGTAAAGAAGAATATTGTTTACGGTATCCTTACAAAGGAAACTTTGAGATCAGTTTCTTTATTAATGTTAATTGGGCAAGGAACATAGACGACAAAAAGAGCACAATTGGTAGTGCATTCTTTCTTGGAGGAAGATTGGTGGCATAGTCTAACAAGAAGAAAAATTACATATCTCAATCAACAATAGAAAAAAGTACATATCAGTAGAAGTGAACTATATGCATGTTGTATGGATTAAATAAATACTTTAGGGATTCAAGAGAAGGTAGAGAAACTGGTTGTTATCAATTGTGATAACACAAGTGCAATAAATAGATCCAAAAATCTAGTTATACACTTGAAGACAAAGAACATATCAATAAAGTATCATTTCCTAAGATAGAAAGTGCAATAGAAAGACGTAAGGTTGGAATATATACCAACCAAAGAAAAACTAGTTGCTATATTTACAAAACATCTTTAGAAGGATACATTTAAGTATATTAGATGGAAGTTAGGGGCACTACCCCTATCAAGCCTAAAATTCAAAAAAAGAGGCAAGAATAAATACATGATATGTAAATTAATAACTATACTATGCATTAATGAATAAATGAGACTCATCCACAAGGGGAGTAGTTACAAAGACATGATGGGAACCTTTGGAATTATTGTTAAAGGAGGAGAAGAAGCATGGGGAGAAGAAAGAGAAAGAAAGGAGTGGAAAAGAAGGAAAGAAAGAGAAGAAAAGAATAGAGGAGAAGCATGAGGGAGAAGAAAGAAGAAACAAGGAGTGGAAAGAAGGAAAATAAGGAAGAATCAATAAGAAACAAAGGCAAGTGGAAGTGAGAAAAGAAGTCAAAGGAGGAGAAGTTAGAGGAAAAGAAGCAAGTGTTCCAGAAGAAAAATTAGTGAGAAAATAAGCCCGAGAAAGAATAAGGAAATGAAATTTCAAAGAAATGGTTAAGAAATGCATAAGTAGAAACAAGAAAGAGAGTGAACTTGTAGCATGTGACATCCTCTTAAGGGGAGGTGTTGATTAAGAAGAGAATAAGGTAAAGTCATGATATTATTTTCTAAGTATGAAGTAGTCCATAAGATTTACCCAAATGGATTAAAGTGACCAAGTGATATGGTTAAGTGTTGCTATAAATGAAAAAGGGGGAGATTGTTGATTCAAGTATCAAAATTCTAAGGGGACTCATGGGTAAAGCAACTAGTGTGACCAGTTGTCATTTGGTTATCATTAATGTCAAGGTCAAGACAAAATGTCAAGTGGTGTGTAGTCATGATCAATGAAGCTTTGAAATCACATGAGTGTGACTCTAATTTGTAAGTATGGCCAAAGAAATATGAAGGACAAGCCAACCTAAGGAAGTGAAAAGAGAAATCACTCTTAGAAAAAAAAAATGCTAAATGCATATGGACATGAAGGATGTTGTCAAGCAAGTAGATAGGTTGGTGTGACTAGTTGACATGAAGAAATATTGAGCCATGCCAGTAGAATGAATAGCAAGGCAATTTAACCATGACTGTTACATCACAAAGTAGGTGGATCACACCTAACATTGCATTTAATTGAATTGGTATTATCAAATTGAGGAAAGATGAAAGGATTCAAATTTGAATTCTTTCCAATATAACAAGCTATCAAATTCATAGAACATTCATGAATTCTATATGTACAAGGTACATCTGACAAGAATGACACAAGATAGTGACAAGAGTTCAAGCTAGACAAATGCTAGAGAATTCAATTTTTAAATTCTTAGATTAGGGTTTACGATAGAATGCACAAGGATCATATTAAAGACTTTCATTTTTTAAATAATGACTAGATTATAGATTGATAAGAAAGACACCAATGAGCTAAGATAAGTGTAATTTTGAAGAGAGGAAGACAAGGAATAGATAAGTGAAAAGGATGAATGTGAAGTGCATGTTGGAAACTACAATTGGAGCAACTGTTATGTTATCATTGATGTCAAACCTATTGGTAAGATAGAGTGTCAAACCTACTCAAGAGACATTTTACTAATAGTGTAGAGTGCCATATCATTTGATTGATAAAGGGGATTTGAAAAGATGAGATCATGAGATGACCTAGTGAGAGGTTGAGTTGAGATGTGTTAAGTATCTTGGAAATACAATGGGTACTTGATAATTTACTCCTTGACAAGATAAAGTATTGTTCAATCAAAATGTGACGTAGAGAGGACAAATATCTACTAAGCCTGTGATAAGTAAGGTATTGAGGACTTGACTTCCTATCTATACAATTAGAGTATCTTCAATTCAAGAACTAAGATATATACCTGATAATGATCTAACCTTGGATAGTTTGATTGGTAGTGCATTTGAATTATCAAATTTTGATAATTACTCCCCTACCAATGTTGAATTTGCATTTAGAGCACAACTAACCCTTGATTGATCTAAGAAAAATAAAAAGAGCAAGTACATAGAAAGTGATAGTGGATCTGATGATGGACTTGAAGCATTGTTGTCTAGAAGACTTTTTAGAGGAAAAGGAAAATACAAAGGTAAACATCCTATTGTCTATTTTACATGTAACAAATTTGGTCATATTGTTGCTATATATCTTGACATAGATCACAAAGAGGAAAAGAAAGACTTCAAGTACAAAGAAAGGAGATGTGATAGCGACATAAGAGGTAACAAAGATAAAAGAGACTAAGCTAAGAAATCTTGCTATATTATTGAAGAGGGTGGATCTAACAGTAATCATGATGATCATGATGAAGTTATGTTGCAATGAAAGATGATTCTACTGAAGATGAAAAACTACATTGAAGATAATTGATAGTGGTTGCTCACATCACAGGACTAGTGATACAAGTAAGTTTGATAAGCTATTACATTATTATGGAAGTAGTGTTAAGTTTGATAACGATGAACCATGTTATATAAAATGTAAAGGATCAATTAAAATAAATGATAAGATCAAATGTGACAATGCATATTGGGTTGATGGTTTGAATATAACTTGTTGAATGTGGCATAGTTGATAAGTTCGGGCTACAGAGTTGATTTCTAAAACAAGAAAGCAAAGATCTATGATGCTACTAGTGAACTAGTTGGAAGTGGAGATCAAACAAGAGGTAACTTATTATATCTAGACCTATCTGAAGATACTTGTATGTTTGCACAATGTGAAGATGTTTGGTTATGGCATAAAAGGTTATGTCATGTGAGCTTTGATAATTTGGTAAGCATAAGTAAAATGAAAAGAGTTAGAGGGCTACCAGGACTGAGTAACTTGAGAAAGTGTTGTGCATACAATGTCAAATGGGTAAAATGACAAAGTCTGCTTTTGAGAGCGAGACCTATTCTTTTGATGATATTTTGGAGTTGGTTCATACTGACTTGTGTGGTCCTATTGGAATACATAGCTATTATGGTGATAAATAACTCATTTTATTTATTGATGACTTTTCTAGAATGATGATTGTGACGTTTCTTAAAGGGAAAATATGATGCACTTAAAATGTTAAAGTGGTATTTGGATAGAGTTGAGAAAGAAACAAGAAAGAGTGTGAAATTTTTGAGATCAGACAGAGGTGACAAATTCATTTTAAATGAGTTCAACATATTTTGCAATAACAAAGGAATTAAGAGACAAATAAGTGCACCAAGGACTCTACTACAAGATATTATAGCTAAGGAATAGATCAATTATGGATTGTGCAAGAACACTAATGATGGAGAATAATATTTCATAGAATTACTAGAGAGAGGTTGTAAGTATTGCAATCTACACTTTGAACCAAGTTCAAGTGAAGAAAGGAACAAATAAAACACCTTTTGAACTCTAGTATGGATATGCACCAAACGTGAATTATTTTAAATTTTTGGAAGCAACTAATATATATTGAAAGATGCAATAAAAGGTAAACTTGATGCAAAAAGTGATGAAGGTATATTCCTAGGTTATTCCACCAAGAAAAAAGCTTACAAGTATGTGAATTCTAACACTAACAAAATTGTGGAAAGTGCAAATGTTAGAGTTGATGAATTTGCTAAGAAAAATGAAGAAGAATGCACAAAAGAATTTTAAGAGTATAGAGAGTTTTTATATATCTATTAAGGTGAGCCTAGCACTTGACTTGAACCAAAAAAGGTGGTTGTCTAGCATCAATAGCCGGGCACTATCGAGGTTCTACATTAGAGTTCTTCTAAGCATCATGCTATAGGATTCAAGTTCCAACAAGAGATAATTCAAGAAGTTGAACATGCAAAATATAGTGAACAACAATGAAAAGAACCAAGACCTTAACTTGCATTGGCAAAGTATGTGAGAAGACATCATGCACCAGAACAAATCATTGGACATAAAGATTTAGGAGTCATGAAAAGAAGAAGATTGAAGAATGATACATGTTTATTATGTGAGCTTGAGCCTAAATCTATCAAATATGCTTTGGAGAATGAAGATTGGATCAAGGCAATGAATGAAGAAATTGAGCAAATTGAGAAGAACAAGACTGAGACACTGGTACCTAAACCAATGGATAGAAATGTGACTGGAACTAATGTTGGAAATACAATAGGGAAATTGAACTTTGAGGGAGGGGGGGGACGGGTGGGGGTTGGGGGGGAAACAATTTTTCAAAACTTTATCCATTAAAATATTTACCACACATCCATCTCACAATTTACATGTGAATTGAAATACCAAACTAAACATATTCATCCATAGCATGAAAACAAATAACATTCAACACATATGACACAAGATATTTGGTTACCCAAAAACCCTCCAATGAGAAGGTAAATTTGGGGTGGGGATGACACCCACAAATCTTCACTGCTATAGTTTGAAAGTGTATCCAATGAAGGTTACAATTATTTGATCACAAACTATGATCTACCTTGTTAAAGGCTTACAAAGATTGTTACATCTTACCCTGTTAAAGGATTTCAACATCCTATTAGAAGTGTGTCTGGCTAAAGGACTTCAACCTACAATAAAGTAAGCACCTTGTTAAAGGATTTACAAAATCCTGCTAGGATTACTCGGTTAAGATATTTTACTAATTCACCTATTAGAATGTCTTAGCCTTGATCCTTCAGTTAGCACATCTCTGTTATATATCAGATCACCTCTTTCCTGATGTATACTTGATCCTCTCTAATCAAATGTATCACTTATGTCCTCTCTCTACTTTCCTTTGTTCTCTCTAATTGATTCTACAATTTAATTCTTTGTCACAACTCCTTAGTCACCATGAATGCTCTGTCTACACATGCAAAATTCTCTCTTCACTCATAAACTCTTTTGGATTTTCCCTCCTTAAGAAGACCTAGGTGACCTAAGGTTAGGTAGGAATCAACAATTGTGATTCATTCATTTTTCCACTTAATTCATCCCTTTATCTGATTGGTTGCATGTACTGCATAGGGATTCTCAATATAGATTCATTCTTATCATCTAGAATTGCAAAACAATCCTTAAGTTACCCCAAAAATGGTTTACATAGGAGTTTGTGCCATTACAAATTACTATGTCCAAAAATATTTACTCGACACTTGAGGCCTATGATACTTAGTATCCAATATATCTTTAATGTTGTAACACAACCTATGAATGACTCAACATCTACTATTCACTCGACATCTGAATCACTCAGTATGTATTAACTTGCTCATCACTGGAGTGACTCAACACATACTAGTGCTCAACATGCATTATCTGACAACTTATTCTCAGCATACACTACTTACTCGACATACACTAAGTACTATTAAGTAATGACTTAAGCGTATTGTCACTCATATGTCAAAACCAAAATGAGATTAACAACTAAGTGGGTGTTCATAAACAAGTTGAATGAGAAATTTGAAGTCACAAGGAACAAGGCAAGACTGGTTTATAATGGCTATGTACAAGAGGAAGGGGTTGACTATAGTGAAACTTTGTCATGTCCCCTATTCAAATAATTAAAAATAAATAAACTTTGTTAAGGCAGGCAGGCTCCAAAAAGGTGAAATTTCGAAAAAGGGGCTAATCTTTGGAAACCAATGGACTAATAAATAAAAATTATTATTAAATTATATTTTATTAACCCCTCTTGGATGTGAGTTAGGGTTATGCCCTCTTTAAAAGGGGTTTGGAGGCATTTTGGGCTCATTTCTACATCTTGATTCTTGCTAATTTTCTTGTTGTTCTTCAGAGGCCCAAGAATGGGAGTTTGTAGGTTTCCAGGAAGGCTAAGGATGTGATTTTGAATCCATTCCATGTGCATGCTCATACAGAGTTTGCCTTTGTGCTGAATAGTGCCGATTTGGGTGTTTTCGGGGTTGTTTTTGGTTTGAGTTTGGGTTTTCAGTTGAGTGTTTCATATTAGTTTGGTTTGCTACTGTATTTCAGACTTTATGATGTTAAAATAGAGCTGAATATATGTATTGGGTCGTGATTAAACTTTTGAGATAGTTTATGAGTGTTTTTGTGGTGTTTCCGAGCATTTTTGTGTTAATTTTGAGAGCCCGATTGAGCATAGTTTTGCCCTACATTTGTGAGCTGTTGTGTAAAGGCTATACAAATCTGGAAATGTCATTTTGTAAGCTGTTATGCTGCTGAAATTTCTGTAAAAATGTCCATTTTCAGATTTATTAATAATTTGTGAAGTTGTGAAGTTTTTGGCACTAATTTGGACATACCTGATTTGGGTTTTATTGGGAAATTGGCAGATCTTTGTAATATTGGTTGTTTGATTTTAAAGTTCTGATTTGAGGCTGGAAATATCATAAAAAAATCAGTAAAGGGACATTACAGTGGTATCAGAGCCGTGATCTTACCAGCCTAAGGGTTTGTAGAAGTTGCATGTCAGTTTTAACAACTACCCAGATCTTGCATGTCAAGTTTTGATAACTACCCAGATCTTGCATGTCATATTTTATGATTGCATGCAACTAAGTGAAAGAGAAAAAAGATATTTGCAGCGAGAAAAGAATAAAGAAATTTTGATCAAACCCCCAGTTGAAAGCAAAAGTACAAAATCCAAGGAAGAAAAAAGTATGGCTGATCCAGATGAGATGGCAAAGAAATTCTTCCAAGACATCCAAAATACTCAGAAGCAAACAGTGGATGGTTTGGCGGAAACTAGAGAGGCTTTGCGAATATTGAAAGAAAAATTACAAGGAATTGCATCTATTAATGAGAAAGGGAGCACTTCAGAGGAGCCAAGAAATGGGAGATCCACACCATCTAAATCAACCAAATCTATTTTCTTGCCTGTAGATGAGCCACCAGTACCAAATCCAGCCATTAATCCAGTGGAAGAGGTTACAGGTAATTTGATTACATTAAGAGCTACTTACAATGGCTTAGATGATGACTTTCGTAGTTCAGTTCCTTTTAGAGAATATGTGGATATGATGAACGCTTTGATGCCCAAGAAAGAGAACAGGAGGGAGCATGACACAAGTGGAAGAGAGCTCAAAAATAAAATAAGCAAGTTTACAGCACCTACTTTTGATGGAACAAATAAAATTTCAGCTAGAGCATGGCTACAAAAATTACAAACTTTCTTCACACTTAACCCCATGAAAGAGAGTGATGCTATTCAATTTGCAAGTCTACACTTGGAAGATGCAGCCTATGATTGGTGGTATCATGGAATGACTACTCAAGGTCATGATCAGGTAACTACATTTGAAGATTTCAGTCAAAGGGTGATAGATAGATTTGACCTCAAGGATGATGAAGAGTACTTTAAAGAATTGTCAAAGTTGAAGCAAACCAAATCAGTTAATGAGTATATAGAAGAATTTCAAAAAGTGGCTGTTATGGTACCTGATATGAGTGAAAAGAGGATCGTTTATCTTTTTCTTGATGGTTTAGAAGATTCTGTTAAGGGTTTGGTTAAGGCTTTCTCACTCTCAACCTTACAGGAAGCTATCAAAAGAAGCTTGCAACTTGAAACTTGCGTGCCTATGAAATCAATCACTAATCAAAAACCCCCAAATCTTTGGCAACATAAGGGAAATTTTTAGAAAAAGACTTTCCCAACACTACCACCAAAAGATGTGACAAATGTGGCAAAAAAGAAGGTAGATGAAGAGACTAGGAGTGAATTACGAAGGAAAAAGCTTTGTTTTACTTGTAGAGAACCATGGGTTCCAGGACACAGATGTTTGGGGAAAGGTCAAGTGCACTATATTGAAGTTGCTTCAGAATCTGATTCAGATGAGCATGAGGAATTTCATGATACTAAGGAGGAGGTAGAAGAAGAGAAAGTAAAAGAAATCAGAAAGGATGGCACTTTAGCAGCATTATCAGGAGTCCCAAGATACCATCCCTTCCGAATTTGAGGGGTACTAGCAGGGCAAAGGTTGATTGTTCTTCTTGATAGTGGGGCAACTCACAATTTTATTGATGAGGGATTTGTCATGAAAAGAGGGCTTAAAGCAGAAGATTTTGAGGGATTCAATGTTACTGTAGCTGATGGATTCACTATGCCTTGCACACGGGTGGTGAAACAACTCAAGATGACCTTAAGAGATTATGAGTTATGTGATGACTTCTATGTGGTTGGTATTGGGGAGACAGATCTTGTATTGGGTGTTCAATGGTTACACTCTATCGGAGGCTATTACATGAACCATCAAACTATGGAGTTTAAATTTCATTCCAATGGGAAAGAAGTCATATTGAGAGGGTTATCGAATGGAGCACCTAAGGCGGTCTCTGCAAAGAGGATGGAGAGGACTTTTCGAAGAGGACAAGTAACATGGGCAGCAGGAGTCATAATCTAACCAACAAGCTCTCCAAAGAATCAAGGTAATTTCCATTTTGAAATTCAAAATATTCTTGATAAGCATAGTATAGTTTTCAATGATTTGCCTCCAGGATTACCACCAGATAGAGGTTTTGAGCATGTTATAGAGTTAGAACAGGGTGCCAAACCAGTTATAACAACCCCATACCGCCATCCAAGAGGTTATAAGGAAGAAATTGAAAAAACTATTAAAGAACTCCTGGACATGGGATTCATAAGGCCTATCTCTAGTCCATTTGCATCATCTGTGGTACTTGTCAAGAAAAAGGATGGTACAATGAGAATGTGTATAGACTACAGGGCTCTAAACAAGAAGACCATAAAAAATAGGTATCCCATACCACGCATAGATGAACTCATTGATGAGTTACATGGTGCTGTATACTTCTCAAAAATTGACTTAAGATCAGGCTACCATCAAATCCGAATGAGGAGTGAAGATGTGGAAAAGACTGCTTTCAGATGTCACTATGGGCACTTTGAATTTCTTGTTATGCCATTTGGACTCACTAATGCACCTGCAACATTCCAATCTTGTATGAATAAGGTATTCAGTCAACATCTTCAAAAATTTGTTTTGGTATTTTTCGATGATATCTTGATATACAGTAAAACATGGGAAGAGCATCTAAAGCACATAGACACTGTTTTGGGAATCTTGGAGCAGCAATCCTTCTATGCTAAGCTATCTAAATGTGAGTTTGGTTTGACAGAGATCCTATATTTGGGGCATATTATAAGCTCTAAAGGAGTACAGGTTGATCAACAAAAAATCCAGGCAATTTTGGATTGGCCTCCACCCACTAATCTTACACAGTTGAGAGGTTTCTTCGGGTTGTGTAGCTACTATAGGAGATTTGCCAAGGGATTTTCTCAGCTTGCTGCCCCCTTGACTGATTTGACAAAGAAAGGAGCTTTTTTTTGGACAGAAGAGGCACAAAAAACATTTGATAAGCTTAAGGAGGTAATGAGTTCATGCCCTGTGCTTGCAATTCCAGATTTCTCTTTACCTTTTGTTGTTGAATGTGATGCTTCTGGAGAAGGTATAGGGGCTATCCTAACTCAAAGGGGACATCCAATAGCATTTGAGAGTCAAAAATTAAATCAATCAGAGAAAGGGTACTCCATCTATGATAAGGAAATGTTGGCAATCATGCATGCACTTCATAAGTTTAGACAATATTTGGTATGTGGGAGATTCATTGTAAAGACAGACCATAATAGCCTCAGGTTCTTCTTGAACCAAAGGGATTTGAATGATCGTCAACAAAAGTGGGTAATAAAATTGCAAGCTTATGATTTTGATATTGAATACATGAAAGGAAAGAATAATGTGGTTGCTGATGCTCTCTCAAGAAAGCCCACTTTGTGTTCCTTATCATCTATCTCTGCTGATTGGAAAGTCTCCATAATTTTAGAGTATGCTAAAGATTCATTTGCCACCAAGATTTTGGATAAGTTAGTGGATGATAACAGGTACAAGGTTGTTGATGAATTGATTTATTACAAGAACAGGATCTTCTTAGTGCCAGGGTCAAAAACTAAGGAGAGGATATTGAGGGCCTTTCATGACACACCTTTGGTTGGTCACCAGGGATACTTCAAGACATACAGGCAAATTCGAGAGTAGTTTTCATGGAAGGGTATGAAGGAGGATGTCCTTAAACACATTAAGGAATGTATGGTATGCCAACAAAGCAAGAGTGAGCAAAATTTTCCTGCAGGGTTGTTGCAGCCACTTCCTATTCTCGAACAAAAATGGGAAAGTATTTCCATGGATTTCATCACTGGGTTGCCCAAGGTTCAAGGTAAGGATTGCATATATGTGGTGGTAGATGGACTAACTAAGTATGCACATTTCTTTCCTATCACATCTAATTTCAAGGCATCACAAGTGGCCGAATTGTTCTTCAAGGAAATTTTTAGATTACATGGTTTGCCTAGAAACATTGTTACTAACCGGGACAGTAGATTCCTTAGCTCTTTTTGGAAGGAGCTCTTTCATTTGGTAGGAACTGAACTCACTCCCAGTACTAGCTATCACCCTCAAACAGATGGACAAACAGAGATAGTTAATAAATGGATAGAAGGATATTTGAGGAACTATGTTTCAAATCAACAACATGCTTGGGTGAAATGGTTACACCTAGGGGAGTATTGTTACAATACATCTCATCACATGTCTATTGGTATGCCTCCTTTTCGTGCTCTTTATGGTTATGATGCCCTTTCCTTTGTTGATCTAATACTTTTCGATAGCAGAGTACCCGCAGCAAGTGATTTCATCAAGCAAAGCCAAGACATAATAAGGTCCCTCAAGGATAATCTACAACATGCACAAAACCAACAAAAGATATATGCTGACAGGAAAAGGATTGAAAGATCTTTTGAGGTGGGAGATTTGGTATTTGTTAGGTTGCAGCCATATAAGCAAAGCACCTTGAAGAGACGTGGGGCAGAGAAACTCAAGCCAAAGTTCTATGGGCCTTATAAAATCATCAAGAAGGTAGGAGAGGTAGCTTATGAATTGGAGCTCCCACCAAACAGCAAAATACATAATATTTTTCATGTATCTTGCTTAAAGAAGATTCTAGGCCAGCAAACCATAGTATCTACAGAATTACCACCTCTTGATGATGAAGGAAAATTAGTTTTGATATCAGAAGAGATTTTGGATACAAGAGAGAAAAGGTTGAGAAATAGGAGCATCATAGAGCATTTGGTCAAATGGAAAGGATTACCACTAGAGGATGCAACTTGGGAAGGAGCACATATTCTTGAGAATTCCAACCTTCATTTCTTGAGGACAAGTAATATTTGGGAGGGGAGGACTTGTCATGTCCCCTATTCAAATAATTTTTTTTAAAAAAAAACTTTGTTAAGGCAGGCAGGCTCCAAAAAGATGAAATTTCGAAAAAAGGGACTAATCTTTGGAAACCAATGGACTAATAAATAAAAATTATTATTAAATTATATTTTATTAACCCCTCTTGGACGTGAGTTAGGGTTATGCCCTCTTTAAAAGGGGTTTGGAGGCATTTTGGGCTCATTTCTACATCTTGATTCTTGCTAATTTTCTTGTTGTTCTTCAGAGGCTGCCAAACCTGTGGAGAAGGAGACCCAAGAATGGGAGTTTGTAGGTTTCTAGGAAGGCTAAGGATGGGAGTTTGAAGCCATTCCATGTGCATGCTCATACAGAGTTTGCCTTTGTGCTGAATAGTGCCGATTTGGGTGTTTTCGGGGTTGTTTTTGGTTTGAGTTTGGGTTTTCAGTTTAGTGTTTCATATTAGTTTGGTTTGCTGCTGTATTTCAGACTTTATGATGTTAAAATAGAGCTGAATATATGTATTGGGTCGTGATTAAACTTCTGAGATAGTTTATGAGTGTTTTTGTGGTGTTTCCGAGCATTTTTGTGTTAATTTCGGGAGCCCGATTGAGCATAGTTTTGCCCTACATTTGTGAGCTGTTGTGTAAAGGCTATACAAATCTGGAAATGTCATTTTGTAGGCTGTTATGCTACTGAAATTTCTGTAAAAATGTCCATTTTCAGATTTATTAATAATTTGTGAAGTTGTGAAGTTTTTGGCACTAATTTGGACATACCCGATTTGGGTTTTATTGGGAAATTGGCAGATCTTTGTAATATTGGTTGTTTGATTTTAAAGTTCTGATTTGAGGCTGGAAATATCATTAAAAAATCAGTAAAGGGACATTACAAACTTTTGTCCCAATTGTAAGGTTGGAAGGAGTCATAACTTTGCTTGCATATGTTGCTTACAAATGATTCAAAGTGTACCAAGTCGATGTAAAATATGCATTTCTGAATGGAATTCTGGAGGAAGAAGTCTACATTGAATAAGCCCAAGGATTTTTTGCTCCAAACAAAAGGAATATAGTATTTAAGTTACACAATTATTTGGTGAAAATTGGTTTTGCAAGAACTAATGACAATAGTAATTCATATATGAAAAGTGAAGATGAAAACAAGATATTACTAGCTAAGATTTTTGTTGATGACATCATATTTGGAGGAAAGGATTCATTAAGAAAGTTAATTTTTGATCAAATGAAAAAAGGAGTTTGAAATGACAATGTTTGGAGAGCATAAGTTCTTTGTTGGTTTGCAAATGTATCAATTTAAGAAAGGTATTTTCATTGCTCAATCTAAGTATATCAAAGAAAATTTGAAGACTTTTGGAATGGAAGACTCAAGACTAATTGGAACACCTATGGTGACTAGACACAAATTGTCAAGGAATGATGATTCAGATAAGGTGAATCAAACATTGTACAAGTCAATGATTGGAAAACTATAATATGTTGTACATAGATAGCCTGAAATCACATTAGTTATTCGAATTTTTGCTATATTCTCTGCTAATCTTAGAGAAAATCATATGATGACAATAAAAAGAATACTAAGATACCTAAAAGGAATAGAGGACTATGGAGTGTGGTACAAGAGAAGTGACAAACTTGAGTTGAAGGTTCACATATATGTTGGTTGGGCAAGAAATGTTGATGACAGTTCAAACCAAGTGTTAGTTACTGGCAAGAAAATATATGGAGAAGTGTTAGTAGCAACCGAGCGTAGTAATGGCTAAGTGAACATTTTAATACTAAGTGGGATAGTAAAGTGTATCAAGCTACACAATGAAGATCGAGCTAAAGGACATAGTGATTGTCGAGTGACAGTAACAGTTATAGTTTGAGAAAGATTTGATTTTAAGGTTGACACAGTTGAAATTTTGAATTATTCAAAGGATGTAGAAGATAAGGATTGATGATTTCATGTATTTAATGTATGAGGAGAGTTTTTTAAGCAATAAAAGTCAAGGATTTGATCAAAAGTTTCTAGAAGGAGAAGGATATCAAAAAGGATGGAAGGATTCAATGAATTTGACCTTACCCTAAGATTCACATTGACGTTTAAGTGGAAAAATATCAAAATTTCCTATTTAATAGGGCATAAGGAATAAATTTGAGGGTTGGTTCATTTTTTATTAGTGATCTTAAGGAGAATTTGTGAATAATAGAACAACAAAGGTAAGTGTAAGGAGTTTGTGAAGAGTGATTGCTTAAGGAGATGCCAAGTAGATTAGTGATGGAGATGTGAATGGAGGCTAGATAATGAATCAGTAGATGAGTGAATGGAGATCTAAATTGGCAAAGTGAGTTGTACTTTACAAATCAAACATAGTGTTACATTTTGACCATTGTATCAATCAAAATTGTTTAATCAAAGTTGACCTAACAGTCATTTTATAAATCCTTTAATCAAGATGACATTCTAATGGAATGTTATAAATTCCTCCAACAAGGCCACTTCTAATAGTGTGACTAAATCATTTAATAGGGTCACATTTAATAGTGTGTTGTATAACCTTTAATGAGGTTAGCTCTTAGCTAAGCTCACTTCAAAAGAGTGAAAAAATGGTAGCATGTTACTTAGTGGTTTTTTCCAAATTGGGTTTCTACGTTAAATCTTGGTGTTAAAGTGTTAATTTTATGTGTGGATATTATTGTTATGCATTTTATATTTTTTAGTAGTTTATTTACTAGAAATCAACACATATAGAGACATAGAGTTAAGATATTGCACAAAATGTTAAATTGTTGATGATATGCTATACAATCTAAGTGGGTATTTGAGATTGCTTAATCTATTTGAAGTTATTATAAGTTGAATTGGTACATCTAGACCTAAGGAGAACTTATTCACCCCCTGCCCCCCGATTACTCCAAATCATTATAATAGTATGTTGACAAGAGTCAATGTGCCAAGTAATACAATGTCAAAGTCTGTTGTAGCCAGTATAGGCAATCATATAGCATTCATTCCTAATTTACAGAGCTAAAATGTAGAGCAAGTTGGAGGTAGGTTTGAGGAGCATTAAAGTGATCTATATTAAGCTAAGTAAAGTGGCATTTCTATTTAGATCAATATCTCTATTGTTATCTATCCACTACAATGACACATCCCATTAAGGGTGGACTTTAATAAGTTTTTTGTACTAAACACCCTAATAGGATGACATATTAGTTAGTCTTCCAAAGTCCTCCAACCAAGATGCTCTTAATTGGGAAAGACTTTCACAGATCTTTACTAAATGCCTTGACCAGGTGGCACTTTATAGTGTCTTTGTAATCTTTTAATAGAGATAAATTCTTGACTAGATACACTATAGGAGAGTGCAAACTTTGTGAGGATCATCTTACACACCATGGTTTTAACCTGGCCTAGCCAGGTTACCATGAGATAAACACTCTTGTTATGTGATGTTATCCATGTCTCAATTTTTTTGGCTTAATCCGAACCAATTTAGTTATAAACATCACTAACAACATATCGATATGAACAAAAGAAAGGTGAAAGAATTTGAAGTTATCTACAATATATTGATTCACACCCCCCCTCCCCTTCCAATATATTTACCTTTATATGGACCAACAAATTGGAGAAAAGTAGTAAATGTTGCAAATTACAACATGAACATAGTTTAGATCAGACAAGGAATAGGTAAAACACGTTATTAACTTTGGTTTGGTCAATACATCGATAGTTAAGTACTCTAAAATATTTAGAAGTAAATGCTATATCAAGAGAGATGATGAAATATGGAAGTTTGATCCTGGTAGTGATGAATGTATTTCTATTGGATATAACTTAAGATTTTAAAAAATGTTGAAAGTACAAATGTAAGAATTGAAGAAAGAGTTAAGGTGAAAGAAATATTGTTTGAGTGTGATTTAGATGATGATACAAATCAAGCTATCACAAGTCAGAGGCCGGTACAACATAATAATGTAAAATAAGAACTATTATTAGAATTTGACAATTAAGTTCATGTTCAACTTGAAGAACCTAGAAAGAATATAGAGCACCATGGTATGTTACTTTGAATAATCCTGATGATCAAGTTATTGGTAATGCAAATAGTGGAATAATGAGAACTAAGATTTGTTTTATTTCACAATTTAAACCTAAGAATGTTGATGAAGCGTGAAAAGATGTATCATGGATAAATGTTATGAAGGGAGAGATTGAACATATTGAGAATAATAATATATAAGAATCAATCGCCAAGCCTAAAGATAATAATGTTATTATAACTAAGTGGTTATTCAAAATCAAGATGAATGAACAAGTAGAATTGGTAAGGAATACAGAAAGACTGGTCTGTAAATATTATTCGCAACAAGAAGGTATTGGTTCTGAAGAAATATTTGACCTTGTAGCAAGATTAAAAGTAGTTAGATTATTTTTTGAATATGCAACTAACAAGAAATTTAAAGTATATTAGATGAATGTCAAATTAGCCTTCTTGAATGTCAAATTACAAGAAGAAGTTTACATTGAGCAACCATATTGATTTCCTTTGACATACTAAGAAGACATGGTATGCAAACCAAACAAAGCACTTAATGGATTGAAGATGACTCCAAGAGCTTGGTATGTGAGGTTGGACAAGCATTTTTTTACATTTGGGATTCAAAAAGGGAAGTGTAGACAATAATATATACCTAAGAGTTAATTCAAATGAATTATTGAAGTTTTTGTGGATGACATCATTTTTGGGGGAAACAATGAGGTGCATAGTAAATTTTCTAGTGAAATGAAAAATTGTGAAAATTTCATGATAGCTGAGACAGAGTACTTTTTGGGATTACAAATAACTCAAGTTGAAGATGGTATCTTTATATTACAAACCAACCAGCTTACAAAATTATTAGTAATATTTGGAATGGAAAATTTCAATTTAATTGAAACATCTATGATTACAAGTTGTAAGTTGACTAATAATGATGATTCCCCTAGCACTATTTAGACAAGATATAGATCTATGATTGGTGGCTTATATTATTTGAATTATAATAGGCCTCAAAACAAGTGCATTTGGTATTGTGGCAAGATATTGGGTAGACCTTAAAGAATCACATATAAAAATACTAAAAAGGATATTTAGGTACTTAACAATAACTTTAGCATTGGGTCTATGGTGTGATAGATCAAACAATTTCACATTATATGCTTATACTAATGTGGATTGGGTAGGAAATGTTGATGACAAGAAAAATACTAGTGGAGGAGCATTTTTTCTTGGAGGAAGATTAGTTTCATAGTTGAGCAAGGAACAAGATTGCATATCATAATCTACAACAAAAGCAAAATATGTAGCAACAATAAATAATTATAATCAATTAACCTGGACAAAATTGATACTAAAAGATATTCATATAACAAAAATTGATGCTAAAAGATGTTGATATAACATTCTCTAAACCTATCATTATGCATTGTGATAATACAACTACAATTAACATGTCAAAAAATATAGTTTTGCATTAAAAACTAAGCATATTGCTATTAAGTATCATTTTATGAAAGAGAAAGTCACTAAGAAGGAAATCATATTGGGACATCTAAGCACAAAAGAGAAGGTAGCAAATATATTTACAAAGCCTTTGACTAAGGATACCTTTGAGTACCTTAGAGGTATATTTGGAGTGATGGGCCCACCTTACGAAGAGTAATTGATGCAAATATGCATCTATCCAATGTATTCAATACACATTCAAAATCCTGGACATAATGCTTGGCACTGCTCCTTAGGGGGAGTGATCACATGTTGCAAAGATAATCTTGGAGCTCATATGTAATGTTTTTTATGCAGAAGCATCCTAGGGAAGTTGGTAATCCTGCATGTTTTGGCATTTCTATGGAGGATTTGGTCATAGGATGATTGATGCTTGGTCATTATTGAGTAGTTCTTGGTTGCAGTGTTGGCCAAGGGGCTTGGTCTCTGAAGGAGCTCGACACAAACTATTGCTCAACTATGCCTGGCATGCTTGACCCCTAAAGGAACTTGGTCACTAAAGTTACTCAACACCTCAAGGATCTCATCAATGCCTGGCTAGAGGTTTTGTTGATGCTCAATAGTGTAGTTTTTTGGATGGTATTTTTGCGGATTGGATCGACCTACTTGGAGCATTTAATGCATGTAGCATGTGATTGTGACATGGATCGATCTGGAGATGTGTGTGAACTTATTTGGGCCTCGGATATTTATTCTAGGTGTATTTAATTACTATTGTAAGCCAACTAAGGTATTTTGTATTTAATATAAGGGTTTATTTAATTTGTAACTTGCTAAGCCGACTTGTGACTAAGTTGGGGATAAGTAGAGGGTTTTGTTAAGTCTTAAATCATTATAATCTAACATGGAGAAGATAAAGTAGCTGAGAATGAGTGAAGTGGAGTAGAGATAGTAGCTAAGTGTGGCTTAGAGAAAAAGAAGGTTGCTTGGTGGCTTGCGAGCACAAGTTTACATTCTTCTTGGGGATTCCTATCAGATTATGGATTTGGAATAGCCAAGAATTGGATCTTGTGAGGTCTTATAGAATTACTATTGTAATTGCTTTATATTTGGCTGTAACCCAAAAGGCCTTACAACCATACATGTTGGATGAAAAACTTATATGAGAATTGGCATTGTTGTGGATCTAAATCTTTGTGTTATTATTTTTATTTCACTGTGTGGTTGATTGTTGGGGGCTAGGATATCTCCTCTAGGTATTCTCCTTCATTTTACTGCATCAAGTGGTATTAGAGATGAAGTTTGATTTGGGTGGTGATTTTTTGATTTAGGTTTATGAAGATCTTGGGAGATGCCTCCGAGAATATTGCACCCTAGGACGATTGAAGACCTTTTTGATGTTGTGGAAGGAAGGAAATCAAAGAAGGTTAATACATATTTTAGATCTAAGATGAAATTGATGAGGAATGGTATCATGAGGGCGATAGTAGGTGCACCTTGGCATGTGGGTACTCAAGATGGTTATGAGTGTTGATAATAATTTTTCAATTGTATATTGTCATTGATGTTATACAAATGTTATACACTAACTAAGCATGGCTAATTGGAACCCAGTTTAGAAGACTCCAATATATTTCAAGCATAAATTCAAAAGAAGAGAAGTTCAAGGATTCTTGTGTAAATTGACTCAAGTCAGTTACCAAAGGAGTTTAGTGTAAACCAACTCAGGTTGGTTACCAAGGAACTCAGTGGTAATCGAGTGAGCCAATTTTAGCTAACCTTTAGCAGATTAGTTTTATCTATTATTTGGTTTGTGCAAGTCAACTCAATGGATGTTATTTATTTATGTTAAAGGGTATTCAAGCCAAATTGAAATTGTGTTTCATATATATGAAAGGCCAAGTTGTGGATTGAAAAATGAGAAAGTGGAGAAGAAGATAAGATGTGAAAAGAGAAGCATATCTGATTAAGAGAAAAGTATCCAAGGAGTTGCAAAGAATATTATAATCAGTGAGGATCCAAAGGATAAGCCATAATAGTGATTTGAATCTACAATCTTGTTGCTTCATTAATCAAGTCAATCATTGTTACTTTCTAACAATTGTTGCAGTGAAAAAATCTCTTAACAGAGTTAACTTAACAGCCATTTTGTAAATCCTCTAACCAGGTGGAATTTCTAGATTGAAGTGTCTTAAGACCTCTAATGAGACCACTCCTAACAGGGTGATTTAAATCCTTTAATAGTGTCACACCTAACAGTGTGTTTTGTAACCTTTACCAGGGTTGACTCCTAATAGGGTTCACTTAAGCAGAGTGAAAAGTTGTAACTAGTTGCATTGGCGATTTTTCCAAATTGGGTTTCCACATTAAATCTTGGTGTCTTGTGTGTTCATATTATTTGTTTACTAATTTATCTTTCTTCAAATATATCAGATTGCTTTATTAACCGAGTTATAGTGAATATCTAGTTCTAACCAAGTTGTGAGTTTAAAGGAAGTTTATATTGACATCTAAGGGAATTGGAATTGTTTTTGTGGTAATTGATTCACCCCCCCACCACCCCCCACCCCCAAGTTACTCATCTTATATTTCCAAAAGTTGGTATCAGAGTTGTTGGTGCTTGCATAAAAGGTTTCAACGACCTAAGTCAAAGAACATGATGTCTTATAGAAGAGAGATTCCCGGGTTGAACAAAGAAAAGTTCAAAGCATGGTAGGAACTCATGAGGCTGAATTTGGGAACCATTGGAGATACGAGCCTAAAATTCCTAGACAACTAGTATGTGTCACCTCTTGATCCTTTGACTGTGGATTAGATGATAGATAAAAAGAATCACAACACAATGATGATTGACATTGCTTCTTCTCTTAATTATGTTGAATTAGAAGAAGTCAAAGTTTGATCTATTGCTCATGAAATGTGGAATAAGTTTCAAAAGATCTACAAAGGAGATGACAATGTGAGGAGAGCCAAAGTAGAAATTTTAAGAGGTCAATTTGATTAGATGAAGATGAGAGAAGATGAAAACATTGCAAAATACAATGAGATAATCAAAGCAACCATGAGTGCAAATAGAGCCTCAGGAGGAAAAATAGAAGATGAAGCAATACTTAGCAAGGTATTAAGAACTCTTCTTCCTATTTATTCAATTGGAGTTTCAGTTATTCAAGAAATGAGAAGTGATATAACTTTTGATGCACTAGTGGGAAGGTTAACAACTTTTGAGTTGGACAACTTTGATAACTATCTTCTTGGATCTCACAACATAGAATCTGCATTCAAAGCAAAAGTAACCCTAAGTAGAAAGGGAGGAAACTCAAAAGGCAAAAAATCTAACAGTGAAGAAGAAAAGAATCTAATGATGATCTTGAAGCCATTGAAGCCCTACTTGAAAGGAGGTTATCAAAAGGGAAAGGTAAATATAAAGGCAAAATTCCATTGATTTTTTTATTATGAAGAAGTTTGTCACATTGTTGTAAGGTGTTTAAACAAGGAAAGTAAAGATGACAAAAAATCCAACAAGTTCAAAGGCAAGAAAGATTTCAAGAGCTACAAAGACTACAAATACAAAGGTAAGAAATATTGTTGTGTTGCTAAAGATTCTGACAGTGATAATGAAGATGAAATGGTCTATATTGCTATTAAAGTTGAATCAGATGATGAGGATAATGAAAAAGATGGCACTTATTTCTCATGTTAGCAAGAATGACACATGGATAATAGATAGTGGTTGTTCTCATCACACAACTAGTGATAAAAATAAGTTTGAACAGTTGGAGCACTATGATGGTGGAAGTGTTGAATTTGGAAACAATGAACCATGCTATGTGAAGGGAAAAGGCTGCATTATATTGATTAATGGAATTAGATGTGATAATACCTACTAGGTTGAAGGACTAAGACATAATCTTCTAAGTGTGGCACAATTGAACATTATTAGATTCAAGGTAGAATTCAAGAATGGGAAGGCCAAGCTTCTAGATGGTAAAGGAAACCTAGTTGGAACTGGCAATTAGATAAAAGGTAAATTTTTTTACCTAGACTTCATTAAAACTATATGTTTTCTAGCTTAGACAAAGGAACCCGAGTTGCATCTAGTGTCAACCGAGTTACAGCCAGTGCATCCCTAGTTGGAGACAGTTTGAAATGACTCTCAGACAAAGGAACCCCAGTCACAATCTATGGGAACTGAGTCTCAAACAAAAAAAAATAGAGTAGAATTTGGAAATTCATAAAACTTTTAAGCATGGTGAAATAAGTGAATCCAATCCAAAATCTAGAAGTAATATACCTGTACTTGCTAGATATGTCAAAAGACATCATGAACCTAAGCAAATAATTGGAGACCAGATAAGAGGCACAATGACAAGGAACAAACTAAAAGGTACATGTTTGCTTACTAAATTTGAACCTAGAACTGCTAATGATGCATTGAAAAATGAAAGTTGGATAAAGGCAATGAATGAAGAGATTGAGAAAATTGAAAGGAACAATACTTAGACTCTTGTTCCTAGACCCAAGGATAAAAATGTAATCGGTACAAGGTGGGTATTCAAAAATAAATTGAATGAAAATGGTAAAGTATCAAGGAATAAGGCAAGGCTAGTGTACAAAGGATACACTCAAGAAGAATACATAGACTATGAAGAAACATTTTATCATGTTGCTAGACTTGAAGGATTCAGAAAACTACTTGCATATGCTGCATTTAAAGGATTCACAGTGTATCAAATGAATGTAAAATCAACTTTCTTGAATCAAATTCTAGAAGAAGAAGTCTACATTGATTAGCTTAAAGGTTTCATTGATCTAAACAAAAGAGACATGGTCTGTAAATTACGCAAAGCTTTATATGGTCTGAAGCAAGCTCTTAGAGCATGGTATGATAGACTTCATGGATATATAGAAAAAATTGGTTTTCAAATAAAAAATGACAATAGTTTGTATATTAAAGAGGTACCATAGAACAAGATTTTGTTAGTAGAAATATTTGTGGATGATGTCCTATTTATAGATCATGATGGCTTATGCAAGTCATTCTTTGAAGAAATGAGGAAAGAGTTTGAAATGCCAATGTTTAGAGAAATAAAAAAATTTGTCGGTTTACAAGTTCATCAAATGAAGGATGGCATTTACATTACACAGTCAAAATATGTAAAGGAGATATTGAAGACTTTTGGAATGGAAGATTCCAAACCAATTGGGGAACCTATGTCTACTAGACATAAGCTATCTAAGAATGATGATTAAAAAGAGGTAAACCAGACTACCTATAGATCTATGATTGAGAAACATCAGTATGTTGTTCATACAAGACATGATATTGTATTAGTAGTTGGTATAGTTGTAAGATTCTTTGAAAATCCTAGACAAAATCATATGATTGCAATCAAAAGAATAATGAGATATCTAAAAGGAACACAAGGCTATGGTCTATGGTACAAGAAAGGAGGGAACTTCTTGAAATCCTTTACTAATATTGATTAGGATGGAAAAATTGATGACAAGAAGAGCACCAATGGAGGATAATTCTTCCTAGGAAATAGGTTAGTATCTTGGACAAGTAAGAAGCAAAATTGTATCTCTCAATCTACAACAAAGGCATAATATGTTGATGCAACAGTTAATTGTTCCAACATAATGTGGTTCAAGCAACTTTTACCAAGAATGAAGGAAGAAATCAAGGATCCAATTGTTACTTATTGTGATAAAACAAGTGAAATCAATACATCTAAAAATCTAGTTATGCACACCAAAACAAAACACATTGTGATCAAGTATCATCTTTTTTAGAAAATTAGTTCAAGATAAAGAGGTTAGATTGGAATATGTTAACACAAAGAAATGTGTTGTTGACACATTTACCAAACCATTACCTAAGGATGCATTTTTGTATCTAAGAGGTAAGATAGGGGTCATTCCCCTATATGATGCTCACTAGAGTACATATTAGTGATGCATCAACCAAACTAATTTGAAGATCTATCAAGTTGATTCAAAGAAGTCAGAGCTCATTGCATATGAATTAGTACATCAAGTATATTAAAAAATCATTATGTCAAGTATTTTATATTTGATGTCAAAGAGGGAGAGAATCATGTCATATATTCATTGGGAAAGATTAATGTAATTAGAGAAGAATCAGAGGCAGTAATCTGCAAGATGGAGAACTTGATCTGGTGGAGTTTGAAGATAAGATGGCAGAGGGAGAATCTCAGAGGGAGTTCTCATGGATGAATAGAGAATCAAAATGAAACTGATGATATTATAAAATCTTATAAATCATTTGATTACTGTAAGTTCTCTTTGCTTAATGACATGTTGTGTTGCCATCAATGCCAAAGAGGGAGATTGTTGATAAAAATTATTCAATTGTATATTGATGTTACACAGATGTTATACTTTAACCAAGCATAACCAATTGGAACCAATTTCAAAAGACTCCAGTATACACCGAGCATAAGTTCAAAAGAAGAGAAGTTCAAGGATTCCTGTGTAAATCGAGTTAGGTAAGTTACCAAAGTAGTTCAGTGTAAACCAAGTTAGGTCGATTACCAAGGAGCTCAGTGGTAACTAAGTGACCCAATTTTAGCCAACCTTAAGCATATTAGTTTTATCTATTAGTTATTTGTGCACGCTGACTCAATGGATGCCATTTCTTTATTTGAAAGGGTATTCAAGCCGACTTGACATTATGTTTCATATATATGAAAGGTCAAGTTGTGGATTGAAAATGAGAAAGTAGAGAAGAAGATAAGATGTGAAAAGAGAAGAATATTTGATTAAGAGTAGAGTATCTAAGGATCTACAAAGAATATTATGATCAGGGAGGATCCAGAGGATAAGCCAAAATAGTGATCTAAATCTGCAATCTAGTTGCTTCATTAATCAGGGCAATCATTGTTACTCTCTAACAGTTGTAGCAGTGAAGAAATCTCTTAATAGAGTTTACTTAACAACCATTTTGTAAATCCTCTATCTAGGGGGCATTTCTAGATTGAAGTGTCTTAAGACCTCTAACAAGTCTACTCCTAATAGGGTGATTTAAATCCTTTAATAGAATCACACTTAACAGTGTGTTTTGTAACCTTTAACAAGGGTGGCTCCTAATAAGGCTCACTTCAGAAGAGTGAAAAGTTGTAACTAGTTGTATTGGTGGTTTTCCCAAATTGGGTTTCCACGTTAAATCTTGTTGTCTCATGTGTTCATGTTATTTTCTTACTATTTTATCTTTCTGCAACTAAGTTGTTAAAGGTTAATACACATTAATATATCAAATTTATTTGTTAATTGAGTTACAATGAATACCTAGTTCTAACCGAATTGTGAGTTTAAAGGAAGTTTGTATTGACATCTAAGGGATTTGGAATTGTTTTGTGGTAATTGATTCACCCCTCCCCTCTCAGATACTCCTCTTATATTTCCAACAATGAGAAGCCACTAAAGACTTCGAGGTTGTTGGATCAAGTGGTGAAGATATAACTGATTGTGTGGAGAGATCTATGGAAGGCAGAGTTGGTTGACCAGATAGATCTAACACTCAGTTGAAGTTGAAGCATAAGATGGATGTTTATAATTTTTCAAGTACTTTGAATTCTGAAGACCTGACCAATTGGATTGGTGAATTGGAAGACTACTTTGAATTAGAGGATATTGAAGATCCTCTTAAAGTGAGGTTGGCACAAACTAAGTTGAAGGGACATGCTACTTTATGGTGGAAAGAATTGCAAAGAGTTAGAGAAGAGGAAGGTGAAATAAAGATCATTAGGTGGAGATTGATGGTGACTAAATTGAAGGCTAAGTTCATTCATTTTGATTATGAACTTGAGTTGTTTAAGAGATTGTAGAATATCAAGAAAAATGATATGTCTGTGAAGGATTGTATCGAGGAGCTCTACAAGTTGACTATTCGATCTGGACATAAAGAACTTTTAAGGAGAAGGTGGCTAGGTATATTAATGGCTTAAGATTGAATACTTAGGATGAGATTGGTATCCTAAATATTGATTTATTTGAAGATGCTTATTAGTATATTCTAAGGGAAGAAGATAAGTTAAAGAGGAGAAATCAAGGTAATTCCCATGGAAAGGAAGCCAAATCACTTGACAAATGATAAACTAAGTGCAGAAGGTGAAACAAAACATATTGAGAAAAATAGAAGGATAGGTAGAGATGAATTTAAAGGTACTTGTTTTGGTTGTGAGGGAGAAGGAAACAAAGCTTATGAATGTTCACAGAAGGTTGGTAATAGGATAACTACTGAGGTGAATAAATTTGATCACTTAATCAATGACCTTGAGCAGGAAGGGGTGAATTTGTTGGCTCGACGAGTACTATTTTTTAAGAGGGTACTGGAACCTTGTCAAAGGAGTAACTTATTTAAGACTAGTTGTAAGTCCACTGGTAAAATCTTCAATGTGATTGTGGATGGTGGTAGTACCAATAAACTTTTTGCTAATAAGATGGTTCAAAAACTTTGTTTGAAGACAATGAGACATCCTTGTCCTTATAGGATTGGTTGGTTACAAGATGCACATGATTTAGAAGTGAGGGAGCAATGTCTTGTTGATTTCCAAATTGGTAAGTATAAGGATCAAGTGTTGTGTGATATTGTGGACATGAGTAGTTGTCACATATTGCTTGGTAGACCTTGGCAATATGATTATAATGTTGTGCATGATTGTGTCAAGAATGTATATATAGTTAAGAAGGGCGGCATGAACTTTTCATTGTTTTCTTTGTAGAATGATGAACTCGGTAGAAGGAGCTTGAGCTTTGGGAGCTAAGTTGAACTAAAGGATTCTGAGACAGTTAGAGATTAGCATGGGAAACAAACATGTGCTACACCAAGGAAGGATGTGTGAAAGTAGAGTAAATAGTTGTTTGTTGTTGAGAAAGGTTTGTGGAAGTGGAACAAGGGAAAGAATGTGCAAGTTGAAGACTTGGAGGACATGTATGTGAAGAACTAGTTTGGGATTTATGTGTTCAATCCTACAAGATGTTCTTCTAGCCTCTAAGAACATCTTTTTGCACCTAGGGTGTCTGATGCAGGAGCATCCTGGGGAAGTTGGCAATCCTACATGTTTTGACCTTTCTTTGAAGGATTAGGTCATAGGAGGGTTGATGCTCATTCACTATTGAGTAGTTTTTGGTTGTAGTGTTGGTTGAGGGGCTTAGTCTCTGACAAAGTTCAACATAAACTATTGCTCAACTACACCTAATGTGCTCATACCTTGAATGAACTTGTTCATTGAAGGTAATCGACACTTAAAAATACTTGGCACATGAAGGATCTCAATAGTGCTTGGCTAGAGGTTTTGCTGATGGTCGATAATGTAGTTTGTCGAATCATATTTTTGTAGATTGGTTCAGCCAACTTGGTGCATTTAGTGCATGTAACATGTGATAATGATGTGGATTGATCTAGAGATGTGTGTGGACTTATTCGGGCATAGATATTTATCCAAGGTGTATTTAATAAGTGTTGTAAGCTGACTAAGGCATTTTGTATGTAATGTAAGGGTTGTAAGGACCCTTCCCTAGTACCTTATTAGAAAAACTTAATAACATGAAGATGGTCAGAGCTAGGAAGTGTAAGGGGATTAGAGCTAGGAAGTGTAAGGGGATTAGAGGTCATGTTTTTTGTCTTGTGTATAGAGTGTGAATTGTATACTATTACCAAATATCTTAAGATTGAGCAATAGTAAGAAGGTTCCATGATCTAAGTATGTAAGGATTGGCATTTTTCCAATCAATAAGGAACCTAAGGTCTTATTGGGACTGATATACATTTTAGTCCTCGTTGAGTTAAGCATTGTATTCAGAATTACACTAGGTTGATAAGCTAAGACTTGTGGAACAAAAGTTTGAGATGTCATAACCTAGAAACTATGTTATGGTTTCATGATATAGTATGAGCTATTAGGATAATGGAATTTTGGAAAGATAAATCAACAGGCACTCTTGTGAACATTACTAATAATCATAGATGAAAATTGGTTAATCAAAATTAGATAAGGGTCTACACGGTAGAACTTAGTATGATGTAATGCACTAATCCAATTATTGTGCAAGTAGTATTAGATGGATATGTTGATATTCATGAGGACAAATTTTATGGCTCAGTAAAATGTAATAGATTTATTCTGTGACTGATTTTGAAAAGTATGTGACTATGCAACCTCTCGATTTACCTGACATAATTGATACACCTTATTATGTGTTTTATCTCATAATGATAACAAGATAATATTAGTAATCAAACTATACTGAATCAAAGGATACTAGTCGTGATGTTTACATTTTGGTGATTTTGACTTAAGATATGTATTCAAGACTAATTTTCATGTTGGTTGACTTAATGGTATAGATTCAACATTTCATTACCATTGTAGAAAATGCAATATAATGTGATTCAGAATATTAATTTAATCATAATAGAGAAAGATTAGCGTTGATATGCATATTTTGATATCTTATTATTTTGAATGCTTTTTATATGAAAATGATTAGAAAATAAAGGTTAATCATGAAAACTTGAATATGTTGATTTTGAAATGTTAAAATTGTCATGCATCTATACACATGTATTTTTATATGATTTTCATTGGAGTATTGATGGTCGACTTTAGTGTGTAGGCAATTGAATTGTGGAATTTAATTGGGGAAACAAGGTCCAAATTTATGTGGACACAATTTAGCTGAGGCAAATCTTTGGAAGATTCAAAAACCTCGTTGTGATGTGTTTATTCTGTAAATGTAAGCTTGCATGTGTGTGATAAATTTAGTCTCATAAATACATTAGGGACATGTTATGGTGATGTGTAATGTGTTTTAAATGTGTCACTTGAAACTTGTAATTGTTTGTGTTGATGGCATGTCACCTAGGGTTTTGGTCATGGAAACACCTAACATTAAACTAATGCCCTTCAAAGGATTTAAGCAAATCCACTTGGAGAAAGGATAGGATGGGTCACTATCAAGGGAAATTTCTAATTCAAACTTGACAAGGATTTTATAGGGTCATTAGGTGGTCCCAAGATACCATTTTTTGTGAAAATAAGCTACCCATATTTAGCATAACATGTTAGGGGCCTAAATTTGACCATTTTATTGCTTAGCTAGCCTAGGGGATCCCCTAACCAATGCATTCTTCCACCAATTCGAAAATTGAGTTGTCCCATGAGTCCAACCTCATCTTTCATTTGTTCAAAATAACAAATTTGGTAGGGACAAAGTTGTAAGAGATAGTGGCTTGATATTTTTTGCCAAAAGGAGATAGTGGGAGAGTTTTTTTAGTGAACTTTGACAAACTAGTGCAGTGTTCACCCACTCTCTAAGTTTAGAGACAATTAGGGTTTGGAAAAAAGGAGGGACCAAGGAGACAAAAGCTCTACAACAACCTTTACTCTTGCCTTTAGCTTGGAACAAGGTTGGTGCCCATGCCCTAACTCTTATTGCATGTACTCAATGATATTGTTCTTGTTCATTTTGTGTTAACATCCATGTAGTGTATTTGTGTGTGGGTTGTGGGTATGTGTCATTGTTGTGATGGATTTCTCTTTGAATTTCTCTTTGTTTTCGTTTGTATGAATATAAACAGGTGTAAAGGCTTCACTCACCCTTGGGAGGGAAGAGATTCCTTGGGTGAAGGGTTAGTTGGGCTCAACACTGAAGTTGAGAGACTCTCTTTTTAGAGAGGGTTTTGTTGTTCATTGAGTATGGGCTCCATTGAAGCCATATGCCTTTTTTGAAAGCCTTGAAGAGGAATTTGTATTATGGGAGGTATAAGTGTATTGATGTGATGAGGAGGATGTATTTTGATAGTCTTCAAGAGGAATTATGCAATTGCAAATGTATATGTGGATATGGATATGACATTCTCCTCTTTGGAGAGCCCACCTTCACCCATTATTTCATGATTCCAATGGTGAATCATTGTGTTAAACCTTTAAGGGAGTTTATATGTGTTGTAATTTCATATTTTATGCATTGTTGTTGTTTGAGTGTAACCTATTTGAGCCTTGTTTCCCCATCTCGATGGGTGGCTTCTTAGAAGCCTAGGATGGGAGGTGAGCCCTCATGGTTCTTGTGTAAATGTTTTTTAGGTATTGGTGTTTTTGGATCCATGTAGAGTTTATGGGTTCAACCTTCCATTAATGAAGCAAAATGCATATCAATCTGTGAAGTATTTGAGAGAAGCAATCTTTCATCATGCCAATGTATATTGTTTGTTATGGCAGGAGCTCCAATGTTGCTTGGTGTTATGTGCTATATAGGAGGATCTTTTTTTGTGTTATTGTTGTGATTACGGTTTGAGAAATAAATGAAGGAGCTTGGTTACTACCCTCTATTTGAATTACAAAACCATGTCATGCATTTAGTCAAAAAAAAAGTTTTTTTTCATTCTATGTACTTCATTGAGAAATGGATCCATGAAGAAAATGGTGAAATATGGATATTATAACTTGTGTTTTAACATGCATTTAGATGTAATGAAATAAAACAAATTGTTGTATATTAATCACTATTGAATGTGAAAGGAGTTTTTCTCAAAAGTAATCTAATGGTTTGGTACTAAAAAGGAATTCACTCATGGAGTAATGAATAAATATAAGAAAATGTATCTAAAAAGATAGTGCAAGTAAACAAATTTTAGTATGCAAAGAGAAACTTTAGTATTAGTTCCATTATTGAAATGAAAAGATTCTGCTATAAGTTTTTGATGCAGTGTAGGGCAGGAGAGTCCCCAAAGGAGATGTCCTAGCCCCCAGCTATATAACCACGTGGCAGAAACACAACAACAAGAAGCAATAACACAAGATATGATACCAAATCACAACTCTTTATTCATAAAATATAATTGATTACATGCAATGTGTTGGGTTGTAAGGCCTTCCTGATTATGGTCAAGTACAAAGTAATTAGAATAATAGTTCTACAAGATCCCTCAATATCCAATCCAACCCTAGCTAGTCCAGATCTACAACATAACAACGATCTAGAAGAAACCACCAAGGAAATCTAAACTTGTGCTCACAAGCCCTCCAAGCAATCTCCTTATTTTCCAGCCGTAGCCCTAGCTTTGCTCTAATTTATCCAAGATCTAAGTGTAAACTGCCTCACATTCGACACTCTGTCCACACATTCACAACTCCATCACAATCCTACTGTAAATTGCCTCACATTCAGTGCTCTGTCCACAGACTTAGGAAAAACTTTCCCTTTAGCTAGTCTCAATGAATGAATGAATGACTAAAGACTTCCCCACAACCCTTACTTATACCAATCTAAGCCACAAGTCATCCCATAACACAAATTAAATATGTAAATTAAATGCCACAAGTCAGCCTACAACAAAAATTAAATGCCCAAAATTAAAATTGCGATATCTTCTCACTCTGATTGAATTGGAACTCGCACTTCAAATCATAGTTAGTACTCTAGGCCCTCTTCAATCCCTAAAATTTGCATCCTCTAACTGATTGTGGAAAATTAGTTATGTGACTTGTAGTAGGAACCAAAGTCCTAAGCAAGGCCAAGCTCCATAGACCATGTCTAGCAACCAAAGACCATGCCGAGTCCTTCGACCATGCCGAGCAACCAAAGACCATGCTGAGTTCCTAGACCATGCCAAGAAACCAAAGACCATGCTAAGTTCCAAGACCATGTTGAGCTCCATAGACCATGCCGAGTAACCAAAGACAATGTCGAGTTCCAAGACTATGCCGAGCTCCATAGACCATGTTGAGTTTCAAGACCACGCTGAGCTCCAAGACCATGTCTATCTCCATAGAACAGGTCAAGCTCCCAAAGCATGCCAAGCACTAGTCCACGCACCCTCCAAAGTAGTCACCAAGCAAACCCAAGATGCTCCTACATCAAACTCCCCATGTAAATAGAAAAGTGTGTCCCACACTTTGATGCCTAAAGAAAGATCATCAACCAATTTCATCTTTACCAAAGGCTTCCACTCCAACAGGGACAAGAAAACCAATGTGCAAATTATCTGCATCTGCATCATTATGTCAAACACCAAAATCTCAACCATCTAATCAATATGCTCACTCACAGGAACAAACTGAATATAATGCTCCATCAACAAACCTTCATCCACATCAACAACTAGTGAATCCATACTGACAACAACAAACTCCACATCAGCAGCAATATGAAGATCTCCATCACCACATATCAAACTCACAACACCAACAATCTCATTTCTCACAACAAGATGCTCTACAACATACACGTCATGACCAACAACAACTAGATCATCCATGACCAAGTGCTCTACAATTTTCATGTCAGACTCAACCAACTGATCATGAAAACCAACCTCTATCCCAGCATCAACAAGGTTAGGAATATCTTCAGCAACAACCTACAACTACTCTACAGGTTCTATATTGGACTCCACAAACTGATCATCAAAACCAACCTCTTCCACCTCGACCTTGCTATGCCATCTTCTTTCTCGAACAAGTCTCTTAACTGGCCAAACAACTCTCTTTTGGATCAGTATACTCCAGCTTCAATAGCATACAACTTTCTTCTTTGGTTCATCCACTCATTTAGAAAATGAAGCATCCACTCAAGCAATCATCTCATTAGTCCTCCTCTCCACTATATCATAGAGATGCACAATCATCTCAGGGTCCAATCCTCTTGGAGCCATCTCCCAAGATCTTTGTAAACCCTCTACAACAAATCCTTCCCATGCTCCTTGTGACAAAACCAAATTGTTTACAAGTCAGATTGCAACTTGCTACCTCACATGAACAATCAGGAACCACATCACAAGTTTAGGACCATATATCTGCAATCCACAAACTCTTTATGATCATGCCTCAATAAGATCAGTCTTCCATCTTTGCATCCATCGATCCATCTGCAAGCCCTCTATAATTGCAAATCTTAACCACGATCTGCCACCTCACAACTAAGAGATCTAGGAATCTAGAAAAAAATTAAAAAATCCACCATTAGATCAAGATCAACTCAGATCTACTTCTTTAACCCAAGTCCTAGTGCAAACTACCTCAACTTCGGTGATCTATCTACACACTTAGGAACAACCTTCGCTCTAATACCATTTGACATAGTGGAAGGTAGGAGTATCCCCAAATGAGATGTCCTAGCCCCCAGCTATATAACCACACAGTGAAACACAACAATAAGAAGCAATAAAAAAAGATCTTATACCAAATCACAACTCTTTATTCATAAAATATAACTGATTACATGCAATGTGCTGAGTTGTAAGGCATTCTCAGTTATCACCAAGTACAAAGTAATTACAATAATAGTTTTACAAGATTCCTCAAGATCCAATCCAACCCTAGCTAGTCCAAATCTACAACATAACAATAATATAGAAGAAACCACCAAGAAAATATAAACTTGTGCTCGCAAGTTCTCTAAGCAATCTCCTTGTTTTCCAACCGTAGCCCTAGCTCTACTCCAATTTATCCAAGATCCAAGTGTAAACTACCTCACATTCGGTGCTCTGTCCACACATTCACAACTCCATCACAATCCTATTGTAAACTACCTCACAATCGGTGCTTTGTCCACAGACTTAGGAAAAACTTGCCCTTTAGCTACTCTCCATGAATCATTCCATAAATGAATGAATGACTAAAGACTTCCCCACAAATTTACTTATACCAATCTAAGCTACAAGTTGATCTAGAATACAAATTAAATACATAAATTAAATGCCACAAATTGGCCTGCAACAACAATTAAATGCCCAAAATCGATATTCAAGTAAAATCATGATTTCTCCTAGCTTTGATTGAATTAGAACTCCCACTTTGAACTATAGTTAATACTCTAGCCCTCTTCAATCTCTAAAATTTGCATCCTCTAACTCATTGTGGAAAATTAGTTACGCAACCTGCAATAGGCACCAAATTCTTAAGCAAGGCCGAGATCCATAGACCATGTCAAGCAACCAAAGACCATGTCGAGTCCCCAGACCATGCCGAGCAACCAAAGACCATGTTGAGTTCCTAGACCATGTCAAGTTCCAACACCATGCCAAGCTCCATAGACCATGCCGAGCAACCAAAGACCATGTCGAGTTCCAAGACCATGTTGAGCTCCAAGACCATGCCGAGCTCCCAGAGCATGTCGAGCACTAGTCCACGCACCCTCCAAATTAGTCACCAAGTAAACCCAAGATGCTCCTACATTAGTTTCATAATTGATCTTGTTCCAAATACATTTCGTTGTTCATTTATTGTTTAAAGTAAGCATGAAAAGATCTATTAATCTAGATAGATCATATTGAAATGTTAAAATAACATCATAGTTGAGAATAAATCAAATAAGTTCCATAGTATAACTGCCAAGAGAAAATGGGCTTGTACATGCACTTTTCACTCTCTGGAAAATGTATGGGGAGTGAAAAAAAAATCCACTCTCCAATTACAGAACAATATAATAGTCCTCAATGTATTTCCCATGATTCTCCTATAAAATTTATGAACACTTTTACCCTATAGCCTAGGACTTAACTGAAAATTATAATTCAAAGAGGACAACATCAAGTTCCATCAAAAAAAACCCATGGAGATCTATCCACAAATTAAATCAAAAGAATAAAATTAAGAAATTAATGACTCTTGAATACTCATGACTATACTTGTAAAGTAAGTCACCTACATATCACATATTATAATATATCCCTTTGTTTTGGACTTTCATCCCACACATTGGTAATCCCATCTATCATAAAGTCATGTGGTCACTTCCATGGGTGAAGACCTTGGTGGATGCAAAAGTAAAGACCATGGGTTGATGTTGAAAGGGGGAAGAAATGGTTAAGTGGTAATAAGACAATAAAGTTATTTTTTAAAGGAGGACATGCCACTCACATCTTCTCCCTTCTTCTAGGTCCCTCTAAGGGCCGCCCAAGGACATGGGTCAGCCCTCTCCTCCCTCTCACACGTGCCTTGAGGAGACCACCTTGAAAAAAAATGCAAGGTGATGGGAAATAGTGTTAGGGGAATAATAGACTTGGTTAGTGGATAGTAGTTAGTAATAAGGTTAGTAGTTTGGGGGGGGGGGGGGGGTTGGGGGTGCGCAGGGGTTTATTAAATTAGAGATATTAGTTAGTTAGTGAACATAAAATATAATTTAGTAGTGATTATTATGTGTGTGTTAGAAATTAATAGCAGTAAACTGATTAGATAATAGTTAGCATAGGATGTATGTTAGTGAATATCTAACATAAAGTGAGATTTAAGTTATAGTGTATGGTTGGAGGAATATAACAGTAAATTAATTAGTATATAATTGTTTTTTGGTTTGAAAATATAAAGGGGAAAATAATTTAAATGTTTTGTGAGTAGATATAGTTAATCGATAATAAACTATGATAGCATATAAATGCCAATTCGTGGACTAATTAGTATATGGTAGTGAGTGTTAGTTTAGTTTGTGATTAGTTGGGTAATTGTTTACTTATCCAATTGTTATATAATTCTTTTGTCATCAACATTTTTGTTAATTTCAACTTGTTTTACTATATACAAATATATTTAGATACAATATTTAAGGAGCGAAGTAGGCAAGTGATTTACATATACACATATGTTATATAACAAAATGATATGATGATGATGTGCGAACCATCTATTTAAGGTTTTGTTATAGGAGTGTCATGAGTCATGACCTAAATTTATAAGAGAATGATATGAACATGGTATAAAGTCATTGGTTATTTAGAGGTAATTGGTAGTTAAGACAAAATGCTGACACATTGCATGTCTTCTTTAAAAAATAGTATAGAGTAAACCATTAATTGTTGAAAATAAAATAAAAAATTATATTCCAATGAGATAACTATTAGGGACAGAAGGTAGGACTGAATAGCATGTTTTCAATAACTTGTACTTGTAATAATGCATATTACCTAAGTTAGCTAGCCATTGATCATTATGTAAAGGTGATTAGGAACAAGGTGTCTTATGATAGATATGACTATGGAAATGTAAACATAGAAAAGAATAGTAAAAAGTCCTTAGTAAATGTGATTTTTTTTTGGTAATGGAAAAATTAATAACTAGATCGATTGAATAATGATTCATGGAAGGATAGGGTCCTTAGTAAAACCCTTGAGGTTGTAACTGCAACACAACTCCCTTAATTCTTGATATCAATAAGGGATGAATCTTTAACCAACCTAGTAAGAATCTTTTTAGTTAGGGAATTTTAAGGATGTTGCAACCCTATAATCATAACTATTAATTATTTCGTACACTTGGTCAATCAATAACCTAGTCATTAATGCACAATCCTTGTGAGAGATTATTAAGTGTTATCTTTAAATAATAATAATATTTTATTTTATTTTTAAAGTAGTGTTTTTGCCTTATAAGTTGTGGGCATCACAAGGGTTTATTTAATTTGTAACTTATTAGGCTTACTTGTGGCTTAGTTGGGTATAAGTAGAGGGTCTTATAGAGTCTTAAATCATTATCATCCAGCATGGAGAAGATGGAGTAGCTGAAAAGGAGTGAAGTGTAGTAGAGCTAGTAGCCAAGTGTGGCTTGGAGAACAAGAAAGTTTCTTGGTAGCTTACGAGCACAAGTTTAGATTCTTCTTGGTATTTTCTATTAAATTGTGGATCTAGACTAGCTAGGAGTTGGACCTTAAAAGATTTTGTAGAATTACTATTGTAATTAATTTGTATTTGGTTGTACCCTAGAAGGCCTTACAATCGAGCATGTTGGATAAAAATCTTATACAAGAATTGACATTATTGTAGATCTAAATCTTTGTTTTATTGTTTATATTCTATTGTATGGTTAATTGTTGGGGGTTAAGATGTCTCCTTTTGGGATTCTCTTGCCTTGCATTGCATCAAATTTTTTGTATAACAATGTTTGCTAGCACTTGACATTTTTTTTGGTTGCATATTGGCTTGGTTTAATACATGAAACTCGACAATATTATCATTAAAGGAGGAGAAATTGGTAGAGAGTTTTGATATTTGGCATATTTGCTCCATTGCCAGCAATTTCAAAAAGGGATAATATTAGTGAAAAAACCTTTCAGTAAGAAAAATATATGCAGGAAATTATCAGAGATAGTCACAGAAGGCATATGCATAAGAAGTTTGAAGTTTAAAGATTGTATATATTGAGGATATTCATAAAATTGCATTTAAATTTTTTCTTTTGAACTTATGTATTTTCACCATATGTTGTCATCAATGTCAAAGGGGGAGATTGTTAGGAATTAAGGACATTGTTGGCACTTGGATGTATTGCAAAGATATTGTATGAGTGATAGTTTTTCTCATTGATGACAACATATGTTCTTTGGTTCATGAAAGATTCAAATTTTGTATATCATAATATACTTATCAATTCAAAAAAGGTAGTGAGTGATAGATTTGGTCAAGCGTTTTCTTAGTAAATAGAATCATTGTGTTATGGTGTAGAGTTCTTGTTGTTGTGCATCATTATTTTAATTGTTGGTGACCAATTTTATGAGTTTAGATTTAATTATATTTGTACACAACTAATTCCCCCTCCCCACCTCAGTTGTATGTGGACTTTACTTCTTAACATGTGTGTGTGTGTGTGTGTGTGTGTGTGTGGGTGTGTGTGTGTGATCTTAAAATGGAAGCACTTCCATGTTAAAAGAATTTATCCCTCTAAGTAATTGGTCTAGGGTTTTATCAAGTGCCTTGAATAGGTCTTTGCATGGATTTGGTTGTTTCCCCCATGTTCTACTTCTCTCTCCCTATTTCCAACCTCTTTCTGATAACTTTTTTTGTGAAACTGGAAACTTTGACTTTTTGGGTCAAGGACGACCTCGATCTTGACCTAGGTCATGGATGACCTTGACCTCGATCTAGGACAGGGTCAACCTCATCCTTGACCCCATGTCCAATTTTCAAGTTCTAGGAGTTTCGAGATATCGAGCTTCAAAAAGTTACATTTTTTTTGCTTACAGGTAGGTTGTTTCAGCCTTCAAAATGGTACTCTTTAATTACATTTAATCTAGGTCCATTTCTAGGGGTTAAGGTTAATTAGGATTTAATGCTCCCATGTCAAGCTTCTCTAGAAGTTTGTGGCCTAGATCTCTATATAAGGAAGCCTTCTTCCCTCGTTTTGACATCCACTTTCTATGAACCATTATATTGCACATCTATCCACCTACATGAAGTTACGATTAATTATTCTATGAACTGAAGATCTACTATCCATTAAACATTCAAGCATTCAAGCATTCAAGATCTATTTCATCAAGGAGGTCAATTGTTAGCCATTAAAGGATTCAATCTCTATGGAGCCCTCTTCTTGAAGATTTCTCCATCCACATTCATCCAAGCCTCTTCCTATGCAAAGATTCGTTCAAGATTGGTGTTGAAGATCTAATGCCATTGATTTGAGACATCCTAAATACATTCCTACATTCATTTGGAGCATTTGTACTTGTGGATTCAAGGATTCGAATCCTCCATAAGGATTCCAATATAAACAAGGTGAATAGTTCCATTTACTTTGTTTATTCATATTACAATTTTAATTACATTTCAAGGTTGATTCCAAAGGGGTTTGACCAAGGCAAACCCCCCATCCAAACAAAAAAACCATTTTCTTGTAGATACAAGTACATGATAACGAATTAAAATGCATATTTGAATACCCTTTTTGCCAAATTTGTAGGATTTGTGAACAAAAATTTCATCATAGCAGTGCAGGTCAAGGTTGACTTTTTTGGGGTACAATTGTGGCCCGAGGTAAGATTGTGCCCCACTATCTGGGTCAAGGTTGATCTACCTTCAAAATGACAATTTTTTTGGGAGTTTTCTTTGTCTCGGCATTTCCAATCTAGAATAGGTTGCAAATTTCCCTGAAACTATACACGGACATTAGAAATCAACATTTTCCAGATTCATCCTACTTCAAGGTTAGTATTTGTCTTTTATTTATTTAAAGCTTCAAGTACTTACTTTCTATAGTAGATTATAGGATTTCCTCCTTTCTTCATCTCCATTGTTTGATTCATCTGTGCATTGACCACTTCTTTGTGGTTGATCAATTTGGATCTTTCCTTTTGGGAATTTGGGTTAAGGATAGATCCTATATTTCCCCTTCACACACATTTGTTTCTATCATCTATATTTTCCTCTATACATTTAAGTGGACACATTTTCACCTTATTCATTTTGGTGAACTCAACATACTCACCTTCTTTTCTTTTGTTGAATTAGATGCCCTATTGTGTTTTGTGGTGTTAAATTTCATTTCATATTTGTTGTCTTTTCTTACATTAAGATTAGATTTAATTTATGCTCTTGCATTTTAAAATTAAAAAATACAAAAAAATTCAAAATATCTTTCAAAATACAAAAATATTCATGCTTTATGTTTTCTTAGTTTAGCTCATTTGAATTGCATTGGTTTATGAGCTTTATTACTTCTAATCCTACTTCTAATCTTTCAGTTAGACGAAGTCATAGACTTATGGGTATCTTTGAGCCTGAATCTTCTTCTCCTTTCCTTAGGATCCCAAATGAGAATTTGATTATTTATTACAGAGCAAAACTCTTCTCACTCACCTCATGATGAGGATGATGCTTTAAGAGTTCCTCCTGAACAAATCTAAAAACTTTCCACTGAACTTGATAAAATGGGTAATTGGCTTATGCAAGAAAACCATAATCAAGATTATATTCAAGCTATAGAGGCTCTTAATAAAGTTCTTCGTGATATTGATTAAGGTGTTAACCTCTTGCATGGTATTGCTCACCTTGTGTATTCAAATGTTAAACCTTTAGCTCAAGAGGCTCAAGATTTAGGGTTGATTCCTCCTATCACTAGTGTATAACTTTTTTCTATTCCTTTCCCCAGTGTTCCTACCTATACTCCTTATTTGGTGACTGTGATGGTTCCCTCTATTCCTATGTGTGTTCCTCCCATGTCCCTTACTATATCACAACATTCTTATCATAATGTTCCTTTTACTTATTCTAATCCTCTTCCAACTGTAGTTCCAAGTGTTTCTCCAGTTGTGTATTTCATTTTGGTAGCTTCCTACACTTTACCTAATGTTTTTAATGTTGCTGGTTCTCCTATTTCCTCTAATAATTCAACACTTATAAGTTTGGCTCAAACTGTGTCATCTTTACAATAACAACTTGCATCCTTGACTCAAAACAAGTTTAATATTCTTACTTGTGATATGGGAAGTCCTTTGTCTCAAGATATCATTTCTAATCCCATTCCTCAACAAGTTGATATTCCTCATCTTGAGAATTACAATGGTAAGGGATAACCTATTCATCATGTTACAACATTTGAATTTTTTTCTGTAGTGATTATGCTCATGATCATAAGTTTCAGGCAAGTTGTTTTCTTGAACCTTTCATGACAAGGCCTTATGATGGTTTTGTTCATTGCCTCCTTATTCTATTAATTCATTTCCATAACTTATCAGTGCTTTTATTCAACAATTTCAAAACAACATTGGCCTACAAGTGTCTTTGACTGATTTGATGCATTATAAACAAAGTTCTAAGGAAAAATTGACTGAATTTATTGGTAGATTTAAGAATTTACATGCTCAGATTTCCTATCATATTCTTGATATTAATATTCAACATATGTTTATTTCAAATTTGAAAAAGGATATTAGAGATAAGATTTTGCTTTCTACATTTACCTCTTTTCAAGAACTTTGTGCAACACTTCATCATTATCAATTACAAGTGAGTCAATTTGAGAGCAATACTCCAATGGCTCCTGTTCTTGTTGATAAAACTGATGTTGTTCCTAATCCAAATAAATTTCAAAAATTCAACAACTATGTCAAGATTAACAAACAAGCAAATGCAGTTGTTGATCAAGTTGTTGTCGCATCTCACAATGCCACTTTCGCATCCATTGCTTTTCGATTAAATCGTAGGTCTACTCCTCTTTCTAAATCTTTATATTCTATTATGAATATGTTGTTAACTACTAATATGATTACTTTACCTCTTGTTCGATCTCTTTTACCTACTACGATTGCATCTAAATCTTTTGATTCTAAAGCTTTTTGTCAATATCGTAGTCAGAATGGTCATGATATTTAGAAATGTTATCTTTTAAAACATAAGGTTCAAGATTTAATCAACTCTAATGTTTTATTTGTTGATAATTTTGATGGTAGTGGGAATAAATTTGTTTCTCCTCCTAATCCAAATCTTCAAATCTATACGAATCCTTTACCTACACATGATACTAATACCATTGTTCAACCATCTTCTATGGATATTGTGTATGATTCAAAGATGGATGATCTTAATCACATTGTTAATCAAGTGGAGCATGTTGTTTAATCTACATCTCCACCTCAACCTCAGCTTCAATCTCAAGTTTCATTTCATTCTCAACTAAAACCTAAGCCTAAATTGAAGAATCCACTTAAACCTCATCAACAACCTAAGAATAACAGATCTTCAGAAATTTTGATTACCTTTGATGATTCTAAGACTATTAAAGCTCCCAATGGTCCCCTTTATATTTATGCTAGGATATTTAAGATACCTACTTGTGGTTGTCTTACTGATTCTACATCCTTAGTCAATGTTATTGTTGAAGAAAATCTTTTTATGAAAAGATTGCAATGTGATTTTTATGATATATCTGATGTATGGATTCAAACCTTTAATGGTTTTCTTTATCCATCATTTGGTTCTATTAATTTACTAGTTGAACTTTGTGGAAAAATTGTGAACACTACCTTTGTTGTTATTCCTACTTCTAATCAGTTTCAAGTTAAGCTTGGTTTGTTATATTTAAATGTCATACATTTTGTTGCTTCGCCTATTCATAAATGTCTTAAATTTATTCATGATGAAGAAGTGAAGACGGTTAATCATAGTTTATATCACACTTCTAGGCCCAAAGATTGTGCTACACTTGATTTTTTTTGGCCTTCATTACCTAATTCATGTCCTTCTTGACCTAATCATCATTTCCGTTCATATCAAGCTTACAAGCATCATATGATTCTCAAGTTAAGTTTACCTCCTATGGATCTTAATCATGGTCTTTTTCCTACACCATCCATACCTTCTCTATCTATGGCTTCTACATTTGTTAATAAAGCTCCTCCTATGGCTCGTCAGCCTATTAATAATCCTATTAATCCTCCTATAGAACCTATGAAGGATCCAATAATTGTTCCTCCTAGTTCTCAACACATTTCAAGCAAGACATAACGTAATCGATTTGCTAATGAATGTCATAAGAAGCATCATGCTTAAGCTAAAGCTCATAATTTTGTTCTTCAAAAAATTTACCTTCTTTGGATACAACTATGCATGAGGTGTTAGAAGCAGTTGTCATTAATAACGATGTTAAGATGCATGATTTTGATGATTCTATTTGTATCTTAGATCCTATTTTGATTAATCTAGATAAAGAAGACACTCTTGATGATTTTAATGATGAATATGAAACTATTGAAATTGACATTGATTAACCTAATATGCTTTCCTCACAATTGACAATTACACCTAGTAACAAACATTGTGATTCTCAAGAGGATCCTTTTTTGGAACTAGCTATCATTCCTACTATGTTGGATATAGTCCCTCTTGTTAGTTACCCACCTTCCCTAAATAATATAGAACAAGATGAGAAGAGTAGGTGACGTGCTTGATTGGCTAGTCCTTCATGGTAGCCTTTTGTTGTGTTTGTTTGTTGTATTGTGTTTCTCTCGTGATGTGTTTGTTGAAAGTTATTAGATTCTTTTAGACGATCTTTGTCATTCTGTTGGTGCAAAGTGAAAAAAGAATCAAATCTATTGTACTATTCCTCTATATGTATCTCTATTCTTCCATATGTTGTTTTATGTTATTTTGTACTTGTGCTATTGTTCGTACATATTTCCTTGTGTAATTTGCTTGGATTCGTGACTTGGTAGCACTGATTCTTTTTGGTCTCTAGGTCATGGTCCAAAAAGACTCTTCTTCATATCCCTTATGTAATCTTTCCTCCTTTGTGATTTTAGTTCTACTTTCTTTGGGGAATGATGTCAATTCATTTGAAATAATATCATATATATATTATCTTATGATCATATTGACCCCATAGTAGGTAGATCCCTTTTGTGTTCTCTATATGTTTATGTGGTGTTTTCCTTGATTTATCTTCATTTAGGGGCATCTCATAGTGGAAACGTAATCAATGGAGTTGTTTATGTTTTCATTAAAGCCATTGCTCTTGTTAAAGTGTTAGTAGTGAATTTAACGTGGGGGTATACGCTCTGCTCACTTATTGCACACACACATTTTTCGTTACATATATATTATTTTTCAAGATACCTTTTTTGGATTAGTGACTAATCCTTAAAACATGGATTTATATTTTAAGATCTCTTGATTCCTCCAGTTTCAAAATTTTTGATCCCTTAAGGTCAAAGGTGTCCTTAAGATTGGATCTCTTTTTGGTTTTACTCTTATGGAATAGAATATTCTTGAGGGTGAATCCTTGATGGTTTGACCAGTGAGTAGCCACATTCACTAGGTGGTTCAATTCCATCTTTCTAGTCACATTGTTTCCTTATGTGGTTCACAATGGGACATAAGTTCTCATTGGGCGAGATAATCACACTCTTTCTCTTTTTCTCCTTTTCTGGAGATGTCTCTCTTATTGTGATCTCAAAGTTGAAGAAGACTTGAGTCTCTAAGAGCTTAAGGATCTCTTTGTCCCCTTGATTTTAATAAGATTATCTTTTCATTATGATCTAATTTACCAAGAGTTTGCATCGAGTCCATACTCTTGCTAAAGTGGGGGCTTAATGTATCATCTTAAAATAGAAGCACTTCCATGTTAAGAGTGTTTAGCCCATCGAGTAAGTGGTCTGGGGTCATGTCAAGCATCTTGAATAGGTTTTTGCATGGATCTGGCTATTTCCCCCTTGTTCTACTTCTCTCTCCCTATTTCTAGCCTCTTTCTAACAACTTTATCTATGAAATTTAAGACTTTGACTTTTTGGGACAAGGACAACCTGAAGGATCAAGGATGACCTTGACCTTGACCTTGGGTAGGGTCGATTTTGTCCTTGATCCCAGGTCCAATTTTCAAGTTCCAAGAGGTTTGAGATATTTGGCTTCATAAAGTTTCATTTTCCTACTTCCGGATTGACTGTTTTGGATTTCAAAATGGTAGACTCTTAAATTACACTTAATCTAGGTCCGTTTGTAGGGGTTAAGTTTAATTAGGATTTAATGCTCCCATGTTGGCCTTCTCTAGAAGTTTGTGCCCTAGATCTTTATATAAGGAAGCCTTCTTCCCTCATTTTGACATCCACTTTCTATGAACCATTATCTTGCACATCTATCCACCTGCATGAAGTTATGATCAATTATTCTATAAAGTGAAGATCTACTATCCATCAAGCATTCAAGAATTCAAGCATACAAGATCCAATTCATCAAGGAGGTCCATTGTTAGCCATTGAAGGATTCAATCTCTATGGATCCCTCTTGTTGAAGATTTCTCCATCCACATTCATCCAAGCCTTTTCCTATGCAAAGATCCATTCAAGTTTGGTGTTGAAGATATGCTTTCATTGATTTTAGACATCCTACATACATTGCTATATTCATTTGGAGCATCCGTACTTGTGGATTCAAGGATTCGAATCCTCCACAAGAATTTCAATATAAGCAAGATGAATAGTTCAATTTACTTTGTTTAATCATATTATAATTTCAATTACATTTCAAGGTTGATTCAAAATTGGGCTTTGACTAAGGAAAACCCCCCATCGAAACAACAAAACCTTTTTTCTTGTAGATATAGGTGTAGGAAAACGAATTAAAGTGCAGATTTGGATATCCTTTTCGTCGAAACTATATGATCTGTAAAGATAAATTTTGTCAGAGTAGTGCAGCTCAAGGTTGAATTTTTGAGGTACAATTGTATCCTGGGGTAAGATTGTGCCCCACTATCTGGGTCAAGGTTGACCTACCTTCAAAAGGACAAAAGTTTTCTAGGTTTTCTCCATCTCAACATTTCTAGTCCACAACAAGTTGCAGAATTCCCTAAAACTGTACACATACATTAGAAATTAACATTTTCCAGATTCATCCTACTTTGAGGTCAGTATTTGTCTTTTATTTATTCAAAGTTTCAAGTACTTACTTTCTATAGTAGATTATAGGATTTCCTCCTTTCTTCATACTCTCCATTGTTTGATTCATTTGTGCATTGATCACTTCTTTGTGATTGATCAATCTGCATCATTCCTTTTGGGAATTTGGGTTAAGGATAGATCCAATATTCCCCCTTCACACACATTTCTTTCTATCATCCATATTTTCCTCTATACATTTAGGTGAACACATTTTCACCTTATTCAACACACACACACACACACACACACACACACACACACACACACACACACATTATATATATGTTGTGTGTGTGTGTATATATATATATATATATATATATATATATATATATATATATATATATATATATATATATATATATATATATATATATATATATATATATATATATATATATATATATATATATATATATATCTTCCTCTAATTCTATCTTGTTATCTTAGTATCTCTTCACCCCTATATCTTTTCCTCTCCAAGTCTCTCTACATGTAACTTTCTCTATCCTTATCTTTCTATCTCTTTTCCTAACTTCATATATTTATCTTTTCCATCTCTACATATTGCTATCCCCTTTCTCTTTGGATCTCTCCCCATTTCCCTCTCCTTGTCTCTACACACCTCCCACTCTTGCCCTCTCTATCTTTTCTTATCTCTCTGACTCTCTATTATAAACATAACATGATTTCATTGATGTAGGAACCTTATTATCACCTCAATTTAGGGATTTTGTTTCAATCATCCTTTATTTTTTATAACGAGATGCACACTTGATTTTAAGTTATCACTTGTTCATTGAGACTTTTTCTACACATAAAATGCCACCTTAAAATCAACTCACTTGTTGACCTCAAGTACTAAACAAATATATAATAAAATAGAACAAAATTTCTCCTGACCTCAAGTACTATACAAATTCTAGTAGAACAAAATTTCCCCTATTTGAACTTCGACACTACTTGAGCATACCCATTACATACTAAGGTGAACACTACTTCAACATACCCACTACGAGAAATAAATGGTTATTTTTAATTCATGTACATGCAATGCTAAACAATATAAAGACACCCATTTCTTTAAGAAGACAAGGGACAAACTTGCTTGTTAAGTTTTGATGACAATAAACTCGAAAAGAATAGTTGGGTTTCGTCTCCACCTATGAAGATCATGTTATAATGTTTATATGGTGGAAAAGTGGGGCAACAATATGTAGAGATGGAAAAGATAAATATATGAAATTAGGAAAAGAGATATATATATGTATCTTCCTCTAATTCTATCTTGTTATCTTAGTATCTCTCCACCCCTATATCTTTTCCTCTCCAAGTCTCTCTACAGGTAACTTTCTCTATCCTTATCTTTCTATCTCTTTTCCTAATTTCATATATTTATCTTTTCCATCTCTACATATTGTTGCCCCACTTTTCCAACACATGCAAATTTTTGCAAAGTGGAGAGTAAACTAGTGTCATGTTCTGTCAAGTCAGGTCACTAGGTCTTTCTTCTTAAGGTGCTGAGTTTCTCCATCGGGTTTTCATCTTTTCCTTTCTCCCATATCACATTTAGCCCAGGTGGGTATTTCTTGGTTGTCATGAGTCTTAGGGGTAGTTTAGAGCCATCCTTGATGGAGATTCTCAATTTGTGCTACATCTTTTGATTTCCATGCAGCTCATTTGATCTGGAGTTAAAGAAAATTGAATCGACGGAAAATCAAGCTCCAGGTTCATCCTGACGGGTTTTCGCACCCCGAAGGCAAATTTTCGCAAAGATTGGCAAATGTTATTTATAAGCTTCCTTGAAGAAAAGTGAATCATGTTAAGAAAAGATCGTTCAAGTGATATCATGATCTCACATCGAGAACCATTTTAAAGCTTAGAAAATGATTGAGATAAGCATCGACGAAAAATCAAAAAAGAGCTTCTCCATGGCGAACTTCGAAGTCAATAATCAATTTTCCGAAAAGGTATATGTAAAGGAATTGAGAAAGCCAATGGACCCCACCCCTCACTTTCAATGTCAATTTTGCAATTTTTGGAGGCTTAAAATAAAGTGAATAAGGCGGAGGAAGTAAAACAATGAGTATTGGCAGAAAAACAAGTTTCTTCTTCTCCATTGCGAGTTTTCGCACCTAGAAGGTAAAACTCCACAGAGATCCATAGCTGCTACTAGTAGGCTGAAACAAGGGTACGTAAGCCACATAATGGTTAGATCATTTAAATATCATCGAGTTTGCATAGCAAAAATTACTTAGAGCTCATTAAGATGAGCGAGATAAGCATTGACGAAAAATTCGGAAGTGGTTTCTCTTCTAGCGGATTTCGAACCAAGAGTTAAATTTTTTGTAAAGGCCTAGATGGAGAAATAGAGTTACTAAGTGGGCCCCATTTTTCACCCACAAAGCTTCTTTTATATTTCCTGAAAGTTTTTATTAAAGTGCTTAAGGTTAAACGGTAAAAGCGAAAGTTAAAGGGGAAAATCGGAAATCTACTTCTCCATTGCGAGTTTTCTACCTTCGAAGGCCATTTTTCGCACTTCAAAGAAAGTCATTCCTGCAAGCATAGTGAGTATGTGATTTGGTTGCAGATTATTTTGGGCGAGTAAATAGAAGCAAATCAGTGGATTGATTAGGTTTTTGCAAGTAGAATTGACCTAAGCGCATTTAGCCCAAGGGAGTACTCCGTTCATGTTTTTTCGAAAGACGAATGAAATGGGAAGTAAATTGGTAATTAATGAGAGTTACCGTTGAGCCAACGAAAATAGTGAAAAGACAAAGATAAATCAGTTAGAACCTTTACATCCACCAATCCAACGGATTTACCCTTAATTTTTCTCGTGTGGCACGATTTATGAAATTCAACAGGCAAATCTAGCGTTATTTTATAAAAAGGGAAGTAATAGATTTTCAAATTCCCATTTCACTGTTATACTGTTATACTAAATAGTGCTTTCAAGTAATTTTCGAGTTACAAAGTTTGCTCCTTGTATCAACTGCAATTGTTTGAACTATTGCTATCATACATCGAAAAAAAATGGCAACAAGATTCGCAGGCTTTGATGTATTGGGCAGAATTAAGTCGGCATGGTCGACTATCACAGATACTTCACTCCGTTTCTATGATATGGAAGATTTTCAAAGAAGATTGAGAGCAAAGCCAATCCATCCCATAACAGAGAAACTTCGGGGAAGTGGATTAGTGGAAGCAGTTGGGTTTCCTATGGCAGTGCAAGCACCGGAGTTGATTTTGGAATGCATCCATCATTACAACCCAGATACAAAGCAAATTTTGTTGCCTAATCAAATGGTGTTGATTTCAATTGATCGCCAAGTCGTAGTCAATTGCTTGCAGATTCCAGAATGAGAGGAGTTCTCTAATTTAATGATGAGTGGAGCCATGTCCGAGTACTCTTTGAAGAAGATGGTTTGGAGGAGGGAGATCATGTTGTAATGCCCCACACAAAGATCCTTGGAAACAAGGATTCAAATCAAGCCAAGATTTTTTTCCTTTACAAGTATGAATGCACAAGACAACATCTTAAAAGGATCACAAAGATCACAACGGAAGACTTCAACACAATCCCGACAACCAACGAATCTTCGAACACCACTACCCAACTGACACACCCAAACAAAAGCCAACAACCACCACAACAATATGAGGGCACAAGAAATGACCACTCATCAACAAAACACCAAGTTGGGGTAAAATGCAGAATCTCGAAATTTGGCTAAGCCTAAAATCCTGAAGCCCTGAAAATTGGCTAAGTCTAGATTTCTGAAGCTCTGAAATTTTCTAGAATCCATAACTTATCTCTTAGAGGTCTGAAACCTATCTCAAACGATTTTTCGCATATATTAAAATATATCTTAAGTATTCAACTTATACTTAAACGATATATTTTAAACCCCAAGAGACCAAGCAGGAACACAAAAACTCGATTTCAAGAGAAACTAACAGAATTCAAAATGCAACAGCATAGGGTCAAAGAACGCCCAAAAGGGTATCCAAAACCACTCTCAAAAAGATCAGATCACAAAGAAAAGTGCCCGCTGATGGCACGTGCAGGTTTTTCACAAAAATCGTGCGACACTTTTTACTAAGGGAGGGTGATACTTCTCCTTAAGGCGTGCGACACTCTTCCAGTGTCATACGACGTTTCTCAAGAAGGCATGCGACACTTTTTAGCATCGTATGACATTTCTCAAGAAGGCGTGTGACACTCTTCCAGTGTCGTACGACATTTCTCAAGAAGCCGTGCGATACTTTACAGTGTCGTACGACATAGTTTGCATGGGCGTGCGATACTTTTTAAAGTGTCGCACCATGCTGAACAAATGTCGCCCATAAAAACACGAAAACACTCCCAGAAGCAAAAAGGACCAAAATGGAGCAAAGAACCTCCACACCAGGGAGTACCGGATCCACAAAGGCTTGAGGAATGAACACTCGAGTGCAAGAAACAACACAGAAAGGAGAACATCTATCCATCTAAACTACAGTAGCAAAGAACACACTGAAATAAACATTGCAATGAACTGAACAACCAAACTAAGTACGCGGTTCCTCCCAACCGTCAATAGCATCATAAGACCATCGTGGGTCCTAGCCATCCCCCGCGCGTAACATCCCAAGTCACCGACCAGATCGTCGATACTGTTGTAATAGGGACGTCACTACTAAAACATGCACAGTAATAGCATAAGAAAATCTAACATGATAGTAGAAAAGCATAAGATAATCCTATAGTAGATAACATCACCTATCACATGCTAAACAACAGTAAGCAACATATATACTATTAAAGCAAATCACATCATCTAATCATATGCTAAACATTATAATAAGGGAATGCGCCAAATAAAATAACATCATCTAAACATGATATACAAGCATCCCAATGAAAGCACAAATCACAAGGAAGCATACTCTGGAACCCAAAGTACCAAGTGAAGACATCCAACAACGGTCGCACTAGGACAAAGATCGTCTCTGTACACCGATCCCTAGCAGTGGTAAAGGTAGCTACGCCTCCCAACCACGCGGCACCCGTAGGTCCACACCCGCCGTGCTGATGGAGATAAAGATCCAACCACAAACACAAAAAAAATCACAACATCCATGCCTAACACTCACACCAGATAGTATGATGGCTGCAACCAAAAACCTAAGACAATGCAAGGAGTACAGGTCCTGGTCAGACACTCAAAAGGCTACTAAGTAGGGGCTGACATCATGGAGAGTCGCTTGGCATCGACAAGCCCAAGCTAGTATAGGCAGCTACTCTTCTCAACAGAAGGCGCACAACTTAAGGCAGCTACTCTTCACGATGGAAGGCGCACAACCCACACATTTTAATTATCTTGTATTTATTACCACCCAAAGTTTTAATTTAATTATCACTTATATAAAACTTCCTCTGCCAACCGGGAAGTAGTCACCAGGTTACAGGATAGAAGCCCCTCCATATGCTACCCTGCCCTACCCATGCTCATCCTACGACAAGTGCCCGTGGGCATGCATACTCCCATCCCAACCCCAATGATCATAACTTTCGGCAAATCCACGAAAGATCGAGCCTCGCAAGTCACCCAACAAATGTACGCGCACGTACTCGTGTGTGGCGCACCACCATCACGAAGTTCATAACACAAGGACAAGAATGAGAACATAAAGCAAAGAAAACACCCAACTGAAAGCAACACGGGAAGGACGGATTCTACACGAATCCCAAAGCCAATAAAATCATACATCATGAAATCACTCAACCGGCCTCAATCCGAGAGTATGGATTCTACACAAATTCCAATGATGTAACAAGACCAAACATCATGAACTCACTCAACCGTCCTCAATCCGAGAGTATGGATTCTACACGAATCCTAGCGTTCACGAAACAAAAGCAAAGATCTAAAAGAAACAATAACAACAAGTATAAAATCACTCAACCGAACACAATGTCGGAAGTACAGATGCAACATGCATCCCAATGTAACAAGAAGTGGTCTGGCTGATATCCAAACGGATCATCCAAGTCCACAACCCACATTGTGCCAAGAAAACTTGAGAAAATAGGGCAGCACGCAAAACAAGGTAAAAATCCCAAATTTTGAAAAAACTTCAAAATTAAAACCCATTTGGCCTTTGGGTTCAAAAACCCCAAAAATCCAAAAATAAATGGAATCGAACACCGTATGCAAAAACAACCAGTATAACAGTGCAAAACTCCAAACCCTCATCCCAAAAAATAGGGAAATGTTCATACCCGCCCAACCGGGTAGAACTAACATATAGAAACGGAGGGGAACACTAGTTCTCAGCCTCCAAACAAACGGCTACCAAAAATAGAAGCAGAACCAATAAAACAGGAAAGCCCTACCTCACAGCCAAAAGGGCAAAACGGGAATCTAAACCATAAAATAAATATCTAGCAAAAGTAGCTGAAAATCGCGGCAATCCAAGGTTTCCCCGAGTTGGATCCAATGAGCCCAACCTTGTGACGATCCCACGCCCGTAGCTCCCACAACGAACAAAACAGTAAATCCTCATGAAGAGGATTTTTGGATTTTACTCTCCAACTTTCTAATTTGAAAGTGAGAAGTGAGGAATTAAATTCCTCTTTGGATACTTATTCACTTTTCGGGTGAATAATCAATTAGGGCAAATAACCAGCCAACCTAGTTAAATCTCGAATCGACCCAAACAAAAATGGGCTATTCCTATAAATAGGAATTCATCTATGGCAAAGCTGCCAGAAATTAAAATAAATCAATTAAAAAGCCCGAAAACCCAAAAACACATAAATTTCCTGAACAACTTTCACGACAAAGCGAAACCCTAAATGCACAGACACACTTACTGGTCTAATCACATAATGCAAATGAGTTCGGATTTAATAATCACCGAAAGGTTTAAATTAAACGTTCAATTAAGGATACGTCGACCATACAAGGAAGAGATTGGTAAAATATGAACGGCTAAATCACTAACTCCATGTGCCACTGCCAGGGATATAAATCCTGCACACTAAACAAAATGATCAAGTGCAATTGCATATAATAACATAGCCGAAGCAATAATGCGTTAAATCACCTAATTTAACCATTTATTTAATTAGATTAAAATAATCTATTTACATCACTCATGTTCGCATAAAGCATAACAACGTAGGAATGAAGTAAATAACCATAGCATTAAATCCATCACATAACATAATAAGAGATATGTCCAAATACCAGATAACCAGATAACATCATAAAACACACTATCATCTCAAAATGGCATCATCATGCAATATGATTAACTGAACAACATAGTAGTCTAAAGTCCATGATACTGGAAACAAAGTGTAGCATCTGACCCTCAGGTCCTCTCAAATGTAAACATAACATGAGTAACAAATATCTCTCTAATCATAAATATAACAAGGTAAATGTCCGCAACACATAACCAAATAATCCAACAAGAACAATCCATTTCTAATCATTAATGCATTTAATAAAGATTGATTACTCTGCATTAAAAAGGCATTTAAAACACATAAGCAAACACAATTATAAACATGTCTAACCACTGCTACAGGAACCTAGTCGAGTGTAGCATGGTAAAAGAACATAGTGCAATCTCTGCACACATCTCAAGGTAATCACAGAACAACCTCATGATACCACATCGATCCTAGTAACCACTGGCACAAACCCCAGTGAACCAAAAATCACATCATAATCTCATAGATCAGACAAAAGCATAATCAACACAACTGATAAAGAAACATAAATCCAAACACCTCAACAGTGTAGACCACTCAGGGTCACAATCATGATCCATCACAACAAAAGATCAGCAAGGGTGCATCCATCAGGATGACTTACAAAAGTCAAATGGGAGAGGCACTACATCATCCCCCCCAAAGACTAGGCTTACTCCTGGAAGCCTGCAATCCAAGAATAGAAACCAAAACACACAAGAACCAAAATCAAAAGCGAGCAAAAAGGAATGACTCAAGAACTCTCCACAAGTCAAACCAAATCACTCCCACATTCTCAACCCATCACGTTAACCCCCAAATAGGTTAACCACGAGAGAATGGGTGTCACACAGACATAAGGTCCTCCAACAAGGAACCTTCTATGCGCTAGGAAAAACCATCTAGCCATAAAATCAACAATACAAGGTAAGGAACAAGCCACTCTACCTTGTCAACAGGTGCCCAACAAAACATGCACCTACCATATGACCACAAAACTAGGTCAAAACACAATGCACTTCCAAAAAAAGTTGGAATCATGGGGAAAAACCATCCCAAAATCCCAAGAATACTATCATGTCACACATGATCATTCTGGAATCCACGTAAACTCACCCTTAGAACAAAGAGGATGAAAGTTTACCAACAAAAGGACACACTCCAAAGGACTACTCACCACCAAGTGTAGGAGCACGACACCTCACCAAGGCACAAAAACTCAACTACCACTGGAAACTAGGGTAACACAACCCAACCAGACAAGATATCACCTTCTCACAAGGTTCAAAGACTTTCGTCAGTGGACACAATCATCAAATGTCTACATACCAACTCACAAGATACCATGTCCCTCAAGCACCATGCTAGGAAAACTACACCCAGTCTACCGCTAAACTCAATCTCTAGCCTCAAGTCAACAGTTAAAGAGAAAACTTGACTGAGACAATCCACATGAAGATATAAGCTTAGGGAGAAGGATACTACAGAGTATAGGACTGAGAGGGAGTCGCTTTCAACCTCTGCACAAAATCAGCCCAAGATGCATTAGGGAACTCACAATTTCCCCCAACCATCAACATACTCACAAGAGAACACTAACTGAGCTAGTGGCATAACCACACTAGCCTACTCTCTCAAGAGAGAAAGAATACAGAGATGTGCCAAGGTCAACATCCAGAAAGGAGAATGTAGACTCATCAAAGAACTGAGTCACTCCCAAACGACAAGGCAACATCAACCCTAAGCAAGGAACGCTCACAAACCACACTACACCTCACAAGGGTGGTTCAGTGCAATAGGAAACACAAAAAAAAACCGAAGCACGAACCCCAACAAGTACCTAGTAGATTATGAAGACAAGATACTCTTCCATTATGAATAACATGAAGAGTTAAACTTCTCCAATGGCCATAAATATGATATGCCATGATCGAATTGGCCTCTACTCAAAAAGGTACTCGAAACATCAATCGACAACTCCAGAAGCCATAGCTTTCATGTCTGGACTCAGATTGAATCTATTAGAAAAGTGTCAAAAAGATATCGACAAGGACTACAACAAGAAGAAGCTAAGAGAGACCAAGACCTACGATCTGAGCCACCACTCAAATCAAAACAACAAAGACAAAACCAATAGCCTTGGTCACCAAGACAAGCAACAGACGAAATCTCCAAATTCACACAAGAACACACATGCCCAAAACAACATAAGACATGGAATGAAAGGTAATTCACACATTGAAACCATCATTACTGCTCTTTCCTAATTTCATTAATTAAACATAACATAAGCACTAATGCATAATGAACTGAAAGATTTTCAAGCAAGGGTCCAAGAGTCACTTACCATAAAACAAGTACATATCTTTCAATTTCTTTCAAGAATACACTACGTTTACTCATCTTTAAAACCGTTCAATTACATTAACAACTTTAAATCTATCAAAGACACACTAGCATGTTCTCCATGATATTATCCCTTGAACGTACTACCAGAGGTTTGAGATGAACATGATAGAGTCACCACACACAATTGGGCAACAGTAAAACACATCCAGAATAGTCATCAAGAAACATAATCAAAAGCCCAAATGGGGGAATTGACAATTCCAACAGTAAGTACTAAAAAGAGCTCACTTCAACAATAAGTCAAATGTGACAACTGTCACAAAGAGAGCGATAGATAAAATTTGATGACTACTCCAAGAGAGGAAAAAAATACTGAAAACCAATGCTAGCCCAACAACATGAGGAAAGCACCTCTAGCCAAATAAAATAAAGCATCAAACAAATCACATTATAGGTGATGACTGAGTACAGTCACACAAGAGGGATAAATCACCACACAATGCTAAGGAATACATCCTCCTAGCAATGTTAGAGAACACACTCACACACATCAAGCAGTATACCATTAGTAACCTCATGCATATGCAAACAACAATAGTTTCTATGCAATGCAACATTTAGATATTCATCTATCTAATGCAAATTTCCATAAGCTTAAAAAGCAATCAGATTGGGGACTTAAGTCATTAACCCAAGGATATAATGCAAAACTACTACTTTGCAATGATTCACAATAACACTCATTTTCAATGAAAGGAACCATTTCATCATTATAACAACAAAATAAAGAATCACAATAAGATTCATTCATCAACTTACAATCAGGAGAAAATAGGGAAACAATGCACCTACTCCACAAGGAGAAACCAAAAAGAGGCACACAAGCCAACACATGGAAACCAATCAGTGGTTCCATCCAAAAAGGGTCACACAAGCAACCAACCAACCAAGGCACATCGATTCCGCTAACAAAACCAGGAAGACTCACTTCCTTCTCCACACACTGCTCTAGTTGCATCTACTGGACAAGCAAGTCCATCACGAGTAGATACCAAAGCAACAAAGATCACGAGTTCTCACCAAGACACTCGCACTCAACCAACACAGCAACAACTACAAGGGCAACATAACACAGAGATCCCAATGTTTAAACATGGGCTCTAATACTAGATGTAATGCCCTGCCCGGAGATCCTTGGAAACAAGGATTCAAATCAAGCCAAGATATTTTTTTTTACAAGTATGAATGCACAAGACAACATCATACAAGGATCACAAAGATCACAACGGAAGACTTCAACACAATCCCGACAACCAACGAATCTCTGAGCGCCGCTACCCAACTGACACACCCAAACAAAAGACAACAACCACCACAACAAGATGAGGGCACAAGAAATGACCACTCATCAACAAAACACCAAGCTGGGGTAAAATGCAGAATCTCGAAATTTGGCTAAGCCTGAAATCCTGAAGCCCTGAAAATTGGCTAAGTCTGGATTTTTGAAGCTCTGAAATTTCCTAGAATCCATAACTTATCTCTGAGAGGTCTGAAACCTATCTCAAACGATTTGTCGCATATATTAAAATATATCTTAAGTATAAGAAATATACGTCAACTTATACTTAAACGATATATTTTAAACCCCAAGAGACCAAGCAGAAACACGGAAACTCGATTTCAAGAGAAACCGACAGAATTCAAAATGCAATAGCATAGGGTCAAAGAACGCCCAAAAGGGTATCCAAAACCACTCTCAAAAAGATCGGATCACGAAGAAAAGTGCCCGCTGATGGCACGCGAAGGTTTTTCACAAAAATCGTGCGACACTTTTTACTAAGGGAGGGCGATACTTCTCCTTAAGGTCTGCGACACTCTTCCAGTGTCGTACGACGTTTCTCAAGAAGGCATGCGATACTTTTTAGCATCCTACGACATTTCTCAAGAAGGAGGGCGACACTCTTCCAGTGTCGTACGACATTTCTCAAGAAGCCGTGTGATACTTTACAGTGTCATACGACATAGTTTGCATGGGCGTGCGATACTTTTTAAAGTGTCGCACCATGCTGAACAAATGTCACCCATAGAAACACGAAAACACTCCCAGAAGCAAAAAGGACCAAAATGGAGCAAAGAACCTCCACACCAAGGAGTACCGGATCCACAAAGGCTCGAGGAATGAACACTCGAGTGCAAGAAACAACACAGAAAGGAGAACATCTATCCATCTAAACTACAGTAGCAAAGAACACACTGAAATAAACATTGGAGTGAACTGAACAACCAAACTAAGTATGTGGTTCCTCCCAACCGTCAATAGCATCATAAGACCATCGTGGGTCCTAGCCATCCCCCACGCATAACATCCCAAGTCACCGACCAGATCGTTGGTACTGTTGTAATAGGGACATCACTACTAAAACATGCACAGTAACAGCATAAGAAAATCTAACATGCTAGTAGAAAAGCATAAGATAATCCTACAGTAGATAACATCACCTATCACATGCTAAACAACAGTAAGCAACAGATACACTATTAAAGAAAATCACATCATCTAATCATATGCTAAACATTATAATAAGGGAATGGGCCAAATAAAATAACATCATCTAAACATGATATACAAGCATCCCAATGAAAGCACAAATCACAAGGAAGCATACTCCGGAACCTGAAGTACCAAGTGAAGACATCCAGCAACGGTCGCACTAAGACAAAGATCGTCTCTGTACACCGATCCCTAGCAGTGGTAAAGGTAGCTACGCCTCCCAACCATGTGGCACTCGTAGGTCCACACCCGCCGTGCTGATGGAGATAAAGATCCAACCACAAACACACAAAAAATCACAACATCCATGGCTAACACTCACGCCAGACAGTATGATGGCTGCAACCAAAAACCTAAGACAATGCAAGGAGTACAGGTCCTGGTCAGACACTCAAAAGGCTACTAAGTAGGGGCTAACATCATGGAGAGTCGCTTGGCATCGACAAGCCCAAGCTAGTATAGGCAGCTACTCTTCTCAACAGAAGGCGCACAACCCACACATTTTAATTATCTTGTATTTATCACCACCCAAAGTTTTAATTTAATTATCACTTATATAAAACTTCCTCTGCCAACCGGGAAGTAGTCACCAGGTTACAGGATAGAAGCCCCTCCATATGCTACCCTACCCTACCCATGCTCATCCTACGACAAGTGCCTGTGGGCATGCATACTCCCATCCCAACCCCAATGATCATAACTTCCGGCAAATCCACGAAAGATCGGGCCTCGCAAGTCACCCAACAAATGTACGCGCACGTACTCGTGTGTGGCGCACCACCATCACGAAGATCATAACACAAGGACAGGAATGAGAACATAAAGCAAAGAAAACACGCAACTGAAAGCAACACGGGAAGGACGGATTCTACACGAATCCCAAAGCCAATAAAATCATACATCATGAAATCACTCAACCGGCCTCAATTCGAGAGTATGGATTCTACACGAATCCCAATGATGTAACAAGACCAAACATCATGAACTCACTCAACCAGCCTCAATCCAAGAGTATGGATTCTACACGAATCCTAGCGTTCACGAAACAAAAGCAAAGGTCTAAAAGAAACAATAACAACAAGTATAAAATCACTCAACCGAACACAATGTCAGGAGTACGGATGCAACACGCATCCCAATGTAACATAAAAGTGCAAAAGTGGTCTGACTGATATCCAAACGGATCATCCAAGTCCACAACCCACATTGTGCCAAGAAAACTTGAGAAAACAAGGCGACACACAAAACGAGGTAAAAATCTCAAATTTTGAAAAAACTTCAAAATTAAAACCCATTTGGCCTTTGGGTTCAAAAACCCAAAAAATCCAAAAATAAATGGAATCAGACATCGTATGCAAAAACACTTCAACACAATCCTGGCAACCAACGAATCTCCAAACGCCACTACCCAACTGACACACCCAAACAAAAGCCAGCAAGGGTGCATCCATCAGGATGACTTACAAAAGTCAAATGGGAGAGGCACTACACATGCAGTCTTGGTTTCAGAAGCCAAGGGGAGCTAAGAGCAAAGTCCCTAAAACTCTTTTTAGCATAGACCTCAAACCAGAAATTGTTGACATTTTGGTTCTGTTGCATCGACTTAAAGGTGAGGTAGAAGCTTTTCATTTTGTAGAGCAGTACTTCTTTTTGGTGCAAGTTATTTGCCTAGACACACAGTATATTGACTGGGCATATGAGGTCAGTGAGCATCTTTCTAGGGCTCTCAGTGTAGCCAAGTTTTATAATTCATTTTATATGTCCTCTTTCTTGATATACATGTTGGCTTCTCTTCAATTGTGGTCGGGACTCCCTAGAATTAAGAGTTTTCCTAATAATGTAAAAAGCTATGAGTTTTACCCATGCTTGCAATTACAGAATAGTTATGCAGAATACATCCGAGTAAATGATGCATTCACCAATAGGATTTGCAGGGAGCTCCAAGGGTGTCCAGAACAGAGATTCAATCCAGAAGCGATGGTAACCATTGGTCAATTTGGCAATTATTTTATTCAATTTTCATCATTTTCTTATTTACGTCTTGCAGCATTCGATGGATTCCCAATGAAGCTGCCCAAGCACCCAGATGATATGATCGTGCTCGTGGAGATCGTGAGGCAAGCAGTACAAGTGAACGTGTTGAGCGCCCGCTTGAAGAAGAAAGGGTATGAATTCCCTATAAAAGTTGGAGCATACAGTTGCAAAACCAGATCAGATGCAAAGAATATACTCAAAGCATTTGAGAGTAAATACAAATTGGAAGAGTATGAAGCAGTAAGGCCCTTGTTTGATCCTAATGGATATGCCAGATATGTGCTTCAAGTTGGAAGCATAATCAAACATGTAACAACCATGGAGGATTATTGGGCAGATTGTAAAGATGAACTGGAGAGTCGAGATCATGCCTTTGCCAAATTTACAATTGATCAGGTAAAGACATATGGTATAAATTTAGACGTGGAGGGACTGGAAGATGATGGTCAAAATATGTACAACAATACATATTTGACTAGGTTGAGGAATACTCCCATAAGTTCCGAACCATATGTTGACATAGTAGAAGATTTCAATGTCATGTTGGCAAGAATAATCAAAAGGACTGGGAAGTGGGTTGAATGGATAGCTAAGAAAGGCCGGAGTAGGAGTAAAACTACTCAAGCTTCCACATCCGTAGCTACCATAGCTTCCTCTCAGAGTGTCGTTCCTGGTGCTATTGCCATAGTTTCTCAAGCTCCAGCTCAATCTGCAGGCGGAGGTGATCAACCCCCAGAGAGGAATGTTCCAATAACCCCAACCTGTCAAGGGGGATCACTACTAGTAATTGGAACTCAAGCCGAAGCTGAAAAAGAAATAGAGGAACAGAAAGATGGATCTCTTGCTCCAGCATCACCTCCACATGTTGTTCTTCCCCCATCTCCTCAAGCTTCTCCAACTTCATCTCTTCATGCTGCCCCAGTCTCATCCCCACGTCGCAGCCCTACTCCATCCGTAAGCGCTCCTATGCTTAAGCCTGCTGGTTCTCCTATTTAGATAGTAGAAATTGGAGATGATAAAAGTAGTAGTAGTGAATCCACTGAGTCTGATGAAGTTGCCCAAAAAGATCAAGAAGAAGAGAAAGCTCCAGGTTCATCTTGGCTCCTTTCTTAAGATCCAAAGACCCCTTTTTCTGTAGCTACAGCAACAATGACTCTAGTAAAGAAGAAAATGTTCAGCATTGAATCGCTTGGAACAACCTCCAAAGTGATTAATACAGAGTCTTGGCTTGAGGATACTTTGGAGAAGAAGAGGAAAAGAAAAGATGAAAATTTTCCTTCAAAGGATGTTGTTTCTCAAGCGGTTCGCTCAGGATCTGCCTTAGTAAAAACTAAAAAGTAGAAGACCTTGTCAATATTGGGACGAAATCCATAAATAGGGCACCTAACTATGGAGGTAGCAAAACCAAACAAGGCGGGAAGAATTGAAGATATGAGACCAGAAGATTTCACTCTGCACTTAATTGACCTTGGGGAAGCTAGACATGATACAAAAGTAGGCCTATGGAAATCGAGTAATGAGGTGATAGAAGAGCAACTGGAGGATCTCAAGTCATCAAAGGTCAGAATGAAAGCAGAAATAGAGGAGTTGAGAAGATTCATCTGGCAATTAGTTGTTCCATTGGCAACTATCACTGGTGTGCCTGCCATTGAAAATCCTTCAACAAAAGAGGTAAAAGCCTTCATATCACAACTCCAAAAAGATAGGCATTTTAGTCAGATTGGAAAAGAATGGATTGAGAAGCTTAGTACAGATGGAGCTGTTCTGATTGATCAAATTGCGAATGTTATCCTTCGGTTAGAAATTGAGAAGGATAATATCACTTCCAATCACAACACTTTGGCCGCAAAAAAGGCAAGGTGTGACGAATGCATTTCTCTCCTAAACATGATCATCCAAATAAACGCAAAAGAGACAGTTGAAGCAAAGATTTTGAAGAAGGGAACTGAGCCTCTGTTCGAATGGCTTCAAAACATGCAATTCAAGCAGGAGATGATTCAAGAGGCAAAGGAAGGACTTAGATAAACAAAGGAAAAGGTGAAGAAGATCCAAGACAGAGCATTTGAGCTCATGCAAGGATTACACACTAACTTACAAAGTAGTGGGCAAGGAAAGGCTCTCATCGAGATAGAAGTAATGAAGAATAATTTCTTCACATACTTGAGTAACCTATCTGGGATGACTTCAATCAGTCAAAACAGAGTGGTAGAGTTGCAGGCACTGAGTGGATGTGTGCATGTGGCAGCTGGAGAGTTAACAAGTCAGCTGGGTGCAGTAAAGGAGTTAGCTCAAGAGCATTCAAAGTGGCTCTTAAGATTCACCAATGTACATGTGCGTAGTCACGAGGAGATGATTCCAATTATAGTGGCTGCCATAACATATAGGGCAAAAACTGAAAAGGGAAAGAAGTCTAAATGACTTATTCAATACTCCTTTTTCTGTTTTTTGATGTAAATGTTGCAAATTTTTGTAAATTTTGAAATCCGACAAACTGGCATCTAACCATTTGTCATTTTCAAAAGATGAACTGATTGAAATTCCCACTGTAACGATCATCTCTCAAAACCTATATGTATGAAATTCAATGATTAATCAAAGGTCGACAAATTTTGGTGTGAAGTACTATCTATTGCAGAGACAATTGAATGGCACTTCATTTCAATCATTTTTAGTTCCAGTAGGTATTGTAATTTGTTAGTATTTCCTTTCTGCGTTACAGAGAACTAAGAAAGAACAGAGTTTCATTTCCCCTGTTTTCTGGAATTCAAATGGATGTAATAAGTATTGTTATATTTCATTTGATGAAAGGATTTTTTTAGTTTTCCTGATTCATCAGTTGTAGTTCAGATTTAGGTTTCAACTTATTTTAGTCTTGCGCAGATGGATTTATGAATTCATAAGAAGTGTGGATACATAAATCTGTTTCGATATTGAGAAATTTTTCTTGCCTGAATTAAGTTCTAGTTAGGCTTAATTTGGTTTGCCTCTCCTGCTCTCGGGTTAAGAGCATACCCTGATTTAGATAAGTAGAAACAAACATAATTCATATAGGGAGCTATACCTACCAATTCAAAGAAAAGCCGGTAACCATAAAATGACTTTTCAACTATTGTGAATAGATATTGTTCATAATCTGGGCATTAAGAGTCATAATTTCACAAAAGATAAAAGAAGATATATGTTTACCAACACACATCACTATCCCCTTTCTCTTTGTATCTCCCCCCATTTCCCTCTCCTTATCTCTACACACCTCCCATCCTTCTCCCACTCTTGCCCTCTCTATCTTTTCTTATCTCTCCGACTCTCTTTCTATTATAAACATAACATGATTTCATTGATGTAGGAACCTTATTATCACCTCAATTTATGGATTTTGTTTCAATCATCCTTTATTTTTTATAACAAGATGCACACTTGATTTTAAGTTATCACTTGTTCATTGAGACTTTTGCTACACATAAAATGCCACCTTAAAATCAACTCACTTATTGACCTCAAGTACTAAACAAATATATAATAAAATAGAACAAAATTTCTCCTGACCTCAAGTACTAAACAAATTCTAGTAGAAAAAAATTTCCCCTATTTGAACTTCAACACTACTTGAGCATACCCATTGCATACTAAGGTGTACACTACTTCCACATACCCACTATGAGCAATAAATGGCTATTTTTAATTCATGTACATGCAATGCTAGACAATATAAAGACACCCATTTCTTTAAGAAGACAAGGGACAAACTTGCTTGGTAAGTTTTGATGATAATAAACTCCAAAAGAATAGTTGGGTTTCGTCTCCACCTAGAAGATCATGTTAAAATGTTTGAAAAGAAGCAAGATTACCATTGACAAAGGATTTATGGAATAGAATATTCTTGAGGGTGAATCCTTGATGGGTTGACCAGTGAGTAGCCACATTCACTAGGTGGTTCAATTCCATCTTTCTAGTTGCATTATTTCCTTGTGTGGTTCACAATGGGACATAAGTTCTCATTGGGTGAGATAATCACTCTTTCTCTTTTTCTCCTTTTCTAGAGATGTCTCTCTTATTATGATCTTGAAGTTGAAGAAGACTTGAGTCTCTGGGGGCTTAAGGATCTCTTTGTCCCCTTGATTTTAATAAGATTATCTTTTCATTATGATATACTTTACCAAGAGTTTGCATCGAGTCCATACTCTTGCTAAAGTGGGGGCTTAATGTATCATCTTAAAATGGAAGCACTTCCATGTTAAGAGTGTTTAGCCCATCGAGTAAGTGGTCCGAGGTCATGTCAAGCATCTTGAATAGGTCTTTGCATGGATCTGGCTATTTCCCCCCTATTCTACTTCTCTCTCCCTATTTCTAGCCTCTTTCTAACAACTTTATCTATGCAATTTAAGACTTTGACTTTTTGGGTCAAGGACAACTTGAAGGGTCAAGGATGACCTTGACCTTGACCTTGGGCAGGGTCGACCTTGTCCTTGATCCCAGGTCCAATTTTCAAGTTCTAGGAGGTTTGAGATATCGGGCTTCATAAAGTTTCATTTTCCCGCTTCCGGGTTGACTATTTTGGGTTTCATAATGGTAGACTCTTAAATTACACTTAATCTAGGTCCATTTGTAGGGGTTAAGGTTAATTAGGATTTAATGCTCCCATGTTGGCCTTCTCTAGAAGTTTGTGCTCTAGATCTTTATATAACGAAGCCTTCTTCCCTCATTTTGACATCCACTTTCTATGAACCATTATCTTGTGCATCTATCCACCTACATGAAGTTACGATCGATTATTATATGAAGTGAAGATCTACTATCTGTCAAGCATTCAAGCATTCAAGCATTCAAGATCCAATTCATCAAGGAGGTCCATTGTTAGCCATTGAAGGATTCAATCTCTATGGATCCCTCTTGTTGAAGATTTCTCCATCCACATTCATCCAAGCCTCTTCCTATGCAAAGATCCATTCAAGTTTGGTGTTGAAGATTTGATTTCATTGATTTGAGACATCCTACATACATTTCTACATTCATTTGGAGCATCCGTACTTGTGGATTCAAGGATTCGAATCCTCCACAAGGATTTCAATATAAGCAAGGTGAATAGTTCAATTTACTTTGTTTATTCATATTGCAATTTCAATTACATTTCAAGGTTGATTCAAATCTGGGGTTTGACCAAGGCAAACTCCCATCCAATCAACAAAACCTTTTTTCTTGTAGATATCTGTGTAGGACAATGAATTAAAGTGCATATTTGGATCTCCTTTTCATCGAACTTGTAAGATCTGTAAAGAGAAATTTCGTTAGAGCAGTGCAACTCAAGGTCGACTTTTTGGGGTACAATTGAATCCTGGGGTAAGATTATGCCCCACTATCTGGGTCAAGGTTGACCTTCCTTCAAAAGGACAAAAGTTTTCTAGGTTTTCTCCGTCTTGACATTTCTAGTCCAAAACAAGTTGCAAAATTCCCTAAAACTGTACACATACATCAGAAATTAACATTTTCCAGATTCATCCTACTTTGAGGTAAGTATTTGTCTTTTATTTATTCAAAGTTTCAAGTACTTACTTTCTATAGTAGATTATAGGATTTCCTCCTTTCTTCATATTCTCCATTGTTTGATTCATTTGTGCATTGATCACTTCTTTGTGATTGATAAATCTGGATCATTCCTTTTGGGAATTTGGGTTAAGGATAGATCCAATATCCCCCCTTCACACACATTTCTTTCTATCATCCATATTTTCCTCTATACATTTAGGTGAATACATTTTCACCTTGTATATATATATATATATATCTTCCTCTATTTCTATCTTGTTATCTTAGTATCTCTCCACCTCTATATTTTTTCCTCTCCAAGTCTCTCTACATGTAACTTTCTCTATCCTTATCTTTCTATCTCTTTTCCTAACTTCATATATTTATCTCTTCCATCTCTACATATCCCTATCCCCTTTCTCTTTGTATCTTTCCCCATTTCCCTCTCCTTATCTCTACACACCTCCCATCCTTCTCCCACTCTTGTCCTCTCTATCTTTTTCTTATCTCTCCGACTCTCTTTCTATTATAAACATAACATGATTTCATTGCTGTAGGAACCTTATTATCACCTCAATTTAAGGATTTGTTTCAATCATCTTTTATTTTTTATAACAAGATGCACACTTGATTTTAAGTTATCACTTGTTCATTGAGACTTTTGCTACACATAAAATGCCACCTTAAAATCAACTCACTTATTGACCTCAAGTACTAAACAAATATATAATAAAATAGAACAAAATTTCGCCCGACCTCAAATACTAAACAAATTCTAATAGAACAAAATTTCCCCTATTTGAACTTCGACACTACTTGAGCATACTAAGGTGCACACCGCTTCAACATACCCACAATGGGCAATAAATGGTTATTTTTAATTCATGTACATGCAATGCTAGACAATATAAAGACACCCATTTCTTTAAGAAGACAAGGGACGAACTTGCTTGGTAAGTTTTGATGATAATAAACTCCAAAAGAATAGTTGGGTTTCGTCTCCACCTAAGAAGATCATGTTACAATGTTTGAAAAGAAGTAAGATTACCATTGACAAAGGATTTTTCGAACTTATGAAAATTTACTACTTCCCATCGGCGTGTATGGCAAGACTCCTCAATTTCAGAAAACTATTTTAAAAAGAGTGTTAAACCCTAATATAAATTCCACCGCCCGTCCAGCTGTCGGAAGAATTTACCAGAACACAATTCGGCAGAAAATTTATCCCCTGGCTTTTCGTGTATTCAGCAGAGTTCCATTTCTTCATTTTCACTTTGACCTACCAGTCACAATTTTACACTCTCCGCTTCGTCAGTAATTCGTGATTTTACTGTGAAAACTCTGAGCCCAAAGGCTTTATTGTTGTAGCGCGGCAAATTCACTTCACTGGACTTGCATTACGAATTATAAAATTTAGAAGAATTTGTCCCGGCAGTGAGGGCATATTGGAGTAATTTGAGTGCTGTGAGCTGTAATGCGAAGAGAGGAAGGGTATAATTTTGTGGAGGCATGGAGACTCACAGGATTTGCTTAACCAGTCACACAGAAATTGTGCCTTATTTACCTCTACTTCATCTTCCTTTATGCTTAGGAGCGAATTCGCCAGAGATTTCTTTGGTTGAAGATGGAAACAATGCGTCGCGAGTTCGAGCGGTGGAGAGGTCTTCGGCAATGCCCGTAGCGAGCAAAATTGCAGAGCTTCTCAAAGCCACCGACGTCAGTTATTTGTGAGTCTTTCGTTTCATGTAGTGTACTTTCCCGCTTTTTATGTCAAACAGATTTTATTTCTTGTAGACGTGTTATTTCTACAGCGCATGCAAAGAGAATAGAAATGCTTCTGGTTAAGAGTCTATGACATTTTGTCTCACTGGCACGCCTTTTCAAATTTACCGACATATTCGATATTTGCCGCTTATTCCCTTTGCTTTATGACGATTCTCGGTTTTCCGAGCTTGGGATTGCTTCGGTCTATAATTTATGTTCTAATTTTAGAAAGTCCTTTGAGTGTTTTAGGATATAGAATTGTTGAGAACTTTTTGAGTTCAGCTGACCTCATCAAAAGTAGAGTTTTCCTGAGCATGTTTACGGCAGCTTATTCGATTTGCAACTTAAATACGAAATCTCAGTTTATCGTGGAATTTTAAATAAGTAAACAGATTTACATTATTTCTAATGAGGACTATAATTATATTAGACATTTTTCGGTCGTAGGTGATATGTTGAGATGCAGGTTTAATTTTGTTGCGAATTTTGTATGAAGTGTCGTGCCATGTGTATTGAATGTTGAAGACCGCAATGGTTTTACTCTCTGCCTGCTATAGTTTTCTAGTTATAGATGTAAAATGTTTAGTCGACTAGATGTTGTAGACTGTTTAGTTTTTTAGTCAGCAATTAATTGAAACCAGGTTGCCTCTTTAGAAGCTGGAAGACATGCTTAATGTAAGAATCAGTGACATATACAGATGTCTGTCCGAGTAAACGCTCCATAAAATTTTCAATTCATCACGATTATATTCTTCAACTTTTGGCTATTTGGCGTGGCCCTTAGATGCCAATAACATTCTTAAAATTAGAATGTCTGTCCCTTGTATCCATAGGTTTGACTTTTGTAGACCACATGATTTTTAGTCTTTTATCATACCCAGTAGTACGTCCTTTAAATTAATCACTACACCACTGGCGGTCCTGGGAGAGGAGTCACTTGCTAACAAGTGCTTTTACAAGTGGGTATTAGCATCCAGTCTCGATCACATTGCATATTTGGAAGCAAAGAATTCAGAGATATATTTGGTGTCCATAGAGCACTAATTGGAATGTTTAGTAGGGGTGTTGATTAACTTTCATTCTTGGAAGTTCTAGAGATTTTTGGTTGCAAGTGATATTTTGAAATGTAGGGATTTTCTATTGCGGCAAATTTTGTGGTCATGTTTTTTGGATGTTGAAGACTGCAGTCTTCTACCATTGGCCTGCTTTAGTTTTCTAGTTATAGATGTAGATTATTTAATCAACTAGATGTTGTAGATTGTTTAAAATTTTGGTCTTTTATTTGGCAATCCATTACATCCAGGTTGACTCTTTGGACGCTGAAAGACATGCTTAATGGAAGAATCATTAAGATATACGGATGTATGTTTTAACTATTGCTCCATAAATTTTTCAATTCATCATGAGTAGAGTCTTCAATATTTGGCCATTTGGCATGGCCCTAGAGATTCTTGGACAACAAATGCCAAGGTTGTCCAGGAATGGAAAGAGAAGGCCCATTTCAATAAAATCCATCCTTGTCTACCCATGATCTTTAACTGCTTTTTGCTTTAACAAGAAACCACATCAAAGAGCACAAATGCAGCCAGGATGTTTAAAAAAGCAAAATCGACATTGAGGGAGAAAGGTGTCCAAACACAACCTTGTTGGGCCATTCTCAAAGGTAGCCCATGTTCCATCTCCTACTTAATTGTATGCACGTGCAAGATGTCTATGGCTCACCATAAGGCTGGTGGCATTAAATGGCATGCTAGGGAGAGAAAACAAACACAAAGAACTTATGATGGGGAGTTTTAAATACATGGGCTCCAAGTAACAGGTTTAGGCATATAATTATTTGAAAAAAGGCAAGTAACAAGGTTCTAAATAATCTTTTTATTTATGTCATCAGAAATAATGCACTGGAGACTTGATATAAGCCCAAGGCTAGGAATATTCCTTCCATTTATGGTCTTCCTTAAGGGTGAGAATACTTTTTTGCAGATTATTCATGATATTTCAGCATCCCTAGTAGAATATTGAACATGAAAATCTTGAAATTTTTCAGGAATCCAATGGATATCACTAATGATCTCATTTAGCTTCAATTTTTCAGGCTCTTGTGCAAGAGTTAGGCTAAAATTGGAGGATTCATTTCATTGATCACTTTAAATAGATGTGAACAGATTGTGTGTGTGATTGACATCCTCTCAAAATAGGCAATGCCTTGTGAATATATTAGTAGGTTCACAGAGACCCAAACAAAAGGATAGTTGACATTGCCAATCATACCCTGACATAAACCTTCAGCTTTGCCGTGTTCTTGTTAGAGCTAGTGGTATTTGTTTTGTGCCCAAGTGCCCTAGGGGATTACAAACTCGTGTCATATATTTACTTCTAATCAGGACATCCTGTTATTGCATTGAATTTCTCTCTGTTGAGTAATAATAAATTAAAAAAACTTTTAGTGGTTAGCTGGTTAATTTGTGATGACTGCTGCTATGAAATTCTAGAAGGGAAATAAATCAGTTGATGCCGACATTAAATCAAAATTTATGGCAAGTATAATATATTCTTATTCAGAGCCCTTAAGCTGAAACATAAAGCATCAGAAATTATTCTCTTAATTCCAATAGACATAGATTTGTAAGAATGTTATTAATGAATTAATTTCGAAAAGTTTGCAACTTAAACCTTCAGTCCTTAAAAAGTTCTGGTGAACAGTGTTTAGAAGCTGCTGAGGATTGGGGGTTTGAGCTGCGAACTTGTGAACTTCCACTATATTTTGTATTATTTTGATTTAATTAAAGCCTGAACAGACACACACATATGTTAGACACACACACATGCATATCGATATCCATATATATACACATATCATATTGGTAAGTGCTATTTTTATAGCCACCCTTGGAAGATAAACAAAAGTTAAAAAATTAGATGAAAGATGGCGATACATTCTGGAGTGAAAATTATAGCTTCACATGAGAAGTTTGATGATAAAATGGACAAGTCCATTAAGAAAACTGACATTACAAAATGAAAAACAGCCCACATCAAGATGAACTAAGAATGGAATATAATCCACTATTGTTGGGGCTTATCATCCTGACCAGATCTCCAAAAATGAAAAATAAAAAATGTATGCACGTAAACACACACACATGTGAATCTATACATATACATAAGCAATATTAGACAAAAGATGGCGAACATGCTGGAGTGGAAAACATTGCTTCACTTGAGAAGCTTGACAATAAAATGGACAATTCCATTAATATTTGATGTCACAAAATGGAAAAAAGCCTATGTCCAGATGAGCTAAGAATTAAATATTTCAATCCGCTATTATTGGGGCTTATTATCCTGACCAGATCTCAAAAGAAATAAAATCAAATTGTATGCATGTATGTGTTTATATACGTATATGTAATTACATGTACACGTACACATACACACAATTGTAAAACTCGTGGGACTCGCCACGACTTTGAGTTTGCCCAGTATGTCATTGTCTACACTCTTGCCATTAGCCTATAATCGTGAGAGAATAAAGATATATTGCACTCCTTTTTTTGATACACACTACCATCTTTATTATTATTCCATGTTGTAATTTTGTAGTGTCCCCTATAATTTTTGCCTTAAAATCACAAATTTCATTAAAACAAGGTTAACAAGGATGCAAAGCATCATAGTTCTTGCCAAAATTAAATGTAATTTGTTGAAAGCTAATTAGTAGGAAGCTATAGCAATTGAATTGTAATATTTTTTAATGAAATTTGATATATAAATTTTAAGTATTCTCAAATTCTGAATACAACTTGATATATATATTTCATTGGTAACAAAGAACTTTGTATTAATATTTCAAAAAAAAGATTACATTTGATGATGTGCCATAGGAGGCTACCAAACCCATCTCCATATTATGACCATGCCCAAACCCAACCCCAAAAGCATCATCACCAACCCCAAGCATACATACATTGCTATATGTCATTATTGACAAAGAGACCACAAACAAAACAAAATTGTGGTCCATAGTCTACCCCCACCACCATGACACTACCAAAACAAGAAGCCACCAACCATGATTCATTCACTTAAACCATTTAGCTGCATCCTATTGGTGAAATTTGGGATGCTTAGACTAGCCATGTTGGCACCGACAAAACCACATACCCTCCTTCCACTGGACGTTGAGTCACAATTTGAAAGCAACGAAACATCAATACCCATCGCAGACACAAAAACAAATTGAGTTGATGGGCCTAGCTCCTCACCTCCACCTCGTCTCAACCTTAACTCACCAGAAGAAATCGTTTCCATAGTCACCCCAACGCAACCCCCATCACAACCTTCAGCCATCTTAGGACCCATCTTGCTCTGATGCACAGGAATTTGACTTTGAAATAGTGGATTGTTGTCTTCTCCCACAAGTGTAATTGATTTCACAGGTGTCAAATTCCGCTTTCTCTCCATGCGTTCACCCACAAATGCTAGTTCTTGTTAAGTAACATGGATCGGTTTCTGCAAATGTATTTACACTACCATGGTTATAGGGGTGTTCCAAATGCAGATTTGGATCTCATATAAATATGAGGAGACATGCCTCTAAGGTTTAATCATCATTTAATTAATATATTTAATAATAATAATTTGTATAATATATATATATATATATATATATATATATATATATATATGTATGTATATATAGACATATATACATGTGTATACAGATGTGTGTATATATATATATATGTATATACATATATGCATGTGTATATATGTGTGTGTGTGTGTATATATATATATATATATATATGAATATATATATATATATGTATAATTTATATATGTATTATATATAATTTAATAATATAATAATATATATTATTATATATTATATACTATAGTATATATAATAATATATATTATTATTACATGAATATGTATATATAAGAAATGATGATTTACCAATAACAATAATGTATATCGAATCAATATGAGTTAAATTACAACTTTAACAATCCCTCTTAGCTAAGGAGGACTTGTAGAACACATGATGTTCTCAAGTATACGAAGAGATATCATCTCAGTATGATATTCAATTCACTATAAGACTAAATTTCTCAACACTCCCTCTTTGGCAAAAAGGAGAATTGAAGTAATTATATTACAAGATTTGAATACCACTTTAAGTGTGGTCTATGATAGATTTAAGTCATAGTGTCTGGCAAGATCGGGCCCAAAGAACCATAACAATTGATTTTCATGGCATCCGACAAAATTCAGCCTGAAGAACCATGATGAGTTGATTATCAAGGTGTTCGGCAAAATCCGGCTCGAAGAATCATGATAAGTTGGTTATCAAGGTGTCCGACAAAATCCGGCCCGAAGAATCATGATAACACTTGCTCCAACACATTTTGGTGTTAGGAGATATATCAACTATTAATAAGGTCATCACCTTACAATAGTGACCTCACACATATGAAAGATCGTCACCTTTCATAACACAAAATATGTGAAATAGTAACCACCATGAACCAAGTCAAAGGGTGGTACAAGGGGTTTCCCCTCAATTCTCTATCATAGAGAAGAATGCATTACAAGGAATTTCACTTAGAACTTTCTCCTCATAGAGAAGATATCATTTACAAATGATTGTACCTCAAAATTCTCCCTTTGAACATTGATCCTGGGAAGTCAAGTCCTTTGGTTACTTCCTCAGAAGCTCTCTTTGCCCAAGGATGCCTTTCGAACTCCCTCTAAATTTGATATCAATCTTCCAACTTTCTGGTGATAAGTCATTATTTCCTTATGATAGACATAGTAGTAGGCCCATCAAAATCATGCAGTCACACCATGTATTTTTAGACTCCCTTTGAGTATCAATCTTCTAAGCTCCTTCGTTCCTTTAGAAGAAGTGTCATACTCCCTCTTAATGTAGAAGAACCTCATAATCTCACTCATCGAAGATGTTTGCTTCAAGAGCCTCATTTTATCCATCTTGATCATCAAGATCTTTGGAGCTACTATCATTAAATTGAGTCTGCACAATATTAGGCAGCATATGTAAAGTACCAACCTTCTTTTCCTGTATGAATATCCTCAAACATAAAGGAAAAGATCAAGGCAAATAACCCTTATAATATGTATAGAATTACAAATAAGAGAGAAATTACAAAGAGTAGATAAATGTAAATGATAAGAATACTTATTTGCACATGAAGATTTAAAAATTGTCTTTTTGGTTATTTGAGCATGGAACGTCTCCCCTCTAAATAAGGTTCAAGTGGGAATGGAACATTAACTATTATTCCCCCCACAATGTAATGTTTCCACTCATTCTTATATTGTTGAACAATATTGTATCAATTATGACAACTTCTAAGTTCCAACTTGCTCTTTTTGTCCATTGAAGGTCCAAACATTCATTTGGCTTAACAGTAGAAGCGAACATGTTCTTCCATTTTCTCAAACTCGTCCACAATACGCCAATATCTTGATTGAGTATGATTGTGCCACATGTATGAATCTACAACTCATATGTCGAGTTCCATTCATCAAAGAGAGACTTGTAGAAGGTTCAAATGAATTTCTAAAAACTCCATTAATGTCTCGCACGAACTTATGCAAAGGTATTTGTTTGATCTTTTGATTAAACCTATATTACACACATCTTGCAATCTGTGTATTCCAAATTTATATCATTAGTGAATCTATCCCAACATGGTTTACTCCCTTTGAATTATTATGATCAAGATCACCAAAGGTTCACTGAATCATATCCTCTATATGCTTTCTCTCTTTCAAGGTTGCATTTAATGAAATAGCAAGCTCCCTCTCTTGTAATAACATTCTCGAAGGAAAATATCAAGTGGCATAGCTCTTATAATAATAAAAATCACTTTTAATAATTATTTATAATAACTATTATTATTTAGTTTAATTATAAGAATATTATAAAGTTGATTATATAATTAATTCATAATGAATTAATTCTATTCTAGTTGTTATAATCACATTGATTTTTATTTTCTCTTATACTTAAACTAATTTATCATCTATATATATATATACACAAAACTTAATGTGTAACAGTAAAATATACTTACATTTCTTAGTGGGCGATTCCTTTTAACACCCATGGCATTCATACTTACCTCTTTCGTGTCTTCTATATTGTGGTATCCACTTGGCTATGTTGCAAGGCAAGTGGAATCCACGTGGGCCTTCTAATGAGAATTATGACTTGTTTACCTCTCATCGCTGCCAACATGTCTTTCGTTGCATGTATAAATGTGTCAGTCCAATTCGTTGTCCTTTATTGGTCATTGTTCTAACCTGTCCTTTCCTTTAAATATCTGTTTATTTAGTTGTATTCTACACTATAGAATCATGGTGTTGTTCTATCATTTTAAAATAATGTCACTCCTATCATTATACTTTGCACACGATATTCACCATGACTCCAATATCCAATCAGGCAAAATACTGGGCAAACTCTTTCTAGTGACAATTTGTTGAGATCTACGCAGCTCATTGCCCTCACAAACAAAGAATCATTGAAAGATCTCCTTTATCCATACACGGGCACGTGCAATCTTGACTTGTAAAACCATTATTTTTGAAGACCACATCAGCACAAACAAGCGAGAAAGCAACTATCGTGTCTCTTTCATCTAAGGCAATAGAGGCCTTTGAGGCTGCTACTTCTTTAACTGTGCAACACTTCCTCACTCCCCCTTCACTCACCTATAAGGTCAATCGGCTCTTCAACATCAGCTCTGAGAGGTGGTTGAGGCAGGCAATACATTGCATTCACTTGTTTGATGAAGATATAATCAAGAGAAGAAATGAGTAGCTTTCTCTATACCGCCCAACAGAACCCGAGGATTTGTTGTCCAGATTTTTGTCCCTTCATTGGAGTTACGAAGGAGAGTCTAATATTGAAGTTTACGTGATATATTGTCATCAATTTTATCTTGGACAGAAGAGACACAACTTCTACTGCTCTCACCTGGTTTTTTTTCCTTGGCTCTTGTCTACGAGCTGCTCTGTGTGAATCGATGCGGCCATACCTGCCTGTTCTGTCAGATTCAAAAGAAGCAGTGAAAGACGATGTGCTCCTGGATGGCGGCACTAGAGAAAGGAGTAGTGATCTCATTCCCAACAATATTGATTACAGTCTAAACAAACCAACCAATTTCTGTTAACAACGCATAGATTCCAGTTGCACCCATTTCTCTAGCATGTCTGTCACAGTCACTGTCAGATCTGAGTATTTGACGACCTGAGATAACCATGAAACCACCTTTTTCTATTTGGGCATGCCAATCAATTTCAGAGATCAAACATCAATAACTGCCTGCAGATCACAGGCTTCACCATCTTTGGTGACAACATACTGCTCGATGCATTTCTATACTTCCTCTCAGAGTTCAAGGATCTATGATTATGTGCAATGCATTCTTAAAAAAATATTGGAGAGTTTGTCTGATTCTTTCGAGACCTTGTGACTCAAAACAAAATGAACCCACTGTTCGATAAGACAGTTTCGCACCCAAATAATAGTAGCCACATCACTGTGGTCCCCGATGAAATATATGAATGAGAAGACCACTAATCTGAGGAACTCATTTATGCTACATACAAATCTTCATCCTATGAACTTCTGCATAGATTGTGATATTGTTGTCAGGATTTAACTGTGTGATTTTGAGTCAAACTCATTGACCCTTGTTTCATGAGTAGTGATTCAACATGAATCCATCTCTCATGAGAATAAATGAAACACTTAGCATTCATTGGATCTAGGTGATGCTCATAGGGGTTTGTTATCATTTTTTATTTCTTATTTTACATTTGCAACCCACTCTGGTACCATATTAACATGGATCAGTTTCTGCAAATGTAATTATGCTGCCATGGTTATAGGTGCGTTCCAAATGTAGATTTGGATCTCATATAAATATGAGAGGAGGAGACATGTCTCTAAGGTTTAATCATCATTTAATTAATATATTTAATAATAATAATTTGTATTATATATATATATATATATATATATTATTATTACATGAATATGTATATATAGGAAATGATGATTTATACCAATCACAATAATGTATATCGAATCAATCCGACTGAAGCTACAACTTTAACAATGTTGTGTCCAAAGTGCGGAGGTAAAGCAAGAGCTTGTGCCAACCCAAACGAGCCACGGGGAGGTGCATTTTTGCAGGATCATGAGACGACCATACTAACAATGGCTGCAACTCACCCAATGCTCCCCCAATCATCTTCCATGGGTGCTGTTCCATGTGGATGCCAACACCTAGCTCAACCCTGCGAATGATGCCTTCAATCTCCCCCCCCCCCCCAATTTGGTTCCATGCATTCTCTCGCCACAAACAACAGCTCTAGTTTTGAGTCTTCCACCATCAACGATAAAGCCAAAACAATGAGGAGATATTCAAGTTTGACCTTGGCCTCCACTTTGTCTCCAAATAGTTCTTCCCAAATATTAACATCATCGCCTCCCAGAACAACTCGCCATCGAGCTTGAAATGTTTCTTAGTTGAGTAATTGAGATCGATCCCTTGAAGGATGGGATTTGTGTGTCCGTAGATAATGGGAAGTTAGCTTCTATCTCTCAACACTCCTTGGCCTCAGCTTCTCTATTCTCTAGTGTAGCAAGGAAGGCAAAAACCAAGACTTATTAACATCTATCGAAGTCTCGAGAAGGATTGATGACCAAAGATTATCTCCACTATTACTTGGGCTTGCCCAATCTCACAAAAGCATGCAACTGGCGCAAAATCTTAAATGTTTGCGGTCACTTCAGCCTCCAACTATATAAAGAATGAGTACTTTGTGAGGAAAGATGTGATGGTGGTAATGTTTATACGAGTCAAACTCTCAAGTATTGCCACTACCCTATCTTTTCACAACGTGAAAGAAATGATGTCCAATCTTACATAGGCTGCCAAACTTACCACCATCATTACAAAATAGAGGGAATATCGAAACATCATCGAAGAGAAGACACGTTGAATACCAATCACCAGACCAACCCTCACCATAATTGCCACCTTAATGAACTGTACTGCACAGTCCAATGTTCCCAATCCTCCAATATAGCATGGTCATCCGTGGTTACTTCACTAGTCCAAATCTGTGGGTTGAATTTGGCTGAAGTCTTCCCAAATTTCAAAGTTTTCATGTAAAGGACCCACCATCCCAATGTTTGATAATTTGTCTGCTAGGGAATTAGCCTCTCTAACAATAATATGAGAGTCTCCTTCAAGGTGTAATTTTCGGATACTGAGTTTCACTCTTAGCAATACTGCTTCAACGACTGCCAAGCGTTCCATCTGCTACCCTTTTTGCACAAAATCCAGAATGCTTCCGTCATTCGATCTAGCCACTGCTCCAATACCAGAGGGGCCCAGGTTTCCTTTGGCAGCCCTGTCAAAGTTGATCTTGGTCCATCCATGATCAGGTAGAGACCATGAAACACTAGGGGGATTGGGATGAGAATCAACTCTCAAAGGCCAATTAATGGGCCTATATCATTTTATTTTTTAGCCATAAGCAAAAGCCCAAAAATAAATTATGGTAATAAATTAAGCTTAATTCAAATTCAAGACAATTTAAAATCAAGGCATGGTCAATCAATTAACAGTGATTTGAGATTATAATTAGCCATTATTAAGATAATGATAAGATGAAATTAATGTTGACTTTTAATGAAAACCTTGTTGAATTGAATGTTGTAATGAAAGCATGGGAATAATAATAATCTTGTATCAAAGATAAGATAGAAAGTAAAAACAACTAAATTTTTAGAGATTGGAAGCCCAAAATACATATATATTCAATGTTCCTTATTGCATACCAACTATAAAATGGATAAGATGAAACTGAAACTAATGCTCTTTGTTGGCTTACTTTTTTTTAACTGAAAGTAATATAGTTGGAAATGCATTTTATCTGTGGAAACTAGACAGATAGCAGTCTACAAATTTTAAAACCTGATCAGCCTCTTTACCCTCTTTTAAATAGGAAACCTTAGCAAAGACATGATAGGCAAACATAAGAATACAGAAGTGATAACATATGAGAATCCATGTATTGAAACATGATGCTAAAAGCCACAGACACCTAAATAAGAAATGACTTGTCAACGAAGAAGACTCTAATATGTTGCCTTGACTATTAGAAGACTCATCAGCACAATCAGTAATTTGGAAATCTAAAAAACAACACACTAACTATCAATAAAAAAAAACTAAGGCACAAAGGTCATTTATTCAATAGAACACTTACACTGCAAAATCGATGTCCACTAATGAATCTAAATCATATACCTTGCAAATAAAAATGCTACAAACTTTGTTCAAACCATTTTCAAATTACACTCGATTCATGATGTCAAGAAGGCAAGCATCCAAAGAAAAACCGGGTAATGGATTTTATATGGCAGACAATCTATTTGTAGAAAAACACCTGAAAGAAAAGTTATGTTATAGAATACCATGCTCGCTGAATATGTACTGGAAATGGGATTTCAGGTTTTTTTTTGCAAACTATGAAACGGAAGTTGTAAGAATTTGGTATAGCTCTGATACCATGTAAGAATTTCCTTAAGGCAATAATTCAACACCAAGATCAAGAAGCTCGATAAATAGCACAAGAGAGACTAATGATGATCAAATGAGAATCTCAATAATGATCAAAATGATAATGGATATCAGATGATTGGATATCAGATAATTGGATATTGGATGAATACATCATGGAAGTGCCTTGTATATAAAGGCAACTAGAATGACTAGGAGTCAGCAAAGAGATAAGGATTACAACTTAGCACATGTCCACCAAGAGTGGATTATCCTCTATTGAGCACAGGAGTTTGTGCGATGATGAGAGGATAAGTTTACATAGGTGTATCTTATAAAGAGATGTTGTAGACACCATGTGCTCAAATAAGTTGCTAACGCCAAGAGTGGATTATCCTCCATTGCGCACAAGAGTTTGTGCGATGATGAGAGGATAAGTTTACATAGGTGTATCTCATAAAGAGATGATGTAGACACCATGTGCTCAAATAAGTTGCTAACTCTTGTGTTGTCAATAAGACAACTCATATGTCTATGCATATTCCTAAGTGTCTACATGACAGCTAATATGCTAAAGCATTAACCTAAGTAAACTTAAGTGTAATAATAACACCTCCACTTAAGTGCAACTTAGGGGAATGCACTTAAGCTCACAAAGCTAAATGCAAGATGCAATGTGGGTCCCGATTACTAGGCCATGTTAGGAACCCATGTACAAATGCAATGCTCTGCATACAATGCAATGCAATCGCTTTGAAAACGGAGAAAGAGGGAAAACCTCATGGGAAAAACCTCCTCCAAAAAGAGAGATGAAGAAATACAAGATGCATGCAAGGATGGAGTAATCAAGACCCCCCTAGTATGACATACATAATGCATGTACACGTATATATCCCCCACAAGAAAAAATACATGATGGTATCCCCCCATATTGAATAATCTCCTGCAAGGATGTCATGAAGACAAAAAAGTATCCAATGCCTACAAACGACATTTCTCCCTTTAGGAAGAAGATACACCAAGTATAGGTGCAAGTATACTTCCCATTGTAGATAGGAAGATGGATGAGAAATCCATATGTAGTATGCTATGGATGCTGCCTCTGAAGTCTGCTCATATGTTGACAAGTCCTTGATGAATGTAGATGCCACAAGCCAATCTGGTGGATGCCCAAAGAAAGGTGGCAAACAAGATAGCATGTCCATGTATGAAAGTGAATCAAACTCCAAAGATAAGGAATCATCCTTATAGGAAGATATGGGAAGAGAAGCAATGTAGCCTCCCCTCAATGATGAATGCACACTCATGAAAGAAGCTCCTTGATGACTGAAGAAGCTGCACCATGAAAACGGAATGATGTTCCTCCTTGTAGGAAGAAGTGGTGCCATAAGTGTATTAGAGAATGCTTCCCAACTAGTAGGAAGAATCCTCAAAAGATATGATGTTTGAGGAAACTGAAAAACAATCTCCAGAGACTGATATGTCTCTTTTGAAGTAAAAGAGTCCTCCTCCAACTGCTGAAAAGAAGTGTCCACAATCATGTTAGTCTCAAAAGAAAGATCAATTGGTTGAGGGTCAGAGTGTTCCCTCGCAACAAGTGAAAAAAGAGTTCTCCTTAACAAAGAGAAGATGGATGTCGTCAATAATGTCTCCCACATTTTCAATGTAAGACTCCACAAACAACATTGCAATGTCTGGAAGGAAGTCATCTTATGAAGCTGGAATGGGAAGACATTGTGTCTGCTGCACTGAATCAGGAGCAACTGTGGCTGGAACTGGATCAACAGAAGCAACAAGAGCATCAGGAGGTATGATCTCAACTGGAGTTGTAGGTACCATAACTAGAGTTACTGGAGGTAGAATGTCCTCTGGTAATGGAGGGACTCGTGGATCTCCATATGCTTCCCAAAGACACATCCAAACGTCATGAGGACTACTTGTCTTACTAAGAGAAGCAAAAGATTCCTCACTTGTACTGTTATACATAAAGCGAAGAAGAAGAGAAAGATGTCCCCAATTAGTATTAGGTGGAAATATCTTCGAATATAGATAAGGAAACACTTCCTTATGTTCTCTTAGATGATCAATCATCAAAGCACTCCATTTCAAATAGTTCCTTTTTGTCAATTTGAATCTTAAACCAAAGTGACACTTTTGACATGACTCCATGAGATCAAAATAATGAATGCACCTACAAAATGCAAAAAAAAAAAAGGACCCCCCCCCTAATGCATGATTTGACACTTTATATTTAGTGTGATTACAATGGGCCACTTGTCAATTCAGGGCATAAGTGGACTTCTGATTTTGATGGTTACAACAACAAATATGAAGCTATATTTGACTCAACAAGATAAGACACAAGACCTCTCAAGGATCTAATTAATTACAAGTGCCAATAGGCCAAAATGTGACCAAAATTTGGAAGTACTATGTCTACTTATTCCAAACTGATGCCAGATCTGGAAAGTAGACAAAAAAATCATGCACTCTAAAAAAAAATAGCACTTGAATATGTGTCTAGATAAGCCTGAACTAAGCCTTTGAAGTTGCAAAAATCTGGGATTTGTGATTTGCAGAAAAATTTAGGAACAGAGATCTCAAACATCTTGCAGCAATGTGTAGATCACAAAATTCTACCTCAAAACAAAAAAAATTGCTCTAAAAAAGGAGTCCGTATGAGGGAGATATCGCTATTTGAAAATCACCTCTGTAATTATTTTTTTTGAATCACCGTCGTTGCATCTCCAAAAATCAAATGACTCTAGATTTCACCTCAGATGTCTGATTTTGATGAAACAAAAGTTGATTTGGGGGTTTTTTGACCTTTCCTGATTTGCACCAACAAGCTCCAAATTTGACCTAAAAAAAAATCTCTCCAATGGCTATGCAATGAAGCTCCCTTGGCTCTGATATCATATAAGAATTTGGTATAGCTTTGATACCATGTAAGAATTTGCGTAAGGCAATAATTCAACACCAAGATCAAGAAGCTCAATAGATAGCACAAGAGAGACTAATGATGATCAAATGAGAATCTCAATAATGATCAAAATGATAATGGATATTAAATGATTGGATATCAGATAATTGATATTGGATGAATACATCATGGAAGTGCCTTGTATATAAAGGCAACTAGAATGACTAGGAGTCAGGAAAGAGATAAGGATCACAACTCAACACATGTCCATCGGGAGTGGATTATCCTCCATTGAGCATAGGAGTTTGTGCGATGATGAAAGGATAAGTTTACATAGGTGTATCTCATAAAGAGATGTTGTAGACACCATATACTCAAATAAGTTGCTAACTTCTGTGTTGTCAACAAGACAACTTATATGTCTATTCATATTCCTAAGTGTCTACATGACAACTAATATGCTAAAGCATTAACCTAAGTAAACTTAAGTGCAATAATAATTAATTATTTACACTAACAAAAGTAATAATCATATGTAATTCAAAATCTATGCTACCATCCTCATCACCACTAATAGATTGGGAGCTTTGGAACAGGTGTAGACATTTACTAGAGAACCAGCTAGAATGTGGTGCAGAGACAGGAGTGGGAAATGGAGCAAACACTGACAGATAAAACTCTTGTTGAAAGTGTTTTGGTCGGTGGCTTCTTCTTTGTGGTGGGGGACAACTAGTGTGTGGCTTGCTGTCACCCCTGCCTCCTGTTTAGTCCCACTTCTGTTTTTCTCCGGACATCGTTTGGTGCTCCTGCTGTTCTGCTGGTCTCTTCCTTCAGATCCTCATGGTCTCTTGTTGGATGTTAATCTATGTTACCAGGTTTGGACCTTGCTGCTTGGATTCGGGTCTGGGTTTGTATGGGTCCAGGCAGGATCTGGATTCCAGACTATGGGTTTGTCTGGGTATGTGTTGGTGCGGACCCAAGTGAACCTACAGTTTTAAATCCAGACCCTATCTGGACCCACAGCGAACACTCGGAGGACCTGCGGCAGTAGGGTCCAAAATGTGAAATAAAAAAACTTAAAAGAATGTTTTTTAAAATATTATTTTTACAATCATGAACATAGATTAATGCTGGTCTCTTCCTTTAGATCCTCATGGTCTCTTGTTGGATGTTAATCTATGTTACCAGGTTTGGACCTTGCTGCTTGGATTTGGGTCCGGGTTTGTATGGGTTCGGGCAGGATCTGGATTCTAGACTGTGGGTCTGTCTGGTTGTGTGCTGGTGCGGACCCAAGTGAACCTACAGTTTTAAATCCAGACCCTACCTGGACCCGTAATGAACCCTAGGAGGACCTGCGGCAGTAGGGTCCAAAATGTGAAATAAAAAGACTTAAAAGTATGTTTTTTTAAATATTATTTTTACAATCACGAACATAGATTAATGAGCAAGTATTTAATGTTTATCTTTGATATTTGGCATTGATCAATGATCAGGCAACATTTATTCATGCTATGAAATGATTTAGCTTTGCAATTATGCATGTTTCTCTCTTTTTTTTGTATATATAATGCATACAGATATACCCGCACACTCACAAACTCACTCACAAACCCAAATGCGAATTTTTGTTTTTGCCTAAACCCATGAACCTTAACTCGAACCCGAATCTGTCCCTATACCCAAATCCGCAACTTAGACATTAATAAATTTATCACAAACTCACTCACAAACCCAAATGCGAATTTTTGTTTTTGCCTAAACCCATGAAACTTAACTCGAACCCGAATCCGTCCCTATACCCAAATCGGCAACTTAGACATTAATAAATTTATCTTATCGTATCTTATCTTCACCTTCAAAAAAGAGGAAATCTGGTTCAGTCTTCAGTTGACAGGAAATAAAACTTGGACGCTTTAGACGAGGCCTGACAAGTCTGGGAATGGGAAAATGAGACGAGCTAACACTAATAATAAATGGATATCAAAGGAAATGTTTGCCAAGTGCAGTGGCTTGGGGGAGACAATGAATGATCGAAAGATTGTTTTGCCCTCTATCATCATGATGTAGAACACAATCATTGATCAAGATGAAAACCTGCAAAATTAGAACATCAGCAGACGAAAGTTACAAGAATAAAACACTCAAACAAAATATATGCGTGGGAAGCTTACACAGACAATAAAGTTGTTAAACATGCAAAATAAAATGTCAATGAGTGGCGTAGCATACTAAAATGTTAGCAATCACAGTGACTGCGGCAACTGCATCAGAAGAACTACTTTGCTGAATTTATAATATTTTGCTTATGACAAACAAAAAGCAGCTCTGAGCACATATAGAAGAAGGAGAATGTTCTGCATTTAATATGCAACGAATATATCAACTATAAGCTACCACCCATAAATAAAAATCTGCACAGAAAATAATTACTTTACATAAACAATTCACATATTAGATGAATAATTGTCCATCAACAGTAAAGAAATGAGCACAAATAAATTTTGGAAGGTTGGATACTTTAGTGCTTTATAATATTTGGGATCAAAAAGTCAAAAGGAAGAATGAGATTTGTCTTGTCATGGGGCATAGACCAATCTTTGGTAGATTTGTGGTCAATTTTGTAATCGACAAGACTTGTTGTCACTTCAAAGGGTCTCCAAATTGAAGGATTTTTAGATTGAAAAGATTTGAAATGAGTCTTTTTTGCAATGAATATTCCCAACCAAAGCCAATAGAAAAGTAGATAAATAAATTTCATAATTCTAAAACATATGTACAAAAGTTCTAAGTTTAGAAATGAATAAAATTCTTTAATGTAATTGGTTCAATGAATAGAAAAAAAGAATTTGCATGAACGCTTTAGTATTCCTCCCTTTGGCAGGAACTAATAAGGCTCCGCCCTTGGGCCTAGGGTTGGGCTTGGACACCCTTTTGTAATAGTTCCATCCACCTTTAAGAAAGCCAAATACTACACATTACATGTTATGGATTGAAATCTACTTAATATATTAAATGTATGAGATGGATTATATTATGTTAACAATATAAATTATCTTTGAATATATATTTGTGCTCGTTTCTTTCTTGGTGTTGCAAGACCTCATTTGAGATTTTTATCTTATTAAAAGTCATATAATTTGGCAAAGCTGCATTTCCAATCATCTTGTTTTAATGAAAGTTATGATTATAGGGCAAAAATTAAGGCAATCCTAAAGGGGACATTACAAGTTTATTAAATATGGTACTTAACAGTGGAGGTTCTTTGTACTGTTTGAAATTTGAATTGTGGTTCTTATATTGATGAAGAGTGCTCCCCTTAATAACATAAACTCAGAATAGAAACAAAGAAACAACAGCCAGATGCAAGAACAAAATATGGACTTCTTATTTGTGCTATAAATGCGGTATTACATAATTCACAAGTACAATATGCTAACCCACATGGGCCACACTCTGGGTGATAGTTGGTAGCTTGTCTTATAATAATCTGTAAGACAAGCTGCCAACTATCACCTAGAGTTGCCCTAGACAATGTTCAGGCCTTTCTTAAATAGATAATTTTATGCCGCTCAGGAAGGTTCTAGACAATGAAACTAATACCTAGGGCTGACAGACTCTAGCAATACATATAGAGTCGGCCAAATACATCTTTGACTATTATTTTAGATGTTTTGGGTAGCCAACTCTGAAAGGCCATAACTCACTAACCGTTGCTCTGATTGGCTAGTATAACCACTTTTCGGAAATGCCAGCTCTTGATCTACAAGTTTAAAATTGAGGTAGAGCCCTTCCGTCAAGTTTCCGGACCTCATTCGGGCACTCTAAGGCTTCCAACAGTGAGCTTGAAGATTTTTCTGCAAATTTTTCCACCGAAAATCCACGATAACTTCTCCAATACTTATGCTTGAGCAATGAGATTTTTGTGGTAGACTCACAACTCTAAAATGAACCTTCCAATAGAAAATAAGAACATTCCAAACTCATACAACAAACTTACTAAAAATAGCAAGTTCCCATAAATAGTAACCACCCTATCTACTAGTTCTTATTAAAATAGAAAGGACTGAAATAAAAATAGTTTTAGGTGATCCAAGATTGCTCTTACACCCAGGATGCTCCTGCATTAGACACCTGGGGTAATTTGAGAAGTGACCCTATCACGTCTCAGGTGTTCAGAGGAAAATGAAGATGGTTAACCTCCTCCTTTGCTAGCCATGATGAATCCTCTATTGGCCTCTCTTTCGATTTGACCAGGCATTCGTCATAAGTTATGTTCCTTATACTTTTGGCAACACGACTGTCCAGTATCTCCTCAATCTCCTTTGTAGCCGAATTAGCTGCTGGAATACTCCACTGCGCTTCTGCAACTTCATCTCCGTCACCTCCTTCATAATACTCTGTCAAATCTGAGATGTTAACTATTGGTGAAATATTCAATTCAAGAGGCAAGTCCACTTCATAAGCATTTCCAGAATCATGCCTTTTCACTATCTTGCATAGTTCAAACTTCTTCATCTTCAACTTATTATATGAGGTACTAACTCCTTTACAAAACTGCACTTCTTCAGGTTAATCAACAACTTCTCTTCTCTCAACTTATCAAACACCTTTCAAATATGGACCAAATGCTCCTCCAATGTCTCACTAAAGATCAAAATATCATCTAGGTAAGCAATGACAAACTTACCCAGAAACTCCCTTAGTACCTCATTCATGAGCCCAATGAAAGTGCTCGATGCATTGGTTAGCCCAAAAGGCATGACTAATCACTCGTACAGACCTTCTTTTGTCTTGAAAGCAGTCTTCCACTCAGCACCTTCTCTGATACAAATCTGATGGTACCCACTCTTCAAATCTATCTTTGTGAAATACTTAGCTCCACTCAAACAGTCAATAATATCATCCATCCTTGGTAATGGAAATCGATACTTGATTGTGATCTTGTTGATAGTGCGAGAATCTGCGCACATCCTCCATTCTCCATTCTTCTTTGGTGCTAATACTGCTGGTACAACACATGGACTCAGAGTCTCTCTCGAATCAACCCCTTCTGCAACAACTTATGAACTTGTTTGTTCAACTCTTCACTTTCTGCTGGTGTCATTTTGTGCGTTGCCTTGTTTGGCAAACTGGCTTCTGGAACCAAATCCATCTGGCGACTGATATTCCGCATTGGGGGCAATCCATCAGGTACATTATCTGATACAATATTAGAAAACTATCCCAACATATCTGCAACTTCTGCAGGTACCTCCTCTACTTCTTTACTATTTTTGCAATTATAGCAAAACATATATGCTCACGCTTCATACCTTGAGAAAATCTTTTCCATCAAGAAAATGTATTTTGGCAGCACTACATACCTTTTCTTCCTTCTCCTTCAACGGCTTCAACTTATGCTTCATTCCATCCTTGGTTAGAGTGTAGGTATTTGTTCGCCCATCATGTACAACATGCCTGTCAAACTGCCAGGGCCTACCCAACAACATATGACATATGTTCGTAGGTATGATATCACATAGTACCTCATCCTGGTAGCTTCGAATCTTGAACTTCATTAGGCACTGCTCATTGATCATAACTTTGTGGTCATCTTGCACCTAAGCAATACGGTATGGACGTGGGTGTTTTTCTATCTTCAACTTCAATTTGGTGACCATTGTTTCTGAGACCAGATTGTTATTATTTCCACTATCAATGATCACATCACAACACTTATCTTCACATTTGCACCTTGTGCGAAACAAGCTCCTTTGATCTGGTGCATTCTCACTATTCAGTAGGGCTCTTTTGTTAACTAGGACTTCTCTTTCAACATCTTCAGAATGTGATGATTTGACATCTTCATCAACATGTGCAACTCTGGCCTAACCTTCTGTTCTTCGATCTGTCCTTCCATGGTGCTGGGAACATTCAGATGCTCTATGCCTTTCTTCTCCACAATGAAAACATTTCCCATGAAGGCCTCCTCTTCTAGATCCTTGTCCTCTGCCTCTTCCTCTCTGATCTCTATTGTTCTGATCATGAAAACGATTGAAATTGTTTCCCCTTTGATTCTGATTGCTACTCCTAGCCTCATCCTTGTTCTTTTGATCATCATTACGGCCTCCATAAGATCGTTCGATAGATCTTCCACCGTGACCTCTTCTGTTATTCTTGTTACCAAACTTCTTGCTCAGTTTCTCCTCAACTTTTAGGGCAAATTGGTATGCCTCTTCAATACTGTTCATTCGAACTAGACTCAGCTCGTCCTAAATGCTTGGCCTTAACCCATTAAGATAACGAGCCACTTTCTCCTTATCAGTGTCTGCATGACCAGTTCTAATGAGAACTCGATAGAACTCTTTGGTATGCTCCTGAATAGATTTTTTCGCTTGCTTCAACCCTTGCATCTTCTTCAACAGATCAAGCTCATAATCAATGGGGATGAATTGTCGCTTCAGTTCAGGTATCATCCAATCCCATCTGGTGATTTTGTCCTTTCCCTTTCTATTTCGCTCCAATTGAATCTCCTGCCACCAGATCTTTGCATGTCCCTTCAGTTTTGCCTTTGCAAGCTTTACCCTATTCGAATCATCAATATCTTCATACTCGAAGTACTCCTCCAGTTCATTGATCCAATTGATCAGCTCCTCTGGGTTAAGATTTCCCGAAAATGTGGGAACCTCAAACTTAGGTCCTTTTCCAATCTTAGAGATGGCCCTAAAAAGCGTTTCTTCCTTTGGGTTTAGAACTGCCTCTGCTTCGACATTTTCTTCTTCTTTGTCCTCAACCTCGCTTTCATCTCTTATGGGATGATTCATTCCTCTACGCATTTGTTCTTTCAATGCTTGCATTTGTCTTTGGAGGGCTTGCTAACCCTCAGGTGTAACACTTGCAGCTCTTCCGCCACATCTTCGTGGAGGCATTTTTGCACTTACGTTGAAACACTAGTGCAAACTGCCTCACAATTGGCGATCTGTCTACACGCTCAGCCCAAACCACGGTCCTAGTGCGAACTGCCTCACAATCAGTGATCTGTCCACACACTCAAGAACTTGGCTCTAATGCCACTTGATGAAGGCTGCTCCCCTTAATAACATAAACTCATAATAGAAACAAAGAAACAACAGTCAAATGTGAGAACAAAATATGGACTTCTTATTTGCACCACAAATGTGGTATTACAGAATTCACAAGTACAATATGCTAACCCACATGGGCGCCAATAATCTGTAAGACAAACTGTCAACTATCACCCAGAGCAGTCTTAGACAATGTTTGAGCCTTTCTTAAATAAACAATTTTATGCCGCTTGGGAAAGTTCTAGACAATGAAACATAATACCTAGGGCCTACAGACCCTAACAATACATATAGAGTTGACCAAATACATCTTTGACGATTATTTTAGATATTTCGGGTAGCCCAACTTTGAAAAGCCATAACTCATAAATTGTTGCTCCAATTGGCTATTATAACCACTTTTTGGAAATGCGAGCTCCTAATCTACAGGCATAGAACTGCGCTAGCACCCTTCCATCGAGTTTTCAAACCTCATCCGGGCACTCTAAGGCCTCCAATGGTGAGCCTGAAAATTTTTCTACAAATTTTTCCACCGAAAATCTGCAATAACTTCTCTGATACTTATGCTTGAGCAATGAGATTTTTATGGTAGGCTTACAACTCTAAAATGAACCTTCCTATAGAAAATGAGAACATTTCGAGCTCATATAACAAACTTACTAAAAATAACAAGTTCCCATAAATAGTAACCACCCTGTCTACTATTCTTTATTAAAATAGAAAGGACTGAAATAAAAATATTTTTGGGTGATGCAAGGTTGCTTTTACACCCAGGATGCTCTTGCATCATATATTCTCTAAATGGATTAAGTTTCTTTTTTTTTTTTTTGTAAAACTACTGTTTTGTTATTTGCCGAGTCCTTTCCCTAATATTTTGTCAACTTTTGAGTTTGGGTCCTATTTTGGGTTGCCAAGTTCGCACCGAATTCGAGTTTTCCATCTATGCATACACACGCATATGCCTACACGTACACATTTTATACGTGTATATATGTGTATGTGTTCTTATAAGCATATAAATGTATTCATGCATTACACACACCCAAATATATATTTACATGTATAAAACGTAAAACATATATATATATGTTACATACACATTCCATTTATATTTTATATGTATAAAACATAAAACATATTAAGTATATTTGTAGACAGACATATACATATATGCTTGTATGTACATATATACATTCAAACACATATATGCTTGGATGTATACATACTGATACATGCATATATACATTGATATGTATATGTACAGACATACAAACATAAACATATGTATACATATATACATACAATTGTACAGACATGTATATTTATACAATTACATAAAAACATAAATGTGTATGCATGTGCACATATTCATGTATGCATGCCATGTATATAGAATAAATAGGTACTTGTTATATGTATGTATATCTAATATCATTTTATCTTATACCATACACATCATATAACTGTATATATTATATATCTATGTATGATTATTAATATTTATTTATCTTATATGATACATCTATCATATAATGTTATATATATTACATATGTATTTATTATGGTATAAAAATTATATGCATCTTTTTTGCCTAATAGAATGTTACATCATGTATATTTATAAAAATCATACATATGTTGATGCAGATCAGTGATTAAGAATCCAAGAATAGATTGTCAACTGAACTCAAACACAATTTTATTAACTTCCAAAGTACGTGATTTTCAGCAAAAAACATGAAAAAAGAAACACTCTTATTGATGGTTTTCATTACTGAGAGAAATCTGAGAGTTTCACATTCCTGAACATGAACATTAAGACTAGTAGCTACAATAATTAAGTTCTAGTATAATTTCTATCTCAGAAAATTCTAAATTAACACCAAAAACCTCTGATAACATGAATAAACTACATTAAAGATTAGCTACAGTTATGCAGATTTCATCCCAAAATCGCTGTGTAAACTTCTCCAGTTGCTTTCAAGCAAACTATGACCCCTTCTTGCATCAATCTGCTATCTTGTTTTCACATTAAGCTCTCTGATATTATATTCGAAGTTTGATTATAGGATTTCTCTCTCTGACCAGCATTTTTTTCTGTCAAAATCCCCAACTTGGGTGTAGGGGTCTCACTTTTTCAAATAGCACTCCTATTCATTCATCATTTGTTTGGCACCACAATGCGATTTTGCCCATTTTCTAGATTCTCCATGTTACCCTGTTTTTCCAATATAGTCCGAAATTTTTCAATCACATGTACATATGCTGTCTCCCTATGAGTCAATTGACAAATGCATATGTCCCAATCGCAGCCAGTCTCCAGAAATCTCATGTCTTTGATTGTCAAATACACATGCATACACTATATCGTTACTATGTGTTGAGTGACATAGTGATCACTCAACACATAGTACGATGAAAAATCATCACCTTGAAAGAACATCATGATTGCAGAAAGATCAAAATCTTGAAAATTCCAAGAATGTCCCTGAAAGGTGAAGTATTGAATGTTCCATTTCGATATTTGTCGAACTTTTAAGCCCAATTTACCTCATTATAAGAAAAATGGAAAGGAAAAAGTGGTGATTTGCTTTGCTTTTAAAAAATTCTCCAAAAGCCAATAAGATAAACACGGCTTTATCAATGTGTTGCCACTGGACCAAATGCTCAGCGGTCAGGAAAACTTGTTCAAGTTGTTAAAAGTGCCGATAAGGAAGAGTAGTGCTTAATGAAGGGTGGAATGAAATAAGGTGTCCCAGTCATTTGAAAAGGTGGTGTAAATTATTTAAAACTCTGATGAAAACTTCAAAGCCAAATCAGATTCACTATTGGCAGATTTCATAAGTAGTAGAAGTTGTCAAAAATATGAGCTCCGCGATGTTAAACAAGAGATTGATAAATGAACGAAAGTTCCTCTTGGTGGATTGTGAGAGTTATCGAAAAGTCTGATAACTTGGCAAATGGATTAGTGCCCATCCAACTTGACAAGTGGATAATGTTTGTTATCAGTAACCTTCAGAAAGTTGAATAGTTTCTTAAGAAGTCAATTAGAACGGTCATCCATGTTATTGAGAAGTTGTAAAAGTCATTAGAACCCCACTTAATGAATCTAAGTGTTTGTGACGTGTATGAAAAGGTGGTGGCCTGTTATTGTTAAATTTAGCTTAGAAATCACTGATAAACAACAATAGAGAATAGCTAAAATAGATACAAGAGACACAAATTTAACTTGGGAAAATCCTTTTAAAAATGAAGGGAAAAACCCAAGCACACAAGAAAAGATCTCCTTTATTGATAATAAAGTGTTCAAGTGTACAATGCGTTTCGCTTGATGCGATATATAACATATAGAGAGACTCTTCACATTACAATCGAAGGTCTCTTCAATTTCCCAAAGCATAACTTTATTTTCAAATAAAACTCTTCACATTTCCATGCTTTAATTTATTACATATCTTAATATTTAATATTATAACATATCATAAATGCCCTTTTCAGCCGAAGGTGACCATAACGGTATTTACTATTAATGCCCGAAGATAAAGATCCCTATTGCAACTACAATCTCCAACACTCCCTCTTAGCGAGAGAGAGCCTTACCTGAACAATCACATAAGGCTGCAACCAAAATGTCAATCATAAAATCTAATCACATAAATCCTATAAGATTCATGGAATCACTCAACATGAAAACCTTGCAAGAAACACAACCAATGTTGTCATGGAATCTCTCAACATGTCCCATTTATTCTCTCAAGAGATGGATTCATGTTGAATCACTACTCACGAAACATGGTTCAATGAGTTTGACTCAAAAATCACACAATTAAATCCTGATAGCAATATCACAATTTACTCATTGTTAATAATCATGGAATCACTCAGCATGATGGATGAAAATATTTTTCATAGCAATCATGGTGACGTAGTGCAAGGCAGGAGAATCCCCAAAGGATATGTCCTAGCCCCAAGCAAATACCACACAACAGAATTATAACAATAACACAGAGATTTGGATCCACAACAATGCCAATTCTCATAATAAGATTTTCATCCAACATTCTCGGAGGTAAGGCTTTCCGGGTTACAGCCAAATACATCAGTAATTACGATAATAGTTCTGCAAGACCTCGCAAGGTCCAAACTCCTAGCTAGTCTAGATCAACAATCTGGTAGAGAACTCTAAGAAGAATCTAAACTTGTGCTCGCAAGCCACCAAGCAACATTCTTGTTTCCCAAGCCCACACTTAGCTACTGGCTTTGCTAAACTTCTCTCCTCTTAGCTACTCCATGTTGAATATATGAATCACTCAAGACATAACAAGACCCTCTACTTATACTAAACCAAGCCACAGGTTGGTCTAGCAAATTACATTAAATAAACACTCATATATTAAATAAACCTTCAAGCCACAAGTCGGCTTGGCAACAAACATTAAATACATGAAATAACTAATTACTTAGGACAAGCCTCAAGTTTACACTCCATAACTAACTCATGCATCATAAAAGTATGCAACCTTGGGCATACGTCCACGTGCCATCCAGTGATCCAAATCCAGGAGCACAAGGGCCAAATCCATCGGATTGAAGCTCGTGAACACAATCTCCAAAGTCTGCCAGTAAATTAGGAACACGTTACCAACAACCATAAAAAAGGCTCTAACTCCAACACGATAACTCCAGTCATCATGCGCACTTAGGACAAGGTTCCCCAATATGTCTCGAACAGATCCCCAACCACACAAACCATAGGTCCACAAAATTCGAGCTCAATGCTCCTACATTACATGGAATCACTCAACATGAAAAACTGCAAATTACAATTGACTTTCATTAGGACTCACTCAACGTGATGCTGTCATGGAATCTCTCTACACGATAAACCTACATAAATCACATTCAACTTACATCACAAACTCACTCAACGTGATGTTGTCACGGAAATCTCTTATCATGAGAAGTTAGTAAGGTTTACACTAGCATTTTATTACAGAGTCTCTTAACGTGATACAATCACGGACTCTCTCAACATGACTTTCAACTCCCATCACAAATTCCCTCAACGTGATGCTATCATGGACTCTTTCTACATGACGCTCACAATGAATCTCTCATAAGTGAAAGAGTTATCAGGTTGACCTTATAACTATCATGAATAAGAACTCATAATAAGCAAGAAATGCAATCACAACCAAGACTTTTCCATCAAGAGTCTTGAAAACCTACAATACCAAAATATTAACAACATATGTAAGAATGGCAGGGATTTAAAGACTCCCTCTCAATGAAGAACCACTTTCATCATGCAAAAAGAGATAGCAATTAAAACCTCCCTTTGAATCACAAGCCCCCTCTGAATCTCAACATCTCTCTCCGAATATGAAATCCTTATCTTGTTGCATCCACAACCAAGAATCTTCATATAATTAAACAACCATCCCAAATATATCTGATTGAAGTATAATCTTCTTGATCATGCATACAAATAACTAGAAATTATATACAAAACTATTAGTACTAGATGTAACGAATGTAGCTGATACGCATAGGCTGTAATTGAAGATAAAAAACAATTTTAACTAAACAATATATGCATGCTTCTTAACAATAAATAAATACTTAGCTTGCTAAGCCTAATTGACTTTTGATGCAGCTTGAGAGTAGTGATGAATAGTCCTCTTGGGAAATAGCATATGAAGAAAATTGTAAATCTTAGATGAATTGTTCTTTAGAATTGTCGTTCTTACACCAAAATACAAATTGCGAGAGCTCCTTCATCTTGCCACACATGCCTGTGCTAATCATAACTCCTTCCATGATAGCTTTTAGAGCCCTTTCCTCCTTGGTGGTAACGATACAAACCCAACATCATCCTTTGTTAGAACAAGAAATGACTCTCGGTAAAGTCGGCGAATTATAATTTGCATACTCCTGTACATGCAGACAACTCTCGATCATGTTACACTACTTAACTTGTCTCCATCATGCCATTCATCAATATCACCATTCAGAATTTTCTTGACAAACTCCTTTATAACCGTGATAGCCACTCAAATCACTGTGATTCAAATCACCTAGAATTCTCAAGGCATTATTGCTGAGTTAATGATCAGAAGAATACAAAAAACGATTTAGACAGAAGGATAGTTTTTAAATTGCATAAACAAGCCTTATGCACTTGGAGTCAACATCCAAAACTTTTTTCGCACATGTACCATATCAAAGAAGAAACGTCATGCCAAGATATCTCTCGATGGTGAAGGGAAGACAATCTTTGATAGTAGACAAGAATTGATTTGGAAACATGAACGGAGGCATGTCCTTGACAAGATGATGTGTACGCAAATCTTGAAACAACGTGAACAATGACACCTTGAAAGATGCCACGCAACGATCCACAATGGCATTCAGCGGGAGTACATGGATAATAAGAGAAAAAAATTGCCAGCGCATTAAAAGAAAATGCTTAACGATCACCTTATGATATCAAAAAGACATTGATGTTTTCCTGAATCAAGAAAAGATACTAATTAGAACTTGAACGATTTTTTTTTTGAAGCAGTCCGATAGAAGAAGAGATGAAGGACCTTTCATCACATAGTAAAACTTTGTTGTTACAAGGGAGACTCTCGTGGAATGCCAAAAAGATACTTCAATGATATATCATAAACATCCTGTTTTAATACGACAACAAGGAAATGACACCCAAAGACATGGAAAGGGAATTGACACTAACCGGTGCACACCTTGTTTGCCAATGCACACAATGTAGATATAAAAGGAAAGAAACACGATGAGTTCATAAACACGAGTGAGGAGAAGACACAAAGGCAACGGGGAAAAAATGAGACAAATTTGAAAACAATGGTTAAACTCTCCAACACATTTTTACAGGTGGAGTCATAGAATGCAACAAAGCAATAGAATAAGACAAATAACCTTCCATCGTAAAAGTCTTCTCAAGTCACGCTGCTAAGTCATAAGAACGAAACATTGATATGTACATAGGCACAAAGAGACCCTTGACAATGATAGAAGCAACTCTTGAATATACCTAATAGACGAACAAAAAACGAGAGACATTAACACAAGAGGTCAAGATAAGAATAGATCGATATCCCAACAAAGTTTCAAAGAATCTTATTGAGATCAATCAATTTCAAATGACAAAAGCTCACGTGCTTTTTCAAACGACATATACTAAACAAAAGAAACAACTTCTGATCAAATGCAAAGAAGAAAATATACCCAGACTTTTGAAGCTGTAAACTCCACAAATTTTTCATGGGCTGTTATCAACTTGGCTCTTATAGCATGGTACATTTAGCCCAGAAATCAATGATAAACAACAATAAAGAATAGCTAAAATAGATACAAGATACACACAAAATTACCTCGGGAAAACCCTTCCAAAATTGAAGAGGAAAGCCCAGTCACACAACAAAAGATCCCTTTATTGATAATAAAATGTTCAAGTGTACAATGCCTTTCACTTGATGCATATATATAACATATAGAGAGACTCTTCACGTTACAACCGGAGGTCTCTTCAATTCCCCAAAACATGACTTTATTTTCAAATACAACTCTTTGTATTTCCATGCCCCAATGCTTGCCATGTCTTAATATTTAATATTACAGTTCATCATGCGTGTCCTTTTCAGCTGAAGGTGACCATAATGATTTTAACACTCAGGGAGAAAGATCTCTATCACAGCTACAATCTCTGACAATTATAACAAAGGTGACAACATGTAAACAATTACCATAACCGTCCCCAACTTGCATGGTAAATAGAATTGTTTTCCTTGCAAAAGAACATCTATGGAATGGTTAAATGAACTTATGTTTTCCACAAATTTTTGCATACCTTGAAAGTCTATTTGTGGATCACAAGAAACACATGAAACATCAACAAGGCCCACAATCTAGTCTAGCAACAGCTCCAAAAAGATGCCTTCTCATGGCCCAATGATCACAGGGATTACACAAAATAGATTTGGGACTGAGCCTTTAAGAAGTTTAAGGAAAACACAGTTGGTAAACTTAAAACTGATTCTACCACCTTTTAAGCTGACCTCCATAATCACATATGCTAATGGAAGCTTTGATAAGTATGTAGACTTCTAGTAGAACACGCTGACATCAAGATTTTTGTCATGTATATTACAGCTGCAATTAGTCCTGTAAACATGTGTGCCAAATGTAGTGTAACACCGGTACTGGGGTATGTCGGGACGAGTTTTTGTGATGGGGGGACAAAGTGCCTCAATTTTGGGACGGTGGGGGGATGACAATAGGGGTAGGTGTGTTGTATACTATACATGTAGAGTTAGGAAATGATGTTTCAAATTCAGAGGACAGCTTGGTGTTGTGGAAAGATTAACCATTAAGGGAGGGTATTACGATAATAGATAGCTTCTATCATTATGTATTATTATTTAATGTTTATCTATTTGTAAATCTATTGGAAATATTAGAATGTTTCTAATATTTAGTTAGGCTGTAGATAACTACTAGGATTCTATTAGCTAGAATTTAAAGTTTTTATTCTTTACGATCATTTCCTAAGGAAACATCGTTTCATTCTTTTGTATATTTTGACCCCTTGTCTTTGTTAATATTTAGCAAGTATTTTACCAATTACTTCGTAGTACATGTAAAAGTATAAATAAGGCCTATATCCTGTTTTTATAGCTGCCTCAAATTGTAACAATAGCCAGGTTGATGCAAGGCATGTAATGCGTTTGATATATTGTCCCAAAGAAAAGCAGTCTCTCAACATGCCAAATTGTTTGCCAAAACACCTCAAAGAGATGCCATCATGTAGAATGCCACAATTCTATTTATGAAAATAAATTAATGGTTCCATTACCATTGAAAATGTTGTAATGATATATGGGATTATTCATTTCCAGATCCAAGCACTTGCTTGTTGAGTGTTGGTACACTTGGAAGGTTATATAATATAGGATTTATGGTTGCATTTAAAATCATTTTTTTTGCAACACATTTGTCAACTTTTGGAAGAAGCCTTGGAAAGTAGTGGATTGGAGATTCTCATCAAATATTGTATGGCTACAGGTTACTTTGTGGATATCATCAAGAAAGATTAGTGAAAATCATTTTAATTTTAGGGGATTTCAAGATGGATTCATAGATTAATACATCCCACATACAAAATGCATGCTTTAGTGTAATAAACAAAGGTCTCCCCGAGCTGGATCCAATGAGATTGACCTCGCGAAAATCCCACTCCCGTAGCTCTCACAATGAAAAGAAACACAATCCTCTAGAGGAGGATTTTGGAAAAAGCTCTTGAATTCCTAATTTCCAAAGGTGAGAAGTGAGGAATAAATTTCCTCTTTGGATACTTATTCACTTCTCGAATGAATAATTGATTAGGGTAACTATCCAGGTAACCTAGTTAAACCCTGAATCAACCCAAGCAAAAACAAACTATTCCAAGTAATTGGAATTCATCTATGGCAAAGCTGCTAGAAATTAAAGTCAATTAAAATAAAGCCCAAAAACCCTTAAACCAAAATCACAGAAAACCTTACTAACTTCTGCGCCAAATGCAAACCTATGAACCTCTAATGCACAAACATGTTCGCGGGTCTAGTCACATAATGCAGATGAGTCAAGATTTAATCAAATCATCGAAAGGTTTAATTTAAACTATCAAATAAGATACATCGACCATATAGGGACGACATTGGTTAAAATGAACAGTTGAATCACTAACTCCATGTGCTACTGCCAAGGTTATAATTCTTGCACATTAAAACACATGATCAATTGCAATTGCATATAATAACATAGCCGAAGCAATAAATGCATTAACCTAATCTAACCATTTATTTAAGTATACTAAAATAATCCATTTACATCGCTCACATTCGCATAAAGCATAACAAAGCAAGAATGAAGTAAATTACCATAGCATTAAATCCAACATATAATGAAATCAAAGATATGTCCAAATGCCGGATAATCGGATCTCATCATGAAACATACTGTCATCTCAAAATGGCATCATCATGCAAATATGATCAACTGAACAACATAGTAATCTAACATCTATGGTATTGGAAATTAAAGTATAACATATGACCCTCAGGTCATCACAAACGTAAAAATAACATGAGTATCAAAGTAGCTCTCGTAACCAAAATATAATAAGGTACAAAATACAAACACGAGAGGCACTACAGGCAACATGGGAACCAAGCTATTTGAAAATTGTGTGTATGGTCCCCATGTTGTAAATAAAGGGGATAGTAGGCCTAATGCTTTTGAGCATTGAAATTCAGCTGCTTGCATAGAGATGTAGCTGCAGTGGACATTTTGTGAAACAATCTGCAAGGCACCTATCTTGTGCATCATCAAGCTTTGAATTGTCTTGATTTCTACCTTCTTGGCACCATCCCATTCATCAATGTCCATTAGCTGGCTCTCTCCCGCATTTGCTGTATCAACTTCTGTTTGGGCTTCTTGGTCTTTCACCTTTGTGATGGGCTTAGCCACATTTCTTAGGCTTCTTACCTCTTCATCCAATACAGCCAATCTCTGTTCTAGGACATAAGTCCTCTTCAACTTCTCCTCATACTTCTTCCTAGCATCAATGGATATGCTGTATGTTTGATACAACTGTTCTTCCAACATATCCATTTTGCTCTTCCCCATTAGTGATGCTGTGTTCATCGGATTATGGATTTGGTTACTAGACACAATAGTGACATTCCAAAATATTATATGTCTTTGCAAGGATTCTTTTTTTCTAATAAGGGTTGGCTTATTTCCCTCAGGAGCCATGCTCCATATAGCCATTGTCTTGCTGTCAATGTTGAAACCAGACCCTTGCAGCTCACTAGTAATATTGGTCTCTTCAAAAGAGACTGATTTATCTTGCCTTCTGATTTGATCGAGCATGAAGGACGAACTCAATTCCCATGTTGGGAAAAGAAGCATCCCACTTCTTGTTACCAATTCTCTAGCCTCTTCAACAGTGAGGATCTCACTATTAGGATCATACTCTTGCAACTGTTGCACTAACTCTGCAATCTTCTCAGGGGAATCTCCTGGTTGCAGTTGTAGGGAAAGCTCATTTTGCTTGATCTTGTATAAGAATGACTTGAATTCCTTTGACTTGATGAACTCATAATCCTTCATGAATTCTTGAGCCTGGATTATTCTTTCATCCAACAACTGGATTTTCAGCTTAGTCTTATTTGGGATTTTCTCATTCTCCTCTGCTTGCTTCAGCAAGAAATTATGCCTTATTGTATCTGAATTGGGATCCCCTAGGCAAAATTTGTAGTGCCTTCCGTTTGACCTTATCAGGAATTTCAATCATCTTTTGTTTCTTTTTCCCTTGTGCCCATGAAGAGCTCTCTGGCTGATCATCTTCTAAAAACTTTGAATATCTCTACAAATTTTAGAAATCTCTTAGGACTCAAGCTTCTATCTTTGGATTGTGCAAAATACTGTAGCTCAGAAAACCGTTATATCAACTTATTAATAGAGAAAAGAGCAGTAGAGAGGCATTTACATGTCTTTATGTCAACATGCGTGAAAAATCTCAATCTCTGTAAAAGTGCCAAAATCTACTTGTACTGCCAGCGTTTCAAATCTTTTTATGCACTTTTTGACAGAATATTGCTTTTAAAACATAATGAGGCTTTTAACAGTTAGTTTTTTGCTTTAAAACTCATTCTCGTGACCCATGAACTCCCTTTATTTGCTGATCCGCGATCATTTTCTGCCTTAGCATTTAACAGTGCCGACCAGACAATCACATCTTTTCACCTTCTTCGCCGCTTCGCAAACTAGTCAATGTTTTTGGTTGTTAATTGTGTGATTGGGCGCCTTAAGGATTTGACCCCTTATATAATTTCAATTGCGCGGTCGCTTCATTTTATTAACATTTTTCCTTGCAACTACGCAAATCTCCTTATCAATCACTAAGTCATAGCTTCGTACACCTTTCTTGCTTCTGGGCTTTCATTTCTGTGACCATGCGATCACTTCCTTGCTTATAATCTATTTAAGACTTCACAAGGTCGCGACTTATCTTAACTGATAACAAATTTGTCTTGCGACCGTGCGAGCAAAGGATTCTTCATGTTAACCTGGTCGTTGCTTCGTGGCTCATCTTTACTAACATTTCTTTAACATCGCGACTACGCGATCTGCTTATGTTTTGCTTTCATTTTGACTTATTCGCCTGATCGCGGTTTAAATACTTCTTTTGATCCTTAATTGTGGGACTATGCGAATGAGCATCTTTAATTGGTTTCGCCATATTGCAGCTTGCTTTGATTAACTTCCTCTTCATATCGCGTCACTGTGATTACATGCATTTTTTTCTTCAAACTTACTGTGTCGCTAGGTCACTGACCTTATAACTCTTATCCTTTTTGACAGTGTGACTGAACGAACAAATAGATTCATGCACTTTGCAGTTATGTTTGCCAAGTGGTAACTTATCCTTCTCACTACTTAGCTAGCATCGCGACTGCGCGATTTAACATATTCTCAACCATATCGCCTGGTCGCAGTTTGAAAACTAGGTACTTAACTCTGCGACCAAGCGAACAAACACCCCATTGGAGTTCATGATTGTCTTTGCCAAGTCGTAGTTCATCCTGCATATCATGACATAACTGCCTCTACCACGCGACTGAAAGATAACTATAAGTGTTTTAGCTTGGTGACTTCTTTGCCGTCAAATCTTCTAACCATCTGGTCATCCTTGCGACCATGTGAATAAAGATTCCTTATGTGCCTTTGTGTAATGTCCCTATTTTTGGAGGAGTTAATTATTAACTTAATAAAGTGATATATTTTATAAAGTCATTAAATAAAACAATCTTCTAGAGGTTGCTAGAAGAAGCGGAGAAAAAATTAAAAAGGAGGCCGACCTATCGAGAAAAAAGAAAGAATAAATAGGCATTGAAGGCTCATTGCCTATCATCGAGATTTATTATTGATTTTTGCTTATGTGCGTTGTGGAGCCTAGGGTTTCTACAAGTAGTCACAATTGGCCATTGAGAACGAAAACTCTCAATTGGTACGCAATTTTGAGGGTGTGAAAGATCACCTGAATTATTGCAGTTGTGGGAAGGATATTTCAGTCCTTTCACTTGTGCTTAATTGCTGGTTTGGAGTTTCAACTGGAGTTGCACTTTCATCAAATCATCTTCAGCATTCAGCCTCCAGCACTTGACCAATCCAGGTTCTTCATTTTAGTCTGTAGTTGTCACAAGTTCTTAGTTGGATTCAGACAGTTAGGGTTTGTCTGTAATTTGCCATGTCATAATGTTTCAGTGCTGAAAATTGCATATCATATGTAAAAACATTTTGGTGATCATTGAATGAATACATTGGCACTATTTTACATCAGTTATTGAAGCAGAAAAATTTCTTAATTCAGCAATATACTTTCAGCAATGTATTAAATCTAGGGTTTTTTAGTGGCTTGTTGGTAAGGGTCACTACACTTTGATCAGTTTCACGCAATTGTGGTCATCGTTCAGTCTTTATCTTTTGAGACCCTGACCGTGCAAACATAACATTTTGCCCAGTCGCTATGAAGGTTCATCATACCTTTCTCATTCAAGTGACCGCGTGACTGAGGTTTTATTGACTGTTTCGCTCAGTTGCGGTGTAAAAGGCAGCTGAGTGTTTAACTATTACGACTCAACGATCAAAGGGAATTTCACTGCTTCGCTAGGTCACACTATAAAATGCTACTGTCTTTTATAAGCTTCGACTATGTGATCAACTTGGTTGCTTGGTTGCACACTTAAAAACTTTAAGGGCTCACATCAAAACACCAAAATGTTAAAATAAGATACAACCATTTGAAAAATTTGAATTTGAATAGCTCAAAAAGGGCGCAGATTAAAGGAAAGGGTTTGCTAGGGTAAAGCATCTTTTATGAAGTTTAGGGAAACCCTAAGCTGCCAAGAATAGGCAAATTTTATTAGATTAGGGTTTTTACTAGAGGATTGATAACACAACATAACAAAACCCTAGCTGCACATCATAATTCAAGACATTTTCACTCTAAGATTTTCAGAAATTAGGCATAGTGAAAATGAGGGCTAACAAGAGGCACACACAAAATTACTAGATAACGAATTGATGCCATAAAGAATGTAACCATTGATGTTAATACACAATTGGTCGACACTCATGAAGGGAGTTGAGTACTTTCAAAAACAATATCTGCTGGTTCTAGTAAGGATTGAGGTGCCAATCATCAGAAAAAATGCCAAGTACAAACACCCTTGGATATAAGGAATAGAAGAAGAATAAAAAACAAACCGTCGACATTCTCCTAAATTATGAATTGAGGTGATTTATTGCCAAGTAAATCCATGATGTCGAGTCACATTGATGCCGTGTCATCTCACACATGGTACAAAGTCATCCATTTCTAGTGGAGAATATCACAATACAACTGAATTTGAGAACCTTGACAGGTGATGAAGGAGCTCTCTCAAAGCTACCTTAAACATGAACACAAGGGATGCTCTAGGGTTTTGCTGCTTGCAGTAACATGGGGACTGCTAGGGACATTCCTCACTGTCTGATCATTTTAGAAATACTGTTGGGAATGGGGATGCATCACCATGTAACCTTGGCAGGAAACATAGAAGTGCACATAATAGAGTTGATTCTAGTTCATATATTAATTATGTTCTCTAAAATAGGCTTCGTAATGGTCCACATCAGTGAATTAGCTAGTAATGCCATCTTTTTTCAACAATGCATTACCTCAAATATCCAAAATCTGTCACCAATTACCCTTGTGAGTAAGCATAGTATTGCACATAAATAGTGTCGATTCTAGTTCATATATTAATTCAGTTATCTAAAATGGGCTTTATAATGGTCCACAACAGTGAATTAGCTATTAATGCTATTTTTTAAAACAATGAATTAGCTCAAAGATCCATATCTGTCATTTATTCAGCTGCTTAATTTTCAAGCTGAAGATGGAGAAAATTATTCGATGACAAGTATAACATGGCAAAGGAAATATTCTATATTTATTATTTTTTGTCATCAATTTACTTGCTCAATTAATGTCATTCGGTTGTTTTAACAGGGCATATAAAATAAAGGATGTCATAACTAATTGGATTATATGCATGGTGTGTTGTTGCTTTCATAGATAATTCTGAAAATAAACATGATGACATAAATAATGATGTCATGATGTTATCATCATAAGAATAAAATGGGCTTTTGTTATAACTTGGATGTCTCTTTTAGTCTTTTCTAAAGATTTCCTTCGAAGATTAGGCCTCTATGTATGGCTAGATAATACTATAATAATACTTGTATTATCGTCTGTTCAGTTTTAGGTTTCTCTTACCTTTTGCATGCTTGTTTTTTATGGTGAAATATACAGTTTCCTTGATACCTCTTGTATTATCTTGTAGAGATCTTTTTTTGATTCCAATCTGATGATATTATGGTCAGGTGTCTAAAATATCATATGAGAAATGAGGAAGCTTTAGTTTCAAGTGGTACAACAAGTCTTATTGAGGCTGTTCTTCATCAAGATCCCATTGCTTTCAGTTGTAAAAAACCAGGTATACAAAATGATAGCTAGTCTTCGTCATAGTTTCTCCAATTACTTGCTTTTATTAATGCTTGTGCTTGGTCTATTCTTTGTTGTGGCATAAATCAGCTATAACATGCAGATTGTGAGATGGACTTAGAATACATGTGTATTCATGCATTCTAGGAAGTTTTGCTTGATGTGAAAAGAGTGGTGGAAATTGTGGATTTTTTAGGAAAGCACATATTGGAAGTCCTTGAATTTGTTTTGTTATAAAATAAAGCAGAGTTTGGTTTGATCTGTTTTTGAGGCTGTTAGTTAAGCTTCTATATTAGTAATAATATATTCCTAAAAGAATTTTCTTTTACTATGAATGTGACATCATATAATCTTTTGCAACTTCAGTTGGTGCTCAAAATTGCTCTTGGTTCTTTAGACAATTGCTGTATGTCTGGATTCCCTTCACCATGTTGTAAAAGGAGTTGTTGCTACACAAACTAAATGTCATTATTTATCTTGTTAAATCTTCTCATTTGTCATTTGTGCTTTCAGTTGTCTGGTACTATATAAAAATAATTACTTGCCTTATTTGAAATACTCTTGCTTGTTCAATATCTTATTGTTTGAATTTCTCAGGTATTGACAACCTGCGGGGTTCTCAGCATTCTTCAACTGATAGAGGTTCTCAACAATATCAACACAGTGGAACTCCAACAAAAAATAATCATAAAGGGTCTTCTGCCAATCCTCAAGTAATCTCTGTGAGACATATGCACATCAATATGTTTTTAGTTGCTCCTACTGTATCATAAACATTTTAAGATGGCTTTGTTAAGATCTCCTGGTTGGCTTTGGATGAACTGTAGATTGATTTTCTGAATGATAATAAATTATCCGCTCAGACATTTTTTAGTTGTTTTTTCAAAATGGTAAGAGGAGTTAATTGAATCCCTGTTTATATATATTTTGAGCATTTTATGAGAACTTCAGGTTATACGTGTTTGCGTGATTTCCCTTGGAAATCTTCATAATGTTATTCTGTGGGGACATGTAGGCTTCTGAAGAGACTCTGTTATAAGGGGTTGTTTGGCAATGGATGAGATATGGCTTGAAACATGTAATCATGATTATTTATCTGATCTGTCTACATGTATAGAGTGGGAATTTTTTCATGCTGGAGAGCGCATCTGCTTGTGTAACCATTATATTGATGATGTGGTTGTAGCAAACCCAGGATATCATTAAGCAACTTTGCTTTTATTTATTCCTTTTGGTACTGGTTGGTTCTCTCTTTGCGGTCTGATTTTGTTTTTATATTAATATAGTCAACATGAAGAGGCAATTGCGAAGTAATTTGGATATCAGTCAATAAGTGTAAGCATTTTGCTTCTAATTTTGGTATCTTTGTAATTAAAATCTGTAGTTGATAAAATACTCATATATGCTAATGTCTGTACAAGTATTTCATCTTTAGTTGCTGTTAGATTTTACAATAAACTGTAGCTGCGAGAAACTAGGCTTTATGGTGAGGGTTAATGGATATAAGCCACTCACTTCATATGCTGCTTACTAGTTATAAATGCTAGAATTGTGTGTGCTTTGTTTAGTTATGTTGTTGAGGTTGGTTTGGTGGATCCATTAATTGGTGATAAAGCTCTATATGTACCGTATGTGAAATTTTTTTTGCATCACATTTGTAATTGTTCTTGTTCCAGCCTGGTTGAGTTGGGAGGAAGCGTTAAAGCTAATATGTAGGCTTTGATTCATAGATGAAACAAATGTTACCAAGGCTGGCGTGGACATGTTTGTGTTACTCCATGAAGAGATTCCTTGTGTGATCCTAGCCATGATAGTTACTCCATAGTTTGAGGCTCTGTGGTCCTAGCCATGATAGTTACTCCACAGTTTGATTTTTCTCACTTCTGCAACTCATTCCAGCTGAATCATCGATTTCCTACGGTTCCAGTGGCTCCAGAAAATGCATTTGTTCAAACTTAATGGCTGTCACAGATGTGCATGTAAACTCCATAATCAATCAATGTGATATTGCTGGGTTCGTTATAGCCAAGGAATTTGAATAGGGCTCCTTCTTGGTCTTCCAGAAGCATATTTCAATTCTGCACATTGTCTTACTGTCCTTATGTGAATGCTATAAGTCGTCGTACTCTCGTGATGGCCCTGTGGTCCTAGCCACAATATTTGCTGCACATTTCCCTCACTTCCGCAACTTCTTCCAGCTGAATCGTTGGATTCCTACAGTCCCAGTGGCTCCAGAAAATTACATTTGTTCTATCTTAATGGCTGGTAATTTCTATATGTCTTTGTCTTTTCCAAACTTGTAGTTTCCTGTTACCTCTTGAGCACTGAGTGACGAACTTCGCTTTCATAGTTTCCTGTTACCTCTTGAGCACTGAGTGACGAACTTCGCTTTCATCCAGATACATGGCACCTGGTTTGAATGGTGATTTTATCTGTTACCTTCCAATGTCAAATAACAATATTGGAGTTCCCTGTGCTTAGCCTTTGCGTTCTGTAGTCTGTTTTCAGTTGTTCCTGTCCTGTAGCATCATTTGGTGGTATTTGTTGACACATTCCTTTGTCAATTTTTTTTTTCGTTTTTAACCAAGCCCAAAAAAGATAACACCAAACACTTCTTAGATGTTTTGTCATTCTTTGATTCATGCTCTGAAAAGGAATCAACTGTCACAATGAACTATCCTGAGGTCCTCTCTCAGACCTGAAGAGAGTGTGTTCTTCTGAAGAAAAAACTACATTTCCTTCAGAAGCTGCAGTTCCTGTAAACTCTGTCAACAACTTTTTTTTCCTATTCTCTGTCTGTCTTCTGAGTCGATACCCGCCTCTCTGATATTCCCCTGCTTAACTTAACTCCCCCTGTCTTCTTGTATTGCTTGATAACCCCACATAGACCAATATTCATTTTCTCACTCTATTAAAATATCCGTTCTGGTTTTGTCTTGAATAAAAATATGAATACCAAGAAATATATTAATAATGTTATTAGATGCTAGTGGGGGATTAGCATCTAATAATAAACTTATAATTTGATTTAGTGATTTGGGAGGGGGACATTCAGACAATGCCTATTAGGCGAAGTGCCTCATACTTTTATCACTATGTTATTGTGGCTTTTGTCAGTTTGACAGTTGTAGTTCAAACCTGCAGTCTTTGGGCATTTTGTTGTAATAGTATATTTAATTTATATCATATTCAAGTTGATAATGAATCATAGAAGCAATCAAATTTCAAGTCTAGACATTCATGAACATTAAGTTGTTTGAAGAGTGAATTCTAATTTTTGTTTATTAAGGATTCTTTAATGTATATGTTATAGTCTTACTGGTGTTATCATATGAATATCTGAAATTTCTCTATAATTTTAAAATATTCTTTAATTTTCTATACAGTCACCTTGCGGTCCCCAAAAATAGCCTAATAGATAATCTGTCCTTGTCTCTTGTTGTCTATATCCTGAAAACTTTGTGCAACATAGGTTATTTTATATCATGAAAATTATATTATCCCCTTATGGATTGTTGACGATTAACAACAGAGTGTAGTTGCACATAATAAGCAACCATTGTTAATTGCAACCAAGTATAATTTGGAGTTGTAGTTTTCAGTTTGGCTAAGTGTCAACTGAAGACACAAGACATATATATTTGAAGATTGATTAACCAATCATATAAAATCTAATTATTCATATGATTTTCATCCATTTTTTTCACTATGTTAGCATTAGAGCCATGATCATGGTTTGTGATATATCCTTTTCCGAAATAAGAAATAATAATAAAATTTATAATGATAAATTATAAATAATAAAAATATAACTAAACAAATGAATTATTATAAACTATAATAGTTAATTACAAGGTTGTTATCCATCAAGATGCAAATACGATCAACATTAGTGTAATTAATATATAAAAATAATATGGAAATACGTTAAGAGCAATGAATATAATAGATAAAGTGATAAACCATTGTATTATGAATAGGTGAGTTCAAACACAAAATATTTTTTAAATGTTTAAAGAGCATTGGAGGTGTAGAAGGGGAATCAAGTCCATTCCATAGGGAAATATGGAAAAGATTAGATTACATAATATATTGGATCTTCATCAAATAGATTACTTTATTTCAGATAGATGGATTTTGGATAATAAGAAAGAGGAATCAGTAATAATTATTCATTATGAATACACTTCAAGGAAGAGATGAGAAAAAGAAATGAATAATCTACAATACTGAAAGAATTGTGTGACAGCAAATTGTGCTGTTACATATCTCCAAGTTTAATATCAGAATGTTCTTATAGGATAAGAGATCCTTCTATATATATATATATTTGTAATAGTGAAATCATATATATATATATATATATATATATATATATATATATATATATATATATATATATATATATGTGGACCAATATTCACTTTCATTCCATATTTTGATCTGCTCGATTGAGCCTTTACCTATTTGACAAACATCAGTTGCAAATCTTCTTATATAAATCTAAGTTACTGGTTCAGTTCCGGGTACTGCCACGAGTTCAATATTTGTTCAATTTTTTTTGGGTTGGGTTTGGATTCGCTTTGGGTTCGTCTATACAAGAATATATATTTTTAAATACATTCAGTACATATCAGTCCCTGTTAGGAGCCCTATTAGGAGATTCCAACCCTGTTATGAGTTGTGCCAACCTTGTTAGGAGTTGTAGAAGGTAGATGGACCTATTGTCCAAATAGCTTTAGGGGTAGAACCACCGAACGCATTGTCCAATTGGTCTCCGTATTATTCCTTGTAGAATAATAGAATAAACTGTACTTTTACTTCCTCTGTCTTGTCAACCAGACTTCTCTTCTGATCTTGTTACCAGATCTCCAGCTTTGTACCCAATAATCCCTTGGATTGCTTAGTTGCATTCACCAAATGCTTTGCTTTTGTTCGCACACTTCACACTTCATACATATCATCCACACTTGATTCTCTTTTTCAAACAAGGAAAATAACCTTCCTTTATACCACGTCCTCAAAACAATTCCTTGAGTTGGCCTTGAGGCTTTCCTAGTTAATTATAATAGGACTTCATTAAGATAATTAATTATTTTACAGTTACACAACATTGTCAGTTCACAGTCTTTACAACTTACACGTGCAACCTCAAACCTTGTGCATTTGCTGATGTCACCATCAACATTTCAATTGTCACTGTCTAACCTCCGATATCTAGATTCTATCTCTGTTAGGAGATACAAATCAAACATCAAAAATTGCTTCTCAGGTACTCTGTTTGCATACTGTTCTCTGTAAATCAACCATATCTTTTGTATATCTTCGACTTTCTTGATGCCCACTTAACCACTTCATTTAGGACATAGTGTCAAACATGTCTGTAACCGCGCTTAACCTGATTATCAATATTTCGTCCGTATGACCTCATTCTCTATTTGCTACTCTGTCAGTCTTTACAAAAACCATACTATGTTGACATCAATGACAAACACATTCATAAATGCAACATGTTAATCATAAACAATCTCTGCAATGCTTAGCATACTCCCCCAAAGGAATACCATCAACATTCATTCTAACAATCTCCCCCGTTGGCATTGATGGCAACATGGATGAAAAACATCTATGTTCCAAGAATACCAAATCAACACTTTGTTGCTGTTGCTGTTCTCTTCTTTTCAAATCGTCTTCATTAATCAAATCTTAAATCCTTTGGAACACTGCGCTAATTGCATCTCTTCTTTAGGATTGGCATTAGTTGTTCACACTTTGACTCTTAGGAACAACTCTCAACATTCTATGCAATATCTCCCTCATTAGAGGATCTTCTCCCCCATTCATGGTACTTCACTCTCCTCCTTCATAGGAGATGTTTTTCATGCATACTCTCCCCCATTGACATCAATGAAAAAGGCTTCATTATGTCAATCATCTGCTCCAAGTCTTCAATCAGCTCAAGCGTCCAAAGACACTGTTCTAGACCAACTGCAAAGAGTCTTAGATGATTGCTCATCTCAGATACTCCCCCATATAGGAAGCATCGACATTCAATCCAGTCAAACAATAGTGCTCTATACCACTGGATTGCTGCAATTTCTACATCATCTACTCGGAAGTAGGCAAGGGCGTAACCCCAAGTATACCTTGCAAGCACTCAAATGTATCTTTAGGTAAGGGCTTCATAAAGATATCTGCAATTTGCTATAGTACTTACATACTACAATTTGATTTCTTTCTCAGCAACTTTCTCTCTCAAAACATGATACTGAATAGATATATGCTTAGTCTTAGAATGCAACATAGGATTCTTAGAGATACTCACTGTATTTGTGTTATCACAATGTATAATAACAGGTTTTGAAAACTCTATTCCAATATCTTTCAGCATTTGTTTCATCTACATGATTTGATTACAATTATTTGCTGCTGTTACATACTTTGCTTCAGTTGTACTTTGTGAAATACAATCCTATTTCTTGCTTAGCCAAGAAACCAATCTTCCTCCAAGGAAAAATGCTCCAGCACTAGTGCTTTTTCTATCATCCATACTGCTTGCCTAATCAACATCAATATAAGCACGTAAAGTAAAATCACTTGATCTATCATACCATAATCCATAGTCAGGTGTACCCTTTAGATATTTGAATTATCCTTTTTACTTTTGTATAATGTGATTCTTTAGGACCAACTTGAAATCTTGCTACCATCCCAATTACATTTGCTATATCTGGTCTAGTGTGAGTCAGATATTGCAAACCTCCAATCAGAGATCTATACTTCTTTTGCTCAATTATAAGTGTCTCATCTTTGCTAGATAACTTAGGACCAATTATCATAGGTGTACCAATAGGTTTACAACTTTCCAAACCAAATCTTTTCAACAAGTCTTTCAATTACTTAGCTTGTGATATATATTGCGAAGTAATTGGTAAAATATTTGCTTGTTATTAACAGAGGCCAAGAGGTCATTATATACAAAAGAATGGAATGATGTTTCCTTAGAAAATGATCGTAAAGAATAGAAACATTGTATTCTAGCCGAAATAAAGCTAAAAAAGCTACAACTAACTAAAGCTAACTAAATATCAGAAACATTATAATATTTACACTAGATTACAAATAGATTACCATTAACTAATAATAGACAATTATCTATTATTGTACTAATGGTTAATCTATCTACAACACCAAGATGCCCTTTGAATTTGACAAACTTATCAGGACCAAGAGGCTTGGTGAGAATGTCTGTAGTCTCATCTGTGGTAGGAGCATACTGCAAATTTATTGTCCTGTCTTCAACCAGTTGTCATATGTAGTGATAGTGAACATTCACATGCTTGGTTTGTTCATGAAAGATTGGATTTTGTGCTAACTTGATAATGCCTTCTTTATAAACAAACACAGTAGTCGGTCCTATTGGTGACATTTGCATATCCCCATGCATTCGACGAAGCCAAACAACTTCACATCCTGCCTTAACAGTTCCTTTGTATTCCGCCTTTGTAGAGGAGAGAGAAATTGCCTATTTTTAATTCGTGCAGTTGCATAAAAAAGGTTCACTTTTTTGGGCACTAAAATGGCCATATCTTTTGATTGACAACTCTGATTAAACCCCAAGTTAGATCAAATTGAAGGAAGAACTGAAAGCAATGATTTGAGCAAAACAAAAGGATTAAAAACCAAGAAACACACTAAAAAACGAAAGAAATGACGATAAAGGCCTCAAAAATCAAGCACAGACTCGACAAATAGAAAAAGAAAAAGTCTTGACGAAAGCCTTCAATAAAAGAATTTGCTATGTGAATTGGAGTTGATCGATTGATCAACATTAACCAATTGAATAACAAATTCAACTTAGAGAAATGTGAAACTAGTTTGAAAAAGTTTCGTACTGTTACCTATGTTATATATTGTTTGCAAATTTTCAGTCATAATATCAAACCCTTTCATGAACTAGAAAAACTTGATATACAAAATTTGGACTATATAAACTATAATATTATGTGTTGTGTTGTAATAACATGGTGTGAGACAGGACTCAATGAGTGTTTGACAAATAGATTTTTTTATTCAGCACAATGCTTGGAAATATCAGTCAAAACCTGACAGTTTTATAAATGGAGGATGGATAAGTCATTCTTTAACTGGCTTCAGAAATGTTTTTCTGCCACTTCTGCTTTTTGGGGGCAGATTTGGGGAGCACTCGCTGAGATTGCCTCAACGTGAGACTTCTCAAATGTTGTCCAGTTGGAACCTCATAGACTGAGATGCCATGTGAGCTGTAATATAAAACTATGCAATAAATGTGTAACTTTGATTTATCTCATCTATATCCAATCATATGATCAGACCCTTTCATGAGCTAAACAAAATTGGTATACAATAATGTTGTGTTTTCTAGGTGGTGATAACATGCTGGGAGACATGACTAACTGAGTGTTCGATAAATAGATTTTTCAACCTAGAGCTTGGAAATATCAGTTGGAACTTAGCAATCTAATATATGGAGATGGATAAATAACTATTTAGACTGGCTTCGTAATTGTTTTTCTGTCAATTCTGTCCTTTTGGGGCAGAATTGAGGAACACTCACTGAGGTTGCCTCAACTTGTGACTTCCCAATTTTTTTCCAATCGTAACCCTACAGACTGAGATGCCATGCGAGCTATCATACAAAACTTTGCTATAGTTTATCCCATTTATATCCAATTGCAACAGTATAATGGTGTTTGAGATTGACATAACCATGTTAGATTTTACAAGCTCATGCTAAATATGCACCTATTTACTGCTTTTATTTTGTATTTTCAGGAAGAGTGCCCCACTAGTATGGTTAGATACACGTGAATTATTCTCCCTGACTCTTCCTTTCCTCTCTCATTTTTTTCAAAATATAATTTATGGCAGGGAAGGCATGAATTTCATTTTAGTAATTTTCTTTGGCATGTTTTGAAGCATTTGTTATAATTTTACTTTTTAATTCTAATCGAATTGTTACAAAATTCAGGATATGCAAGCACCTCTATCTGCAACAAAGTCAAGGTTAAGAAGAAAAAATGCTACTGAAACAAATAATTCGGGGGAGAACACACCTGGAATTGTTGATCATGATAGGGGTTTGCAACTGTGCTCAATCTGCACTTGCTCTATCTTAGTTTGTTTAGAGCCATTTGAAATTAATTATCACTTTGTTTGTCTCCAGATACTGGTGTTGGCCATTTCTGTGAAATTGTGGATGGGTTGCTTGAAAGAACAGAGCTACACAGTGAAGAAGATGGAGAAGGATCTTCATGCATTCCCTTTTCTAATATCAAAGTTATTGAAGAAGAGGTTATGAAAGCAGATTTGAGGAGAACTTTAAATCTTGTTCCAATTGGGCATATTGTGAAACTGTTGGATTTACTTGGGCAGTATGTATGCCACTCATGCGACAAGGCTCTAGGTGATGGAGATGATGTGAGCTTTCTCAGAACTTCTAGTTTGCATGATAGGATTAAATTAAATTCCTTGTTGTTGATGTTGTGTACACAGTTGAAATCCTTGAGAAAAATTCATTATAAAAGGCTTAACATTTAACATTTGACTGTTGGAGATCTTTGTGCAACATCTGATTGTAATTATGTTTCTTTGCTGTCATATTGAATTTAGTGGAAGTAATGAATTATTAATCTCTTTCATTAAGGTGAATGATGCCACTTTTCTTTTATTGACCATATATCTATTAATGGTTCATCAGTTACAAGAGCATGTCCCAAAAACATTTCCCTCTAGATGTTTATAAAGCACACACATTTATGGTTCTTTATTTCTACTGGAATGAAGTCAAGGTCAACATTGGAGATTGATTATACTTGGCAGTGAAACTGCTGACAATACATCATTATCGTCATTTAGATATATTACAACTTTTCTGATGAGTAAAGCTGAAGGTAAGTCTCAGCAGAGGGAAGTAGTGTCCAAATCAAGCAATGCGATCTGCTATGTAGATTTTGCTCAGAAATGATAAGGCTTCTCACTTATAGGGTCTACTGTTTCTAGTTTGGTAAAGCTATTTTGGGATCAAGAATATATTTTCATTACCAGTGTATTATTTTACCATCAGATATGGGGTAAAAAGTTTAATGATTGCTAACTATGCGAGTATGCTGCGATAATGTTGGGGTCCTAGCTGACTAGTTGGTTTAGTGCTGGGTGAGACATTGTTTAGTTTCGTAATCTGAATATTGAGCAGAGATTTAGTGAAACTGTAATCAGTTTGCATGGCCCCAGCCTTGTTCTAAGGAATTGTAGCTACTTTGCAGGAATTAAGTAGATATTAATTCAGGGCACTTAAATTCGCATGCACATAAATGGCCACCACCAGAATTTCATGGAACATCTTAAGAATTTTGGCTTAGTTGGAGTACTTACTTTATTTTGTGTTTTATAATGAGCTAATAATTGGCATGTGTTTATTGAAATTTTCTAAGTTGCTGGTTCGAATTCTGGTACAGATGCGGGTTTGAGATTTGGGTTCGAAATTCATCTATATTTTTTTAGGCTTGGGCTTAGATTCGTGTTGGGTTAATCCGTACAAAAACATATGTTTTTGAAAAATATGTATGTCTGTATATATATGCAACAAGAAATAGATCCATACTTGAATCTGCTAATAGTAAAGGAACATAGCAAAATACACAACCAAATCTATGTTTCAGTTTAATAGGACATTAACTGCATCATTTAGCCATACATACAACTTGATACACTTGCTTGATCACATGCATGGAAAATATTTCCATATCAAGGGGACAATTTGATAATGAAAGGAATTGTCAAAAGATAAGTGCAGTTATCTGAATTTTAATTTTGTATTGGTTAGAGCATTTCTAACCAGGCTATATCAAAAGTTGAGATAAATATTTGAAGTCCCGGATTTGAAGATATCATATCTTTTTAAGGACATTCCTCTATAATCATCAATTTAGAGGTCACCTATTGTCAATTCGGATTTCCTTTATAAGAAAGTTTTCAGTTTCATACACAAATGAATAAATGACATATAAACATCTTTTTTGGTCTTTTCGTGGTCACAATAGGGTTGGGAGGACAAAAAAACACTTTTAAAAAATCTAAAAAAATGTTCTGAGACCAAATCCAGCCCAGATCTAGATAGCAAATTCTTCAGAATTCGTTGCAAATTCTGCCCGCGTTCCTCTGACAGAATTTGCAGAAAATTCATAGCTGTGCAAGAGAATTTGGAGAGAATTTGACAAGGACCAGACTTTGTACAGAATGAACCAGACTTTGAGGGTTGCTGGAGAGAATCTGGTAACTTAGGAAATTTTTATAATGCACATGTCAAAAAATTTAAATTAATGATGTCATGATCACTAAGGTCTTGTTCTGAGTGGATTCAAGATACCTTTGCAGGATTTGAGACTTACCTAGTAATAAGGGCATTATTTCAAGAAATCATCATGCTTCATACAGAGAATTGGTAATTTGGGCATTGATTTGGCAGCTACTTCCATTTAAACCATACTTGTTTACAAACTGCTCAGAAGGTCTATCTCTCAACAACAGTAATGGTTCTGTACACAAAGAATTAAAAATAGGTTACTAACATCACACGCTTATGTTGAACCAGCATTGAACAGATATATAATGAGGCAATCTCCAAGTTACCCTTGTAATGCATTTTGGGCCATTTTACTTTATAATTATTAGTTGACTCTGCTATTTTGCAGTAATCGTTTCGAAAATAAATTGAAATAGCGCAATGAGCTGCATATGAACTTAATACTTTTCTCTTTTGTAGGGAAAGAGTTTAGTCCAGTTGAAAAACATGTTACGAGCTAGACAAAAGGGTTTCATACGTAGTGTAGATTTATCACTACTTGAACATAAATCTTATCTATTCCAATGAGTTGATGAAATTGTTGGTTATAATATAAAACATGCATGAAATGGTCCTATTGCCCATGTTTTTTATTCATAAGTGCATTCGTAAGGTAGATTATATCAGCAAATAGAGAAGTAATATGGTCTCCAATGGAGCAAACCCAGCCTTGACTAGGATAAATGTAATGGGAGAGAAACTTCAGAAAAGTGAGGGATCACCTTCTCAAGCCACTAGCTCCTTGCAATCTTATAGAGGGTTCTCGTGATTTGAGGTCATCACAGGCATAATACACCATTTAGACAATTCTGAAACACCTACATAATTATGCTACTTCTCTCTAGCCTTGTATTACAATTATCCTCAATACAACTGTACTTTTGCAAATGAGTACACTTACAGTCAATTACAGCTGAAAGGGCCCCCCTTCCAAATGCCATACAAGGGGCAATATAGGCAAGAATCACAAGAGAGTTTAGGAAGTACAGTTTACTAAATCATTAAAAGATGGAACATCAAAATGCAGCATGCCTCATGGTGTCTAAGGTAGTGCCTCTCCATGTGTTTAAGGCCTTCGAGACTACATACTCCTTTATGGCACATGCCATTTTAACAATTTTAGCACCATGTATTTTGCAACACCAACTCCTTTCTATTTTTAACCAAACCTTTATATTTTGAAAAGATAACAGGGAAGCGAAAGAATCCAACAAGTTTAAATGATGAGGTCTATGGAGTTTTTTAGTTTTTATGAAGACTTGGCACTTGCTCTTCCTCTTACTCTTGCGCACACTCTTTCTACTGTTCAAAACTCAACTGACAAAGACTGGGCTAATACGATCACTTTCCTGTATCCTGATTCCTGTTTTTCACTATTTTTCTTTATTGCTTAAAGTGTGAATGGGGCCCATAAACCATTATGGTTAGGGTTATTGGCACAAATATCAAGTAATATTCTTGATTCTTTTTCTATGTACTTGTGGAGCTGAATAATGTGGGGAATGCATGAGCGTTTTCAAAGTTTTCAAGCTATGCAATTGACTCCAGAAAGGGTCTCGTGAATGTCTTGGAAATAGGTGGACACCTAAAAAACATCCCATCTTAGGTGGATACCTTAAAGACATCCACTCTTTGGAGGAAACTTCTTTGCGATGCCCCTTGATTGGTGGTGGTAGTTGGCAGATAGTGGAGGAATGTGTACTAGAGCCCCCAGCTCTCAAGGCTACCCCTGTATGGCTGGTTAGTTGCGGGGGATGTCCTTGTGGAATATGTCTAGAATTGAGGTGCTTTCACTAAGAAAGCAATTACCATAGGCAAAGGTAGCTGATACATATGTGCTAATTCAAATTTGTGGTTGAGAATTGCAGATTCTTAATCTGAAATGTCCTCTGGCACCTGCTCAATATTAATATCAGTCAGCTGTGCTATGTTTTGTGCAACCTTTTTCTCTTTTCTTTACCTCATACTCATTTATATAATTAACCCAATCTTCCACTGTGATACTTAAAACCAACAGCAGGACATTTTTCAGGCACCAAATTCATCTAGGAAACCCCCCATCATGTGTGGTCTTCACAACAAGAAATGAAGATCTTAGTTTTGCCTGGAATGTTCCATTATTATCATTCGATTGCTTGTGTTTTTCAGAAGCAGGTAAGTAAAAAATGCAAAACCACAAACCGTGATATACACAAAGGTGGGAAAATGAATATATCAGTCTACCTGTCTTGCAATCACTGCCCTATCCTGTTCTGAAATTCTGAGGTGAGGCTGCTCATCCATCTTTATTGTTGAATGCATCATGAAAACATTGTTGTCCCTGTAGTAGTGTCTTAAATGCTTATTATACACTAGCTGTGCTAGGTGCTATAAATCTTAGTGGTGTTGAATATCCTTTACTGTACACTAGCTGTGGTAGGTGCTATAAATCCTAGTGGTGTTGAATATCCTTGTTTTATATAATCCAGAAAAGGATCCTGTTTTGGCCATGACATAGACCAATTAGACAATCACTTGAAATTCACGACTCCATTCAAATTCTTTAGCTTCTGATGTATTTTCTAGATTAAAATACACCTTATCAAAATGAACACACCTGTCAAATATGCAATTCATGCTAAAAAGTGCCCATGGCTTAAATATTCGATTTCCTTCTCTTTATCACTTGGTTAAGTAAGGTAAGCATAAGGGAAAGTTCCTCTAGTGTTTCATTAATTTTTTATTGTTTTGTGGATGTTTTTGAAGTATTCATTAATTCAATGATTGTTGACATGTTTTTGGCATTCAAGAAGATTTTTATTCCATTCTTCCTTGCATTTGCTTAAATCAATTATTTTATTTCTATTTATTGGAATTCGTCGAATAGGACCCTGTGAGAATTTGAAGCAAATTTTGTTGACTTCCTTTAGTCGGCACAAGCTTAAAGCGAATTTGAAATGACTTTGGGTGAATGCGGTCCTTGTCGATCAATTGTTGACTTTTTAATGAAATTTTTTAGCATTGTTTTTGCAAAATGTAAACCTAAATGCATACAAGACATTATTAATTAAGAATACAAGATATTTTAACACACGACGTAGGCATGATTGGGGGGCATTACTATTATACACTTACGACAACGGGGCATTTGTTTTTAATATTTATCATTGCATTCTCGGTGCTCACATTCACAATAGGCATAGTCTAAGTTCTCACTTGCAACAAGAGCTTCTCATTCTCAAAGTGTCTACAGGCTAAGGTGCAAGTGTTTACAGGCAAGGTGTAAATAGTGATAAAAATCTACAGGTAGGGTTTGTAGCTTGTTTGTTTTTAAAAGTTGTTTGACTTGCTTTTTACAAAATGAAATGATGAAGATGCATATGATATTCATCTATGAGTAAAAAAAAAAATGCAACTTTATCATTGTAATTGGTCAGTATAAGATACATATTCTATAGTCAGCCTGTGAAACTTTTTAATATTTTTTTACTGTTTAGTTTTACAAAATGAAACGTGCTCTTTGGTTTAATTTTCTTTTTCACTTTGTGTGTTGTTTGTAGATTGAAAGAATGGTTGTAAGTGTTTCTAGTACCAAGAACTCCCGCTTTAAATTAGACAATTGTCTCCACTATGGAAATATGTGGAAATTGTTAAACCAATGACATGTGGAGGAGGTTACGCGTGGATTTGAAGCCATTGCATAGAGGAATATAGTAGCTCATAGTAGAGTGAAAACATGTTTGTGCTTTATTCCTTAAGAAGGCATCGAATTTTCTACAAGGGAGCCATGAGTTAATGGGTTACTACCTAAAACCCTTCTTCCAAACTACATCGTGAACAAGTATATTGAAGAGAAAAACCAAGTAGATGAAGCAACTAGGCATGCTAATTCTCATCCTTTTCAAAATGCAGAAAACGAAAACAAAACACCATCTCTGGCTTCAATTTCTAGTCCCAATAAGCTACCTTCAGAGGGCCATCCATTCTTGTGTGCTCCTTAAGAACTAGTTGCAAATAAGAGAGCAAAGGTGCCCTTGGAAATATCATTCTTCAATGAAGCTAGAGATATTGTCAAGGAAGACATAGCGAGATGCATCTATGTAAATGGATTGTCATCTAGTGTTGTTCGCTCATCATATTGGCAAACAATAGTGAGATGAATTAATGAGGCTACAAAGGGGTTCAAGGGCTAGGGTTATGAGAATGTATGCACTACTTTATTGGATAGAGAGGTGGTCAATGTAGAGGCTACCATGCAGCCCATCAAAGATTCACGGATCGAAAGAAAATGTGACCATAATATCTAATGGATGGAAAGATGTGAGAAATTGTCCTTTGGTCAATGTTATTATTGTGTCCAATAGGTGCAATGCTTCTTAAAGCTATGGGTTGTGAAGGGAAGGTGAAGGACAATCCTTTCATTACAAACTTTTTCATCCAAACCATCGAGCAAGTTGACCCTCAAAATGTTGTTCAAGTAATAATCGTCAATGCGAAGAATTGTAGGGCTGGCGGATTATTGGTTGAGGAGTGATTCAAACACATTTTTTGGACACTCTGTATTGCGCACTCACTCAACCTAATGCTGCGAAAAATTGGCTCTAAGATTGAGTGGATCAAGAAAATCTATGAAGATGCTTAGGATATCAAAATGTTCATCATAAATCACCATACGATGCAAGCCATATTTAGACAATTCTCGAAATTGGAGTGCTTGAAGGTAAGCTAAACTATTTAAAATATAAATATGTTTGGAAACTTAATCACTTTAGTGAATTTTTGTACATTTTAAATTTTAAATTTTAATCTTGAGTTTAATTTATAATTGTTTTGATTTTAAAATTGGTTGTTGAGATGTGCTTTGCTGCTAAAACTATTGTTTGAGATGCCTTGTCAAGGTTAGAAGCACCGTCTAGAATGGTAATCAGTGTTAACTGGAGCATATGAAGGCAATCTGATAGTGTCAGGGCAGCTGCCATTAAGGCAATGCTACTAGATGAGTCTTGGTGGGTTTATGTTGAGTACTTCTTGTGGTTCACTGAGCACATATTAAGCATGATCTGAGACACTGACATGGATAGGCCTTGCTTGGATGAGGCATATGATGGCATAGACTCCATGATTGAGGATATTAAAAATATCATAAATGAGAGTGAGCAAGATCCTTAAGAAAAGTTCTTCAAGGAACTATAGATTATCATTGTAGAGAGATAGAACAAAATGACTACTCCTTTGCATCTACTTACCTTTGCATTGAGCCTTATGTTCTATAGTCAATTGGTGCTAAGGGGAAGTATCACTAGAGTTGCCCCACACAAAGATTCTAAAGTTTCTCAAGGGTACAAGGCTGCCCATTGAAGACTTTCCTGAGCACATACGACCTACAATGAGGTTTGAATTCTCGAGCTTTGCAAGCACCGATGATTGTGGTCTTGATGCTCTTGAAGACAAGAAATGCTGATGCTCATAAATGGTGGTACTACGATCGACAAATGTATTAGCACTTGCAACCCACTGTCATCAAAACTTTATCCCAAGTAAGTTCTTAACTCTTAAGATTCTTATTTCTAAATTCTTGTTGATGAATATTGAATTTTATTTTTATTTTTATTATTATTTCCTCAACTCTCTAATTTCAAAATTGTAAATCTTGATAGGTTAGTAGTTCATCTGTATCCGAGAGGAAATGGGGCACATACCCCTTCATCCACATAATAAAATGCTTGGTCTTTGTGTATTCAAACTTGAGGTTCATAACACACAAAGACCATGCTTACCAAAAAGGGGAGGCAAAGCAGTGAGATGTTAAACTAGAGTGTGTGGAGTTGGAAGACCACTTTGACGCACTTGCGATTGATGTTGGTGATTACGAGCTACAGTGATGTTGAGGCTGATCCTAAGGATGAGTTTGAAGTTGCTAGTATTGATGTTATGTCATTTGAACTAAAGCGGTAATATATGTGGTGGTGTATTTTGCTTAGTTGCTTTAATAGGTAATAGACTTTTGGCAATGCTTTAATATTAATATTGTGGTGTATGAACTTATTTGCTGCAATATATGTGTGTGTGTGTGTAGTACAGATGAACCCAAAATGACAGCAGACCCAACCCCTCCAAAATTTGGATGAATATCGAATGCAAATTTGGAACCCACATTTGTACCAGAATCTAAACTGACAACATTTTTTATTAAGGTTCATAGTGCCATGTGCAAGCAACGATGAACTATTGGTTTTGAGCGAGAGTCTGCAAAGTATTAGCTTCAATAACCATTTGGCAGCCTTCTAGGAAATTTAATTTTATCCTTTGCTCTTTTTGTCTAGTTGCGACTTCTGTACATCATGTATTGAAGTTTCATATTTTTGATCTGTGGACACCAGTACTGAAGGGAAATCTGACTTGGAAATATGATAAAACCTCAGGTATCAAATTCACAATTTTAAAGTTTTATCTATTTACTAAAAAATTACTAAAAAATTGTAACTGTTTTGATTAAATCTACTATATTTGAGTTTTTTGGCACACCCTAGGAACATTTGGATATGTTTAGCTGATGTGTTTGCATCATTGACAACTTTTGTTAAACATTTATAAAGCTTTGAAAACTCTTTAATTCTTTGAAACTCCCTGCACAAAGACTGGAAATCTATGCCAAAAATGCCAAAAAACATGGAAATTATTCAGAATTTCTAGGTTGGAAATCTATACTGTAGACACGAGAAAAATGATGTGAGGAAACACAATGATCAACATCCCTTTATTGCATGAAATGCTTCTGATATTGCCTTTTGAAGTGTTTTCTCCCTCAAGTTATGTATTCGGGAGCAGGTTATTCCCTTTCATTTTTCAATATCTTGTTTGCTCGTAGAGGAGGTATGTTCTTTCCTGCTAGAGTAATATTTATTATGTTTAAGAGTAGAAACTTGGACAATTTCGGGTCAACTCCATGCTTATGAACTTTTTGGACCTTTTCCTTTTTAAACATAAAACTTGGATAACCTTCCTATAGTTGTGCACCTACACTATCTCCTTGATATTTGAAAAGGAAATTATAATCCAAACTTGGGTCACTGCTGTATATGTCATGCAGTTGGACGATCTCTACCAATGAAACTTACACAGTGTGCACATTCACGTATAAAGTGTGTGTGAAGTCTTTATGTTAGTTTTTCACTTGCTATTTTTATTAGCCCTTGAAGTGGCAAGCATTTCACATTTATGCTGTGATTTGTAGACTTGTACTTAGGGGAATACTTGGCAAGCTCTATTTTTTTAACTTGGCGAGAATTCAACAATTTAAAAAAATACTCTTAAACAACCATGGTTTTTGGAAAATTCATTTACTTGTATCAAATAAGTTTAGATAACTACGAGGAAGCCTTTCCTATTTGATTTTTATTCTTGAATACAATGGATTACGATTTAACATCATCACGCGGAGTTGGATACAACAACTAGCTACTCATTGATAGCTATTATAATATATCATGCTTGTCTTTGAAAAGTATTATTATTAATTGCTTATCTAGGAAAAAATATAAAATTAGAAGCTTTTACAATTTTGACTTCCTCTGTTCTACTGAAAGGTTGGGTGATAGAGGGTGTTGTCCTCACACTAGTTTGTGGCTTGTTTCATGACCTAGATTACTGTGCTCATGGCTTCATGTCCTTGATGCTAGATGAATGAAATATCCTGCCCGGATATTTTCCCAAATTCCTCAATTCAAACACTTAAAATTTAACAGTATTTGCATGCATCAAAATTTCTATTATTGAGGAATTAAACCAGCGAATACTCAGATAAACAACTTCAGAATTGTTATTGCTTAATAATAACCAGCAATACATAACAATAACCCAATCTTTAAAAAAATAGTACTGTCAGATTGGAAAACAAGAATTGAACTTAAAATTTCAACTGTGAACTCTGTTGCTAATCTAGCACTGAAGATGAATTGAGTTTCCATCCAATCCACCTAGAAGCCTGAAGGTTTCCGTCCTCATGTTTTTCAAAATGGAAGTTTCAAGCTTCCCATGTTTATCCAAGAGAACGTTGAATCCAAACATACTGAAATGAGCTTCTCTTTCTTCTCTTTAAGCACAACCTAGTGACTTGTAATGCCCCACTCGGGAATTCTCGGAACGCAAGGATTAAATATGCTCTTAATATTTTTTTTTTCTTAATTATAAGTTACTCGTTATAAGATGGAGTAACCAGGTGCATTAATTAAACATCTAAAGAAGATAAGAAAACAAGAAACATGGCATAACTCACATATTTGCCTACACAAGCGAAAGTCTTTCCAACTCTCCCAAAGATTCCCAAGCACTAAACCATACCCTTGGAATAGAGCACACATGTTCACAAGAATACTCAAAGGAAATCCGGATAACATCCATGGACCGCAGGAGGGAGATACTGATGTGTCTATCCCAAGCAAGATGTTCTTTTTAAGCCCAAAATAAAAGTTACTAACATGGTTAAGCATACAAGTTCATTACCAACTTACCATAGCATAAAGGATAAAATAAACGACGACCCTCATACCATCGCACAAACCAAGGGCTTAAGGTTACAATCATTTGTCCACTGGAAAGCAATGCTGAACGGCAAATGTTGAATCTTGAAATTAGGCCAAGTCTAAAATTTCTTAAATACCTTCAAAATCTAGAATCTTTGTCTTAACTCGTAGAAAGCTTAAACCACTCTCACACATCCTTAAAGCATATATATATATATATATAAAACTTCTATTTAAATGATGTATTTTATATATGGTCCTGGTGCTGAATCTGACCTGGCAGGGCCTGGAAGACATCCCTTAGCACCTAGTAACCAACCCACAAAGGTCAAATCTTCTCCCACCACTTAAACTTGTAGCACAACGCAAACTGGGGAGATATGACAAAAAAACAGACAAAGATGACAATTTATCTGCGCAGATGCCAAAAGGGAAACTAGTGAGGTCTGAAAGACCCTATCCAGTGAGGTCACAAATCACGGTCTGCAGGCATAGACGACAATCTTCTTAAACGACAAATTCGTAGGTGACAATCTTCTTAGATGACAAGTCATAAAAAAGTGTTTTAAACTCTCCTTAGTTTTTTAACAGCTGTGGAAATTCCTCTTTGAGTCCTGTTTGTTTTCCCTCCATCTGATACTTCCAAGGTGTTTTTCAAACATCCCATATATGTCATTGATGCGTTATAAAGCTGTAATAATTTTATCTTCAGTTACCTTCAACTGATTCCCAAACACATGTGAACTAGTAGCTGTATAAGAACAATCACTTGCATTTTGGGTAGGGGATTCCATGTCGTCATGCGGATCAATGTCATGAGTGTTATTTTCCATGCCTAATTGTGTAATATTAATGGGGACAACACTATGTTCAGAATCAGCTCCATCACAAGAAGGACTCACACCGTAAGCAGAGACCATTAAGTCTGGATCAAAATAAGCATCAACACTCACAGGAGACATGGGGTCATCATCATTAGCTAATTGAACAATTTTCTCCCATGTGTTATCAACATGCCCATCAAGAGCACTTGTGTAGGTAGCCCTGCAAGAAACCTCTACATCCATCCTCTACATCTCATGCTTTTGTCATAAGAAGATGCTCTGAAGATCTTTCTCTTGCTATGAGTGAGTGTTGAATTTTTGATGTAGCTGCAAGATAGATCGTTCATGCCTCAGTTTTACAATCCAATGTCTTTCTGATCGATCCTACTTCTCTGTTCTAGCTCAGTCCAATATTTTAAGATGAATGTTTTTTATCGTGGCTCTTCATATCTGGTTCTTTTCTTCCATTTGTCGGTGGTTTTATTCATCTTCAGGTTGCATTCTCATTTTGTCTTTTCTTCAGCCAGCACATTATTTTCTTAGTCTGTTTGAGCACTTTATTTATCCAGTCAGTATGCCCTCTTAGCATGTCGGTTATGTCAATGGGTCTGCTGGGTGTATTCTTTTCTTTTACGTCAAAATATTATTATGTTATCCTCATTCGAGCATGGTAGACAAAGAGACTCATGTGGGAGTTACATTCTATAGGTACCTTTAGTCTCTTCATTACTGTAAGTTGGATTTTTATTCTTTTTAAGCATTATTTGTATGGGCTGGTTGTGGTATCATTCAAAGCAACATTTTCTACAGAAAATATATACTGGTTGCAGCACATTTCATATACAAGCCTACAGATTATAATGGTGATTGTATTTGCAGCATGTTCATTCTGTAAGTCTCTGGATTTTAATGTCTATTGAGACCGCAGCATCTTACATTTATTTTTGTAATAAGTCTTATTGCTGTAAGTGCAATTCTATATAATTAAATTCTGCATTAGCTTATCAGTGACATTCAGTGGTTATTGCAAAATCTTTGAGCCTTATAAGGTGGAGACTTCATATTTGATTCAGTTATAGAATTTTAACAAAGGATCGAATGTTTTGTGAGCTGGGTTGTTTCCCAGGATACATGATTCTGTTGTGTTTTATTGCTCTCAATTTTATATTCTTCTGGTGAATATTTAACACTTTGGAGGTGAATTATAGTAAATATGAGCTATTCTATTGCTTCTTTTATAACTGTCTTATTTGGACTGTGCATGTACAGTTGTAACTGACCCCTTGAGGTTGATCAGGAGGGTTTAAGCACAGTTAGATATACCTCTTTGTTACATAAGCCAGTGAAATAGTTGTTTCCCTAGGTTTTTGATTTGGATTCTCAGGTTCCTGCTTCTTGTTATCTTAGCTAAGGTGGAGTGGAGAGCTTGTAGTCAGGACAATCATTTGTTAGTGCATGTGCAGTGACTAATTTTCGTTGATTTGTCTCAGCTTCAGGTAGTTATTGATAAATAGTTGTAATTGGCTACCAATGACAAAGGTGTTGATGACAATCTTTACCCCTTTAAATAGAAGTGTGATAATCCGGGAAGCTATTTGTTTTTAGGACAAAACACTACCAAATTGAAGTGCAATCTGCATTGACAAATCACTTGTTAAATAAATAGGAGTAACAAGAGTCGATGCCTTGCCTAGTGAACCACTTAGACTCAGCAATAAGAGTGTTCAATCATAGCTCTTTAAAATGTATAATGATGTTTAATTCTATAAATTGAGAGCTATACAATTTGTCTATTTTCCATTTTTCATGTTATCTTTAGATTGAAATGTACCTGGTTGGGACCTTGCTTTATCTATGGAAATTTCTCGATTATATTTTCTGTAGACTAGTTTCATATATTTTCCTCCATGCTTCTCAATGTTTATTTCTGAAGTTTTGTTCCTTTATATTCTTTAAAATGAGGAAAGGGGCGTCTCTTCATTTGATTTAATTTGCTATATTATATTTATTATTATTATGTAATTATAATTAATGTTGGTTTTTTTGATTGGTGATCTAATAGCTTGTATTAATAGAAATAAGGAGTACATGCATGTGTTAAGCAATCAAGAGGCCATTGAGCAAAAATCAACATCAACCTACTACTGCTACACATCCAAGTATTACGACATGAAAATTGTGTTGAAATGCCCCAAAAAACCACAACGCTGAAGGCAAAACCTGTGCCTACTATAATTGGTTACTTGAACCACCCTGCTGCCTGTTCCTGGGAAAAGTTAGGGTTCCATGATCCCCACCCCGCCAATTGAAGCAGAACCACCCCGACCAACCATTTCACCAGATGCACCCCCACAGTCCGCTAGAAGGGACACATCCACACTCATGACAACACCACCAAAACCGGCCCCAGGAACACCACCGTCCTCACTACACCCTGCTGCCATTTCGATGAAAGCTGACGACGAATCAATGGACGACCATCTTCTCCATTAGGTGTTGAGGACTTCATAGACGTGACTTTTCGCTTCCTTTGTTGATCACTTGCCCCCAGAACACCAGCTTGCTCACAGGTCCGCAAGTGGAGCAGTAGCTTACACCACCCCGTGCATGCAGGAAGTAAATGTGCCTCCACTAGAGCTGCCAAAGACTAAACAAGCAAGGGCTAAAGCTCACCCAACTCGCTACCAATGAGACACCATGATCGTTGCCTGATGTGCAACCCAACTCCAATTTCTGCCATGTTCACCACATCCTCCGAACCAATTCCCCATTTTGCCTCCAGACACTTTCTTGCCACACCCGAAACTTCAACCTTTGAATCTGCAACCATTAATAGGGATGATATGTCTAGATCTGACCAGGGCCTCCAGTCATGCCACAAATACTCTTCCCCAAACATTACGATCAGTGTTGTTATTAATATTAATATTAATGCAATTTTTATATCCTGATTAGTTAATCATTATATAAAATTATATTTTATTGTTTTATAGAATAATATTTTAATTATTATTTGATAATTTGATTAATTCACCTACTTTAATTTGTGATATTATAACATGATTATAATGTTAGAATTATATCTTTATTATCTATAAAAAAGTAAAAAAATATTATATATTATTTTATATTTATATTTATTATTTATTAATTTAAATTAATTATTCATTAATACCTTTAATTATATAGATGTTATTTTGACTGGAATATTACATAGATGCATCTTTTATTCTTTGTTTCTTGCCTCATTCCACTGCCATCACCAAATGTTTGTACATTTATTATTCTCTATTTGGAGCACATCCTCAGCTCCTCCAAATTGGCATCTCAAAAGCATAGACGAGCTCAAGCTTGTTTACCTTTATGCTATTTGATTCTAATTGTTTTTACTTTTGAGTTCCATTAATCTGCTATATTTATATCCAGGTATCAATCAAGTGCCTTTCATTCTCTCTTTGGATGTACATTGAATTGATTATTATTGTATGCCAATGTTTTGTTGATGTAAACAGTCCTTTTGATTGTGGCAGTATCATTGCATATGTGGTAATACTTAACAATATTGATTTGTTGGAGGATGGACCTAGCAATTTTTTTTATTATTATATTTACTTATTGGTTTGTCCTCTTTGGTTTAAATCTGATGTAATATTCATGTACCAGCTTATGTAGTTTTTTCACAGAATGGATATGTGCAAAACTTATAAGGAAGTGGCATATAAATCTGACTAGCTTATTAATGCTGCTAGATAAATAATAGGGTAAATATGCATCTTTAAGATAAGGATGTTTTAATGATAAATAGTTCATTTCTTTTGAGGAAATGAAATTTTACTTGCATAATTGCAGGTTGAATCTGACAACTACATCAGCATAATGTCTGCATTAGAGGCAGTTCAGCTCTCTCTCACAATACTGACTCATCCAAATATGCCAAAGAAAGTGTATAAAGAGGAGGTACATATTTATCAACTTTTCAATATTGTTTTTTGATTGCCAAGTTTAACTAATTAAGACAACATTTTGGCTGGCCATGCATGTTGAACGCAATTTGGTTGTTTTATGCTATTTTAAATTTCCCATGGCACAGAGTTGTGATTAGCTTGTTTTATTGTTGGCCATAAAATATTGCATCTTTATATTCAATTTTTAATTAGATAAACCTGATTGCTTCTTGTGCTATATTAAGGAATTTTATGAACATAATCAGAGTTTCCTGTCATATATTGACTGCTTCCTTTGCTGGGCGCCTTATGTTATCTAGATCTTTTTTTCATCCCGGTTCTATTAAACTACTGTACGAAGTCATGTGTACCATGGACATCTTGAATTCTAACTATTGAGGTTAGCCACACCTTTTTGAACTACCTTTTTGTGTGTGTGTGTGTGTGTGTGTATACAAAGACACACTATGACTAAGAGAGCGAATTTACAGTTGTGATGACATTGCAGCCATAAGTAGTCCACTTTAAAAATAGCTAAAAAATGAAGGTGTTTTGTGTATCTGTACAGTCTATTTTGTAAACATAAAACCTATCGTTGCTCTAATATATGTATTGGATTCGGAAGGGTATGGCATGTGAAAGAATATATTAGGTTTAGCATTTGCAATCACCTTGTGCACCATTTGACATATTCAGAAAGTATTTACCATTCTGCAACTACTCACCATGTTTTATTATTTGGTGAATAACACCCCAAAAACCTCAAGATTATTTCTGCTGAGATATGATGATTATTTTGTAAAAAATTGCTGACCTGTAAAGCAGACTTGGCAGATGTGGTAGGGACGTAGATGTGTCTGGGATGCATAAAAGCATAACAGTCTTCTGTTTTTTGGTTTATAAAAGTCAACATGCTCGTCTCAACTCATGTGATTCTTGCATACATTTGAATTAGTTGCGAGGATTTTTAGTGGAGTTTGAAGGGCAGATTCAAATTTCAAGGAAGGTCAATAATATATTTTGCATCTAGATGATGAAACTACCACCAATAAATAAATGGTGTTTTTAAAGCCTTGTTAGTACTTGGCAGGATAAGTAGTTGTTTGTTCCTGAGTTGTTGTGTCAGTTGTGAATAGTGGCATCCTTAGCCAACCATTTGACACTCACTATGTTTGGATCAGGAACTATTTCGTGGACATGATTGTACAAACATTACGTTCGGTAATAAGGGATCATATCTTTTTGCCATATGATTGTCTCAAATACTTATTTGTTCTGTATGATATGTTTTGTTCTATATCATTGTTTACTCAACACATAAAGAACCTCATGTTTGGAAGACCACTAAAGCATTGTTTCCGGATTTAACTTTGAGATCAAATCAAATGGCAATAAGTAGAATGACAGAGTAATGGGCTGACTGTTTGAATAGAAAGTACTAGTAAATGAAGTTGATGACGAGAAAGAAACACTGGCGGATCAGGTCACGAAAGACTTGTTACACTCTTGGGAAGTTTTAGTTGATCAGTATATGCAAAGGGAAACCCAAAAGCGAGTCATCCTTGAGGCCATAGTATGCAACAAACTCAAATGAAACCTACAATCTTCGATCTCCTTAGGAGAATTCCAAGGCTGCTGGTACAAAATTTTGTTGAATTGCAAGACCAACGCAAGGAAAGGAACTAAGAGCAACATTAGCAACAAATACTGCGATGATTCAAAGAAAGGATAGTATACCATGAACAATTAATGCCCCTATGATCAAATAAAGACCAATGTATCACATAAACATGAGGAGGGAAAACCCATAAGGAGATATATTCGTCTAAGAGAGTGAGGTGAGCTGAGACAATGATTACAAGGAATTGTTGAAGGCTCAAAAAGTAGCAGAGAAGTAGGAGTCAAAGTGTTAGTTGAAGCTAAAGTGGAGAGAGGGAAAGACCGTGTATGTGGTGTGGGTTGGAATAAGTTGCCAAGAACTTACTAGTCTCGAAGGACGAAATAGATCTTGGTTGCCAAGTAGGTAATCAAAATATGTACATCGCTTCAAGCAAAGACAAGTTCACAAATAGTACCAGTAATTCATCCATGCGATTGGGCAAGAACAAACAAGAAAAAATTAATGTCCAAACTGAAGTTATTGAAATCTTTGAATCAATTTGCATCATATTGGGAACTTGTCTTTGTTGAAGGAACTATAAATAGGTGATGAACTGAACGCATTGAGGGAGAGTACAAAATTGAGAAAGGCAACCAAGGTGTAGAAGATGCAGACAAGAGAAAGACTCCCATATGCCATTGCAAATGTGTAACAATGTAGGAGTCTAATAGTGAGGATGTCCACCATTATTGTTTGAAGGCATTTTTTTGCCACACCATGGGGAATCGTCATCGGTTTCAATACAGATCCGCCGAACCAAAGTCGACGACATGGAACGACCTTAAGAAGAAATTTCAAGAAGAGTTTAAGCTATTGGGAGAAGTGGTTGTTCGTCAAGGGATTGTTCCCTCCCTCAGAAGAAAAATAAATGTGGTGCCCTTGTCGTTGTTAGTTGATGCTTACAATTGAGCAATGGAGATAAAAAGCAAGAGTAAGATAATGACAATGCAAACTATGCTACAATTAAAATGGCAATGACAAATATATGTGGTGACACAATTAACCAACAACAAAGGAAGCCATTGAGGGAACCACCATGTGAAGAGGATGAGGCTAGTGATCACGTGTTGGTTGGAAGTTGTACATTGAAAGAAAAGAACATAAGTATGTCATTGACGTGAGGAGTTAGGTGGTGAGTGAAGAATTGGTGTCCAACTCAAAATGTGACAAGGGAGAATTCAAGATGGATGAATAGAGAAGGGCGATGTAACCAAATGATAAAGGGGTTTTTGAATGTGAGGAATGTTCTGAATACGAGACTAGCTCACTCAACGACTTATTTCACTGACAGATGGTGGACTATAAAGTGTTTAAGCTTTCAACACTGTTGATGTTTCTCGGATCTGCTGCAAATGTAATGGCATTGCCTGTTCAAGGTATATGTTTTCCATATGCAACATCCTCTCATTTATATTGAGCATGGGTGAATGAATAGACATGTCTATTCAATAAATAGATAATTAATAATACAAACTTAATTATGTTATATTTGTGTGTGTGTGTGTATAGATCTCAAATAATAAGCTTATATCTCACATAATATTATATCTCATATATAATTATATGAATAACCATAGAGTTATCTGACAGAAGCTATCAAACATTAACACTCCCTCTTAGCAAGGGAGGATAAACACAAAACAAATATTACACCATTGGTAATATAAGTATATCTCAGTAATATTGCATACGATATCAAGAGTATTGATCTCAAGAATATCAACATATGATATTTATCAAATACTCAAACTTAGGGTAAGATATCACATTTGATATCAAGAGTCTTGATCTCCCAGAATATTGACATCCAATATTCATCAAGTACTCAAAAAACAAGGTTTGATATCACATTTGATATCAAGAGTATTGGCCTCCCAGAATATCATGTAGTGCCTGCCCCTAAGTCGTATTTTCAGTTATCTTGCCAAACTCTTTTAGGCCAATTTATGTTTGATGATTAGTATTATTATTTTAGAGATTATCAGATGTTGTTTTATACTCAATTTATTATATGATGAGATTACTTGGTACTCTATATTTCATGCATGTATGATGATTATACAATGTTTTCAGATATTGATGGTTTATTATCACATGTGCCTTCTTATGGATACTTACCCCATACTGCATGTGTATGGTGTGCGTGTTTGTTTTATTTATGTATGGTGTTTCTGATGCGGTTAAGGAAGGGAGTCGTAGTCATCGGGATCTACACGATGCACCACTTCCTGCCATTGTTTGTTTATATTAGAATATTGTGTTTGTACATGCGTGGATTTTATGCCGGTTGCAGGTACTGGGTATCGACTTCCCTGAATTGCCAAGATGAGCGTACCCTATCGTATTGTCTCAATGGTAAGAGAGGGGAGATAAACTCTTAAGTCCAAATCCTAAACCCTGTAGCCAATTGTCCTAATTGATAATTAGGACAAGTATCTGAGTTAAGTACCCTCCGAATGCATCAAAGGATGTAATTTCATGATTATAACCCTTTTTGTTTGATTTAGTATGTGTTTTTCTATGTTGGGTTTTCGTATGATGTTATATGAGTCCTTGCTGTGTTTTCTATTAATTAAGTCTAATTAAAAAGATTAATTAATGATTTAATTTAATGGAGAATTAATATGATGTCTTTAATATTTAATTAATTGAGAAATTAATTAAATAAAAGAATTAAATTTGGAAATTAAAGTTCAAGGATAAATTTAGAACAGGATAATATTTATTTAATTTAATAATAATATATTTAGAGTTCATTTTTAAATAAATGCTAAATATTATTGTTAATTAAATTAATTAAATATGTTATCAATTAAGTTTCTAAAATTAATTTTAAAAGTTGAAAGATATAAAATTATTAAGAATTCTAGATCACATGATCTAAGCATGAGTTTAAATATGAGAAATAAATTAAAAGATTAAATAATAGAAATTAATAATGTTCTTTTAATTTCATGAAGTGCACATGAGATTAAAGTAATAAATTAATTTAAAATAGAAGTCAAGTGGAATATTAAATAAAGTTATTTAATAAATCAACTTAATGTGCATGAAAGTTGAATGCAAAAGAAAAGAAAAGATAATAAAGGTTAATTTGGAGTTAACTGAGTTGTGAAAAGAGTCTTCTCGGGTGAACGCACAATTAGTGCCCCGATTTGAGGAGAAAATTGCTTATCACAACTTTGGGTGTTCATTTTTGGGATACACGAATTTGGACGGGAATTTTTGGGGAGAACTTTTGGAAGCGAATTTCAGAAGGCTAATACCAAAGAAAAATTTTCGGAAGAAGGTTATTGAGAGGAGCGAATTCTCTTACAGTTCCTGGAGATTGCATAATAGCATCAGGATCAGGTAAGGTCTTGTGTTTTTGTTTATCAATTAAATACGCAATTATCTTTCCTGTCTTCTTCGTGTCTGGGGTTTGTAAATTCGAATTCTCTGTGATGAAAGTTTTAAGCTTTCAATATTGTGAATTTATTAATTGTTCGTCAATAATTTCTGTGTCCATGGAGACTGGAAGAATTATTAGAATTTAGAACCTTTGTTTTCTTGATTTAGAAATTAAGATTTAATTGGGTAAGGGTTTTGAATGTAAAATTGAAAGTTCTAATTTAAAAAAAAAAAAAAAAAAAAATATATATATATATATATATATTATATATATTTTCCTTGGAGGATATTGTCTTAATAAAAATTAAATAAAAACTAAATTTAAAATAAACATTATTTATTTTATATATATATATATTTATTGTTTTAATAAAATTAAATAAATCTAATTTAAAATAAAATTAATTTATTTTATACATTTATTAAAATCAAAATTGGGGATTGTTTTAAAATATAAAAAAAGAAAATTAAAAAAAAAAAAAAATATATATTGTATTGGAGTGGGGCGGGGCCACCACTTCCCACGCCCCACACTCCCACGCTGCCACAGCAGGTGGTACTGCTGCCTGCGGCAGCAGTAACACCTGCGGACGCAGGTGGATGGCAGGCCGGCGGGCCTTTAAACACGCCATATTTTATATAAAAAAAAAAAGAATTACGATTTACTTTTATAAATCGATTTTTTTTGTAAAATGTTTTAAATAAAATTATTTTATTTAATATGATTATTATTTAATTTAAAATTTATTAAATTTTAAGTTATATTGAAATTTTATTATTATTTATTAATAATTTTATAAATAAATAAATTATTAATAAATATAATATGATTTTTTATGTATCACTAATTAATCTTATTTAAAGTTTGACTTAATTAAGATTAATTAAATCAAAAATTTGTTTAAGCAAATTTAATATTATAACATCGATTTTAATGGAAGCGTAGATTATTATAATCAACTAGTATTATTAATAATTTAAATATTACCTTAGATTGTTTTAGGACTTTGACTTAAAATCAATTAAGGGTAATTAGGTGTTTCATTTGGAGATAGGAACGAGATAATTTGTAAAGGTGAACTATAGATTCTATCTGTTTAAAACTTACGTTCAACTGGAAATGGAAACCTCTCATTAACTCAATAGTATATTATCAATCAATCAAATTGAACTATAAAACTTTTGACTTGAAAATAAACACTGAAAATTGAAACCTTATTGTTTAACTCAACTGTATGTTTTTAAATCAAAACCAATTGTGAGACTATGATGTTTTCTATATATTGTTTATGTTTGAGTGTTATGGGGTTGGTTTAGCGTTGACCAGTTTAGGTTGTTATCAGAGGCTCGGGGTTGTGAATGTGATGTCATGATGATTTGGTCTCGATCTTTCTTAACCCGACCATGGTAATGTGATGAAGTGCTCTATGACATGATTGTGTTTACTGTTTGTTATTGCTTTCTGTCTTCTTATGTGACGTTGTGGTGTATATATATTTGAGATACTTGACTTAACCATTTTCGAGTCTCGATCAGTTATATTTGATAACCATTTTTGAGTCTCGATCAGTTATACTTGGTTTGCTTTTCGGTCGCTTGAGAGGACTGAAGTGTTTGTTATGTTCTTGATGATGTCATGTTTTGACTTGACCATTTTGGAGTCTTCGATCAGTAGTGTAATTTACTATTGGGATACTTTTTGGTTGCTCATTGGAGAACCATTGGATTTTGTGATTTATCATTGATGCCTTCAGTTGTTGATAGAGAACTGTCGTGATCATATGATTATTATTGGATGCTTATATGTTGCTCATGAAGAACTGATGTAATTTTGTGGCTTATCTTTTATGATGTTTTTCAGTTGCTTGTATAGGACTGAGGTGGTTTTATTATGATTCTTTGATTTATGATTTCATGAGCCTAGGGTAGGTTATCTATGTGTAGTGTCGGGAAGTGGCTTGCAATGGGGATCGGGGCCCTAAGAGGCTGCCTGGAGTAACCCATTGTAAGTTGATTTAATAAGTGAAAACATTTACACTAAATGGGAGAAAATGAACCTAACAAGATAATTGTATGTTCTCTCCCATGCCTTGAGTGCTAGTACAGACTAGGATGGGGTAGAGAGAACGCTTGGTTACGACCTTGCATTCCATAGTATGCCTCGTTAGTACGAGAGGATACTAGTGGCCGCAGGGATCAGTAGGGACCTGGGATTCCTAAGGGATTGCTCGGGTAACTTCTACGTGACTTTTGCGATGACACTTTCCCGCTTGCATATTAGGTTTCCTACGTGTCTTGTGGTACCTCTGGGTTTAGATGTCTATCTACGTTGGAACCCTTGAGTTAGTATACTTTTAGGATTTCCCAGACTTGGAGAGTACTTGTGTTTTGGTGTTTTGATACCTTGTTTGGGACTTGAGACTATCTCCTCAGCGCGGTGGGAGTGGACCATTTAGGTTCCACGCGGTCGGGTGGTAGTGCTTTTACTCTTACCATTGAGATCCGTTCCGTGGTCACCGTGGCTGGAGTTTTCTTGATTGGCATTTACCTTCATTCTGTACTTGGATGTTTTATCATTATGGATGTATTGATGTATCATGTATGGTGGATGATTTCATTTATTTTACTGTACTTTGTATCATGGATTTGAGGATGATGTATCTTTATCTTTACATATGTATATTCTTTTAAGCCTTTCATACCCTGTGACTTGTGCAGTGGATGATTGAGCATTCCGAATTAATTTGCCAAGAGGCATTCGGAACAAATGTATTATATGGACATGGGTCTTCTGATTATTCTTTCTTATGTATGTGATAGTTGTTAGACTTGGAATTAATTAAATTTAAATGTGACTCAACGTCTTGGGATCTTTAAGAAATGTAACTTGCAATGTATGTTTGTCGATGATTACATGTTATTGCTTCCGCTACTATGTGTTTGATGTGTATGTTATACATTCTTACTTAAAAAAAAAAAATGTTTAGCAAACTTAGTGAAACTTTAGGTTAATTCTTTTGGATCCCTGGCGGGGCGTTACATATCAATAATATTCACCAATTACTCAAAAACATTTAGATATCACATTTTCTATAAAGAGTATTGGTCTCCCAGAATATTAATGATATTCACCACTTACTCAAAACGTTTAGACATCACATATGATATCAAGAGTATTGGCCTCCCAGAATATCAATAATATTCATCAAGTACTCTAAGAGTAATGGCCTCCCAGAATGTTGAGATACAAGACATTCACCATTTACTCAATTAATTAGATCTCATGATACAAGTTGATTGTAAGATTGTCACCTTACAACAACTTCTCCCAAATAATGTGATGATCATTTGGAAGTTGTCACTTCCTCATGATATACACAGGGGATAGACCCATATAAATGTCACATGGTCACAATCCTCTTAATTGTGACAACTTATAGAGCATTAGAAAAACCATCTTAGCATGGTTTACTCCCTCTTAATCAATAAGATCGGGTTCACTGAAGGTTAACCAAATAGCTCCTCAGTCTTCTCCCTTTGAATCTTAATCTCCCTCTTTTTCTTGCAAGAACATTCTCGGAGGAAAAGATCAAGGTATATAGCTCATAAGAAGGAGACTACTATTATACTCAAGAATAATAAATAGTTCTACATAGTAAGAGTATTCCAATAAAATATAGATAAAATATATTTTGAATATATATGCATTCATTCAACCTTCTATATATATACTTTGATCTATATTTTAACATATTATTTCATTTTCAAATAAATAACTAAGATTATGAAATTCTCATTTAGTAATTAGTTTTCACATAAGAAATAAAGAGATAAATACTTATCTCCATGTCACCTTTTAAAGATTCATACATCTCTGCTCTACCATGCTCATGTGGTCTAAGGAATGGCGAGAATCCCTTTTAGATACATGCTCCACAAGAATGATTTAGATGGATCTCTTGTTAACTTCCAAAATATATTCTCCTGATAAATGCTATGTGGATGCTGATATAGGGTTGGTGATTTGATTGTTTTCCATTCTCACTGCGCCAAGGTTCCCTATGAATTATATTTCCTCCATGTAATTCACTGGACCATTTAATGATGTGGACCACTTTATGAATAGAAGGGTACAGTATTTTCAAACTTGATATCTATTATTCTGTTCTATCCACCCTAGCATGGAGTTGCGCAAAGAAACGTGCTTGTTTTGCAATCCTCTGCAAACTGTATACTGAGCGCATCATTCTTTTCTATCGCACTTTATAATCTTGTTTTCTGAAAGTCGTATCTCTTCATTGACCACTGTAAATGATATCCAGATTTAGGGCACCATTACTTGAAATAATCGCATCCTTTGTATTATTTTGCCTTATTCCCCGATTTAGGAGAAATAGAACAGTTGCACATAAAACTGTACATAACAGAAATTCAATAACTACGGCAATATCCGCATGTGAATTGGAACTACGCATGCAGCTCTGCAGCGAATCATGATAATTTGCCAATTGATGTTTCCTTTCTTGCATGCTCGGGTACCACTTTTCCAATACAGTGTCCACAAATTCAAATGTTTTTGCTTTGTTATGATGGCCCTTTGGAAATACATATATTTCCCTTTCTTTGCGGATGGTAGAATAAAATTGCAGCATATGCTATAAGGTTAAAGTGCATTCGCAATATCCATTGGGGGCTCTCATGAGAATATCACTACCTGTCATTTGATTTGGGTTCATTTGTGTGAGGCAGTAGCTCCAACTTTCGTGACTTGACTTGGTCTATGAAATTCTCAGCATAATTAATCAGCTCTTTACTGGTGTTTCCCTACAATGGCTATGAAGTTTAATTTCTGAAACATTGATCACCATTTGCAATAGCAATACAGATCAAAAATTTAATCTCCGAGTCATAACATTTCTTCACTATTGAAGCTTTACAGGCTGGTAAAGAACCCGCTCTGATACCATGTTGATGTTTCTTGGATCTGCTGCAAATGTAATGACATTACCTGTTCAAGGTATATGTTTTCCATATGAAACATCCTCTCATTTATATTGAGCATGGGTGAATGAATAGACATGTCTATTCAATAAATAGATAATTAATAATACAAACTTAATTATGTTATATATGTGTGTGTGTGTGTGTAGATATATAGATCTCAAATAATAAGCTTATATCTGACATAATATTATATCTCATATATAATTATATGAATAACCATAGAGTTATCTGATAGAAGCTACCAAACATTAACAAACACAATGTGCTATATATTGGCGATATAGAGGAAGCCACCAAAAGAAGTTTCTCTTTATAATATGAAGAACTTAAAGGAGTGGCGCAAGTGGATGAGACCCCTGGACACCTTTTTGAACAAGACAATACTATAAAATATGAAGAGCCAGTGCGAGAAAGTTTACCTTGGGTGATGATAATGATCAAAGAGGCATAAAGAGAAAATAGGGGAAAAGTGAAATGTCAAAGAAAGTAAGTACCCACTTTGGGAATTCGAAAAGTTTAATTTTTTTTGTAAAAGAAAAACTATTTTAGGTTGAGTGATAAGGGCAAGAGAATTAACAAAGAATGTCGTTGGTAGAAATTGTGTAGCTGACGGGCTCATGTTGTCGGTAAAGACTTTGTAGCCGACAGGTAGATTATGATTGTTATGTAGCCGACGGACCCCTTCGGGAAGGTTCGATAGGAAATATTTATACCCCGTCTGGGATCACTGTAAAGCATCTTATGCTTTGTATTTAATCTCTTGGTATATGCGAGTAATAAACGGATTACTGTTGTTGCTGTTCTTGTTCATTATCTATGTGCATTAATCAATTAATTTATGTGGCAAACATTTGGCGCCGTTGCCCGATGGACCTAGAACAAAGGCTGGAATGAAGACTGATGCCGAATCAGTTAAACAAAAATAAGAATAAGCTAAAGGAAAAAGACGAAATTTGCATAGCTCAAGGAACTTTAATTTTAGCACAGTAGGCTGAACATAGACGGAGGTTTCAGAAGATTGCCGACGGACACAAAGCACCGAGGAATTGTTGGAGGAGAATCGACAGTGGGTGGAATTGGTGGAAGAAGCCAGGGAGGAATTTTTGAGCCTGTATTCGCCAAGGGAAGAGAATCTAGACGGAAGGGAATCGACTCGCATGGCTTAGAGTGCTAAGGGAGCACGAGCATGGAGTGAACTCTTCGTCCGCGATACACTTCCGGAACAAAAGACCCTTCTTCACCAGAAAACACAACGGTTGGAGATAAGACAACTGTTGGAGAGACTGCCGGTGTGGGAGTGCAAAGCCATGTTGTGGGAGTGCAAAGCGCTGGTGTGGGAGTACAAAGCACCAGTGTGAGAGTGAATAGTGCCAGTGTTGTAGGACCGAACAATGCCCGTGCACAAAATCCAGTAGTGATGGCGGGACCAAAGGAAAAGTTGCCAAAATTTGATGGCGATGGTACGGCTGATCCGATCCGACACTGTAAAACATACGAAACGATTTGAAGGGAAAATGGCATAATCGATACAAACGAATGGGTTCGACAGTTTCCGGCCACTCTACGGGTGTTGCAATTGATCGGTTCGCCGATGTAGATCCCCAAAAATTAACCACTTGGGACAACCTTAAGGAGTTTACCACCGAATTTCAATTGCTCCACGACAATAATGAGATCGTAGCCGAGATAGACAACACAAAACAAGGGAAGAATGAAACAGTTCGAGTCTACGCCAAGAAATTAAAAGACTTGATAAATAAAATAGAAAATAAGCCAGCTGATGGGCTGTAGAAAAGATGGTTCATTGAAGGCCTACACCCGAAGTTGCGGAAGAAGATGAAGATTGTGCCACCGTCATCATACATTGAAGCATACAATCGAGCAATGAAGTTGGAAAGTGAGCAAAAAACAAAGAAGAAAAAAGAGAGTAGTTCATCCGACTCAAATGATGATGTGTCCTTGGGAGAAGATAGCAGCGATGATGAAAGTAGCAGCAAGAATGTCCGAGCCCTCCAAAAGGATATGATTCGGATGATGAAAGAATTCAAGAACATGCAGAAGGAGACCAAGGGAAATGAGCTATGGTGCATCGAGTGCAAGAAAGAAGGCCATACGAAGCGATCTTGTCTAAAGGACCAATTTTGCGAGATTTGCTAGATCATGGGACATTGCACGAAGGAATGCCCTTTCAATCTAAAAACAAGAGGACCTCAGTAGGTGTTCCTAACACAGGAGGCTTCCGCAGCAGGAGGGAGCGGGAACAGTACGGAGGGTGCCACGTCGGGAGGGTACAAAAATAATTGGCAAGAAAAAAACAACAATAGCAACAATAATAATGGCAGTAGGAGTCGAATTCAGTACAATGCGAACGGCCGACTCGTCGTTCAATGCCGAGCGTGTAATTTGTGGGGCCACTTTGCCCAGGATTGTACAACAACTAACACACCAAAATTATTATGTAGATTGTGCGAACTCGGTGATCATGAAGATGCCAAGTGCTCGAAGTCAGGGGTGAATCTAATCACCATTGGGACGAACAAAGAGGAGGTAGTGGCAATCACACGGAAACAAGCGAAACTATACCCCAACCTAGTGGAAGAAAAGAAGAGGCTGGAGGAAGTACGGAAGAAAATTGAGAAAGCAACACAAGCAGAGACAACCTCAATTGAAGGACACCACGGGCACCTCACCAAAGAATTGGGCGGAACAGAATATTCTATGATAGATATTACAAACGGAGGTATCTGTCAAAATCAATGACCTGTTGATCACAATGCCTTAGCTCTGATCGGCACTCTCAAATATCGTGTCAGCTGGTAAGTTACTAGGAGAACTAGGAAGAGGGAAGGAAATTGCCGCCGGTGGAGAAAACCCAATGTTGCTAGCCCTCGCATTTGGACGGCATCCAACAATCTTCGAGATGGGGATTCTCGGAAGTGTGCTGACGGACACAATTGTCGACGGAGGGTCTGGCGTGAATGTTTTACCCGAGGATACCTGGAAGAGGTTGGGACAATTGACATTGTGGCCACCTACATTCCAGTTATTGATAGTGGACCAACATGGCATTAAATCGCTTGGCGTCCTGATGGCACAACCGGTGACAATTGGCACACATCCGTTCCTGCTTGACTTTGTCGTGATCCCACTGAAGAGAAAAGGATACAACGCCATTTTGGCCCGCGGATGGCTTATTCAAGCCAAAGTTAAACATGATTGGAAGAAAAGCACTGTATCACTTGAAAGCAAAGGGAGGAAATTCGTCATTGATTTGCACACCCAGATGGTGGGGGAAGAAGCTCTGTCCTTAGATTTTGAAGAAGTAGATGAGGGGAGGCAGTGTATGGAACCAAATTAGGAGGGAGTCTTGCGGTTGGAAGGAGGATCAGTAGACGACGATTTGGATTTTGTCAACTGTCTTAACCACTGGCAGATAAAGGACTATGAACTATTCCAGAGTTGCAATGTATTGACAATAGATGAAGGCCACGACAGAGATGAGTTTCCAAGAGAATTCAGAGAAATGAAAGAGGGGGATGCGCCGTTGGATGAGACACCCGCCCATGCATTCACTGAGGGGGAGCCCATTAAATACATCGAAGCCACGCTGCAAACGATGAATTTGGGAGATGAGGCCGAACCGAGGAACATACTGGTAAGAGATAACTGGGATCTAGTATCGAAAGCGGCGACATTCAAGATATTTTTGGAATACAAAGACATATTTGCGTGGACATACAAAGATTTGAAAGGAGTATTGCCGGAGTTGTGTACACCGCATCCCATTGGTTGAAGGTGCAATCCCTGTACGGAATTGACCCTACAGGATGAACAAGAACTACGCGGCACGGGTTACAGAAGAGATCAACAGGATGCTAGAAGTCGGTATTATTTTCAAGGTGTAGACAAGTGAATGGGTGTCACCCATAGTCATCTCACTGAAGAAGGACACCACCAGATCCAGATTTGCGTTGATTTCAGATGCTTGAATGCAGTCACAATTAAGGATCCCTTCCCGATTCCATTTACGGATAGTATATTGGAAGAAGTCGTAGGACATGAAATCTATTCCTTTATGGACGGGTTCTCCAGATACAATCAAATTTCAATAGCAGAGGACAAAATGAAGACGACATTTGTCGTCGAAGATGGGTTGTACACATATAACCGGATGCCATTCGGCTTGTGCAACGCGCCAGCTACATTCCAGCGAATCATACTGGATATCTTTGATAAAATGTTTGTGGGAAACTTCAAAGCGTTCTTGGATGATTGGTTTGTATTTAGTGCCGAGGACAAACATCTGGCAACACTGGCTGAATGTATGGAGAGATGCCGACGAACGCGCCTAGCCCTGAATCCAAAGAAGTGCAGGTTTATGGTTCCGTAGGAAAGGTTGCTCGGACACATAGTCTGTAAGGAAGGATTGAAGACAGATCCGGACAAGGTCAGAGTCATATTGGAAATGCAACCATCCACCAATGTAACGGAGGTAAAATCTTTCCTTGGACACAGGCTATTACAAAAGGTTCATTAATTTTTTTGCCAAAGTATCATACCTGCTGGACAAGTTAACGTGCAAAGGAGAATCATTTAGATGGGAGAAGGAACATGATGAGGCATTTGAAGCGCTGAAGGTACGATTAGCTACGACACCCATCTTGGCATATCCGGATTGGGATAAGGAGTTCCATGTTCATGTCGACGCATCCAACTATGCGACTGGAGCGACCTTGGCGTAGACAGGCAGCCACGGGTTGGATCACCCAATATAGTTTGCTAGCCGATTGTTATCAAGAGTGGAACAAAACTACAACACAACGAAACGGGAAGCATTGGGCATGGTTTACGCAGTACAAAAGTTCTGACACTACTTGCTGGTGACATTGTTTGTATTCTATGTGGACCATCAAGCTTTATTGTACTTGGTAAATAAACCGGTCATTCAAGGAAGAATTAGCTGGTGGCACCTTTTGCTACAAGAATTCACCTTCAAAATTGTTGTATGGGCTAGGAAGAAGCATGTGTGTGTGGATCATTTGTCGCATATTAAAACAGGTGAACTAGCGGATGGAGGCGTGAATGATGACTTCCTTGATGCACAACTATTCCAAATTGCAGTACTACCGAGATGGTATACTAGTATTGGGGAGTACTTAGCCACAGGACAACCACCGAGGGAGATGCCAAAAAATGAAAGACGAAAATTGGTATTGAGTCGTACATTTTAGTTGATTAATGGATTGCTGTACAAAATGGGGCCGGATCACATCCTTAGACGATGTGTGTTGGAGGAGGAAATATCGAAAGTATTGAAGGAAGCACATGAGGGACCAACAGGTGGACATATGAGACCCGACACCACGGCGAGGAAGATACTACTGGCAGGACTGTGGTGGCCGACAATGTACAATGACGTACGGGAATGGGTCATCGGTTGTGACACTTGCCAACGGGCCGGGAAGCCACTGAAGAGAGACTTTATGCTGCTCAACCCATCACATGCGCAGGAACTCTTCGAACGATGGGGATTGGATTTTATCGGACCTTTAAAGGTGAGCAAGACTAGACGGTGCCGATACATTGTTGTCGCAACGGAGTACTTGACCAAGTGGGTGGAGGCACACGAACTACCAAATAACTTAGCCGTCAGCATAGCAAGATTTATTTACGAGCAGATCATTACCAGGTATAGAATTCCATTACAGTTAACAAGTGATAGGGGTGGACACTTTGTTAACCATGTTATCAGACTGCTCACCACTGAATTCGAGATTTGTCATTCATTATCGAGCCAATACTATCTAAGAGCAAAAGGATAGGCCGAAGCTACAAACAAGATCCTGGTATCAATTATTTACAAGTCATGCATGGTTGAAGGTGAAGATTGGGAGGAAAAACTACCTTCTGTTCGGTGGGCATATCGCACAGCATATAAGGTGACAACAAGGCACACACCATTCCAATTAATGTTCGGACAGGAGGCAGTGGTACCAGCGGAGTTCATGATACCGAGCCTGAGAATATCACTGGAAAATAAGCTAGGTGACATGTAAAGATTAAGGGAGCGGTTGCATAATTTGAACAAGCTCGAAGAGAAGCGATTATAGGCGTAGTGGGCCACGAACGTGACAGAACAGATGTTAAGGCGTGGCATGATAAGCATCTGAAACTCAACAGGTTTCAACCAGGTAGTTGGTACTAAAGTATGACGGTCGGAGTGAAATCAAACCAGGAAAGTTTAAGGTTAGATGGGTTGGGCCATACCAGATTCGGGAGGTAGGTGACAATGGAGCAATAAAATTGTGGACCTTGGACGGGCACGAAGTGCCTCAGGCAGTCAATGGGTCGAAGCTGAAGAGGTACTATGCTTCAATGGGTCGAAATTGAGGGAGTTGTATTTTTTATTTAAAAAAAAAAAAAACACTCAGCTTGGAGGCTGCCCACAGGTTGACCCGCAGATGACTTTCTCGTGGATGGCATGTCTTTTATCCCCGCGGATGGCATGTGCTTTATATCCGCGACAGTTGATCCTTTCTTCTTCCGCGAATGGTTTTTTTCTTTTCCTTGCCGCGTGCTATCTTATCCTCCTGTGGATAGGCTTCCGTGTACATCTGTTTAAGCCCCCAAACAAACTTCTGTGGATTATTTTCTTGACCGCGGTTTCTCTTCCTGTGACTCCATCTTGCGTTCGACAGCTGTTGCGTCCGCAACTTAACTAGTTTTCACGGAGTCTTTCTTTTAAACTTGCAGGTGTTACTGTATACTCCATGGGTTGTATTTTTTTGTCCACATGCATTTTTTTCGAGCCTTGGCATGCTTCCATCAGCACTTTGCGTATTTTCATGTTTGTTGTCCTATTGTGAGGCAACATTATGTGAAGGAGGAGACTTGTACAAGATACGCAGTTTTGAGTTTTGTTGACGGCCATGATTCCATTCCTTCATTCCGTGGCTCCAGTCTTGGTAACATTATATGCTTCGGCAAGGGTATCGTGAGTCCGGCGGTTGGCGGTGTTAGACCCTGTGGATGAGTTTTAAGATTCTCGTGGCTTGCATTGTAACCTCTTCTCGGATGCATTTTTTCTTTTCCAGCCGTGGTTAAAAGTTAACCGTCGGGAGAGGTAAGAGGTAGCGGAAAGAAGGAAATTTAACGCATATTCTCTGCAGGAAGGCAAAAGCTACTGGAACCCTACATTACAAAGGTGGGAAAGAAACGATTATTAAATGGAATTAGCAGGGAAGTGGAAGCAATGGAAGAACTAGCTCAAGGCTAATATGGAGAAGAATGCTAGGATTTTAGCTTCTGGAATCCGAGTTGCAGGGCCATCCGCTTCCAGCAGCAAGAAACAGAAAGTAAGGGTAGAATTCACACATCTTACTGTTCAATTTGAAGGGCTTGATGGCAGCGAATGCTGAAAATGGTGGCAGGAGATTCTGGACACATGGCTAATTAAGCAGATTTTGATATGGGCACAGGTACATTGGGCCATCCAGCTTCTAGTTTTATCCATCCAATTATTTGAATCAGTTTTGCGCACCATGATGGAATAATATAATCGGCATAGCAGGACCAACACATTTTTATACAAAAAGAACTGGATGACGGTTTTGTTTAAACCTAAGGATTTTACTAGGGTTTTTGGCATCCCTGGCCCAGGAGGTAAGAAGGTGGAAATCAAGAACCACAAACTTTCTCAAGAACGGAAAGAACATTGGATACGATTAGTAGGCCGCGATCTTATGCTCGAGGAGATGGAGTCAGTGATAAAGGGGTCTAAATGCAGAGGGCTTCAGCGATATCTTATTCGAGAGGGCCATTGGAGGTGCATTATGGATGTCATCAAGAGCAAGTTGACAGGGGCAACTCGGGCTTCAGATATAGCATTCCCACAGATTGTATTCATGAATGGCATCATGAACGACATGGTGTATGATTGGGCTACAGTTCTTGCCGACAGGATGGAGTTCATGACACTCCAACACCACACATTCTTTATGCTGCACCATGCAACTGGCTTGTTTTTGGAGGCAACAGTTAATCAGATACCAATGGATGATTTTGAGGCTCTACCGTGGGGAAAGTTGGCACAAGGAGAGCCTCCAATATTTTATTGGAGACATTTGGACATGGGTGGGACAACAGCAGGGCAGAAGAAGGTATTTCGGGGATTGCAGGCTCATGGGACACTAAGAGTGGACGGGAGGAGACTTCAGAGAGTAGCAGGGTTGAGTACAAGGAAGAGAGTACTTTTGCGGAAATTGGCAGTGAACCAACAGTTAGCAAGCCCACATTTTTTACCCCGCCGCAATTGTTAACTTCAGCGCACTTGTCTGCCACCACTTCACACATTCCCCCGTTTGGTTAGTGTCATGCACAGGTCGTTATGACCCCATAGACGGTGGCAGATGTTGTCCCACAGACAGTAGCAGATGTCCCACGGGTAGTGGCTAGGGGTGTCCCACCGACGATAGTTGTTGTACCAGCGACCACTCTAGATGTTGCTTTCTCCACGACCATGACGAATGTTGTGTCTCCTATAGCTTTGGTTGAGGGATTGCTTGTCCAAGATTGTATGCCAGACCCTGTTGCACCAACAAAGCTAGAGTTGAGTTGCCAGCGCCAGAGTCTGAACCCCAGGTTCATTTGGATGTGATTGGTTCAGATGTTGTGGTCACTATTTCATCTTCCTTGTTGATGGAGGCACAGTCAAAGCAACCCAAGAGAATGGAGGTGATGGATAGAGCGAGCGAATTTTGAGGCAGCAGTTTCGGCTGATTCTTGCCGAGGTCGGACTGTCCATTCAGTCCCCCAGTCATGGAGGAGTCCCTCCGGGACCAACAGCCGTATCAGGCCCATAGGAGGTGGTAGTTCCATAGTTAGAGAGTGCCCCCAGGAAGGAGGAGGCGACACCAGATGTGGACATGGTTATAGTAGCGGTAGCAGTGACGAACAGTGATGGGGAATGGACCATGGATGATGTGTCGAAGGAGGATTCAGAGGAGGACAGATGCAGAGATTGCCTCAGGGCTATGTGGGCTATGTTGTAGAAGGGACACAATGTGGCATTACAGGCTACGACTCAGCGAAGAGAGTGGCATTTGGTTCGGGCTTATATCAGGGGGATTTGTCCGCTACGGTTGCATTCATGTTTTGAGGACAGAGGATGGCTAGCAGTCGAGACACTGGAGATGTTGGCGGATTGGGCCACCGAGATAGAGTTGGGTCCATGCAACACTTCCATGGAAAAGTTGGCACATGAGATAGTAGGATTGCACAAAGAAGTCTACTATGCTCGCAGGTGTGCGGAGATGGATAGGGCAGTTGACAGGGTCGCAGCGGAGAGGTCTCTGGCAACAGAGAAGGAGGCTAGGGGAAAGGTAAATGCAGATCTGGCCAGCCAGCAAGCAGCATGGGCAGCAGAGCGTGCAACACTGTTACGGGATAAGGAAGCGACTGAGCAGGAATTACAGTTAGCAAAGACCTAGGCTATGGATGCAACGCTTCTCTTGAAGGAAGCTGTAGAGGTTAACACATGGATTCAGAAGGATTTGGGCATTTGGACGGAGCAGGTCTATGAATTGCGCCGGCAGTAGCAATCTTCACAATCGCAGCCTCCTCTATAGTGTATATGCTTTCTCTATTGTATTTTGTGGTCTCCTTTTTTTGTTAGTTTTGAAGTCGCTAGGAGATGACTTTTCTTTTGGGGGGGGGGGATGATGTCGTCGGTAGAAACTGTGTAGCCGACGGGCTCATGTTGTCGGTAAAGATTTTGTAGCTGACGGGTAGATTAGGATTGTTATGTAGCCGACAGACCCCTTCGGGAAGGTTCGGTGGGAAGTATTTATACCCCGTCTAGGATCATTGTAAAGCATCTTATGCTCTGTATGTAATCTCTTGGTATATGTGAGTAATAAATGGAGTACTATTGTTGCTGTTCTTGTTCATTATTTGTGTGCATTAATCAATTAATTTATGCGGTAAACAAAGAAAAGAACACATTGATGAGATAAGATAAGATAATAGTAGTAATGTCCAACAAAAGACCACAAAAGGTCTATGGTACTGAGAGTTTACAATAGGACAACAAACAACAACAGGAGCACCAAGTGGTGTCCGAGAAAAAACAAATAACAAGAACAAGAAGAGAAAAGAGAAGAGAAAAGAAGCGCCGAGAAGTCAAGGCAAAGACAAGGAATCCTTTGTTGCCTAAAAGAAATCAGTCACAGAAGGATAAGGCTGTGGGGGAATTGTAAGCACTGATCCTTCACCGTGAGCTCCTAGATGAGTGTTGCTGACATAAGAAACTGCTGTCAGGTCTGACAGATCTGAATGACCAGTAGAAGTGGATGACCTTTTCACACCCTGTAACGGGGATAAGGGTGAGAAAATGGCAGTAATGAGCTGATCAGAGGAAGGCTGGGAAGGACATTTTTTATGAAGATATTAAAAATGGAAAACATTATAAAAGTATTAGGAAATATGTACTTGAGGGATAAAGAAAAGGAAATAAGAAGTACTGAAAAAATAAGGTGTACAAAAAGAAAGTAAAGAAATCAAAATATTCATATAAAACTCAAGTCTTTTACAAAGCTAACCCCAAGGTAGAAAGGCAGTTATAAATTAACTGCAAGACAAGTATCCTTGCCAAAAGAGTGACATGCTAGAGCACAAAAGACAAGAGGGCAAGGTTAGGAAATCACCCATAAATTACCATATCCAACCATGTACAAAATTGACCACTAACAAGAGAGGCTGTAAGGGTGCAAGGAAAAATTGTATCGTGCACGTTGGGGCTGTAGGTGGATGATAAGCAGCCCTAAGAACAAAATAGTAGAGGTAGGAGATCTTCATAGGTCATACAAATTAAAAGATGTGCACATGGGGTTAGTGCAGTTCGATGAAGATTAGAGCACAAAATAGAAAGGTTTAAAACATTGTACTAGTCGTACTTGGAGAACAAATTGTACTTGCTAGAGAAGCTGCACATAGGGGATCTTAAGCAGGTATGTAGGAAAACCATATGACACCAGGCATAATACAGTGGCCATGTGTATATGGAGGAGCTATAAAAAATGACCATACAGGCGAAGCGAAGTGATAGGTAAATCACATGAGCTGTACTTGGTGTTGTACGAGTGATAAAAATTGCACTTGGGGATTTTGAGGAGGTTATACAGTTTGGAAGAAGAGCTGTACAAATTCAAGAAGAAATCATACATGCCAATTACGAGGCTATATGTGCTAGGGTAGATATATTGACACGTGGTAAGCAATTCAAAGGTGACGCAAAGCAAGAAAATAGTACATGGCAAGATAAACTCTCAACATGGTCAAAATTAGTTGCAAGAACTCAAGTAGCTAGGATAGTTATTCAAAAAATGAATAAATTGAATAAAATAAAAAAAAGACAAAGGCACTAGATCATAATCAACCATGGTGACATGTAAGGATCTCTACTGGACTGGCTCAGAAATGTTGAACTTTGACTATGAGAATTTTGTCAAACAGTTGTCATGAAATCAAGTCTTTAAGCAGAATTATTACTGACATGCTACTCTACTGATTTCTAACAGAGATGGTATGCAATAGTTTTATTAAACTATGAAAACTCATGTTCCTTCAATCAATTTCTGAAATGGTGGTTCAATATCAGTAATATTGCAAAATGGATTATAATCTTATTAACACCCCACAGCTGTGGCACAATGTACCAATGACAGTTTTTTCCCAACTTCAATTAGAACGGAAATACAAGGATTGGAGTGAGAACAGTAATTAACATACAGTTCTGTCCTTGGAAGGAGTACCAACTAAAAGTTCAATGGAGTTCAGAATGTCCTCCCAGCATCCGTGTCCTTGTATCTGATATCAAATGTCGTCTGCAGTATTTAACACACTAAACCGACTCTACCTTTTCCCCGTGCCTCCTTCTGGATTCACTACGGTTGGACTTCTGATATATGACCAGTCAGATAGACAATGGCATTTCACACTGCCCAACTGCTACCCCGTATTTCCTCCAAGCCTATAACTGTCCCAGCAGGTCCCAAATCCTCTATTGGTTATTCCTGGTGTTATTCCCGACCTGCTACTTCTGAGTGATAATATTCATGTGAGGGAATTAATATGAATGAGAATTGACTGCCGTTCAGTACCTCATATCTGCTACTATCCCCCGGTGTGTTGTGATATTTAATCCTCGCTGTTACAAATCAACTGAAGCTGCCACTTAAAACAATATCATTCAACTATCTGAGAGTGTAGTGAACTTACGTGGGAGGCTTCTGTTACTGCCGTGGGTGGTTGATCTCACCCTTTTGCTGTCCCAACCTTCAAGAGCCAACAATATTCTGGGAGTTACTAGACCCTGTTGACTTCCATCCCTAATCAGTCATGGAACTGTGATCTCTTAATGTTCAAAGTGTTAAACCAGACCTTAGTTCTGAAACACAATGTGAAAGCCAGGTTTGCATCCAGCTCCACTTTTTTCTTAAGGGTTTTCGTCCTCAAGAAATAGCCAAGTCACATCAAAGCAACCTTTTTGGATTTGTTTTATAACATATATTCGTTGTGTCTTTCCCAAGATGGAGTCTCTTAGTTATAACCTCGAAGTGAGGGAAAAGTGTCGGAATAAGAGATGTGGGATAAAACACCAATTTTGTCTTCTAGCCACTTAAGTCACTTTATAAAGTGAATGCCTTAATAAAACATCAAGTAAGTTTATTAAAGTACTTTAACACATTAAATAACGAACTTGAGACAAATCTTCCCTTGTGACTGGCAAGAATCCTTACTGGTAATGCAGTTAATCTATCCGGATGAGGAGATAGATTAGCTAGGTGCCAAAAAAACTAGTGTGAAAGAGGGGACATGACACGACAATTGTAGATAGCAATAAGAAGAAACTTGACTTGGAATGCAAAAAAATGAGTGAGTGATAGTAGGGAGTCTTAATTCTTGATGGTGAGTGGCATAGATTGCTACATATGGTGACAAGAGGCTCACAATAATCATCCCATGAAAATCTCTCTGAGAAAATCGAAGTAAACCAGACAATGCAGATGCCTATCCTCAAGGTAAGGGAATTCGAGCTAGTATTGAAGATCCTGGTAGCAAGATATAAATGACATTCCAATCAGTCCATCATAGGGTTTCACAAAAGAAGTGTCATAGTATCCATATGGCTTTGGAGAGTTAGCTAGTGTATTTGGTATTCCAGTGAGAAGGAACACAATGGCTAAATCCTCTAAAAAGATGAACAAAAGTAGAAGTTACTAGAGTTGGTATGCTGGAATAATTTGATAGAGGTATAGTAGAGATCATGTGAAGCAGTAGCAGTAGCAGGGGAGTTAAGAAGAGCTTCATACTCAACACGGAGTGGAGATGCTTTATTGACCTTGTGAAGAGTTGTTTAATAAGGACTGTTAGAGCCTCTACCATTGTATTGTGGTCGATACGATTAATTTAGTGATATTGAATGACATTGTATACAATTCTCAAGTACAAGACATTTTACATGTGACATCATGCCCTCACCTTCTCGGAAACACACTGCACATGAGCACACAAACAAATTGGGATGGTTCCAACCTCTTAGTCAATTGAAATTGAATAAGATGAACATATTTTATTGTATGCATTTGGATATACTTACGGTTGGAGATGATAGATCTTAGCTTTCAAAGAAGCAGATACAATTGGAGTTGCATGACAATGAGGATGGGGGTGCTGCTTAATAGGGCAACCCAGAAGGACACTGAAGTCTAATACGTCTTAGTTGGAACCTCATGAGCAAGATCAAGATGATGGGGAGATTCAACTCGAAAGTACACTAGAGGGCATGTAAGTTGTGAGGGATGTTTTAAATGTTGTATAGCTAGGAGTTACCATGGCCGTTCTACCTCCTATAGAGGGTGTAGGTGAGAGCAAAGGATTAATACAATTGAAGGTTGACACAACACCAAGGGGTTCAGTGGGTTGTAGCACTATCTTTGCAATAATTAGGTTAGTCTTGACAACACATTTTCTCTGGCAAAGTACAGTTCTATGGATTGTAAAGCTTGAAGAGCTATTGGAGGCCATCTTTGGGGCTATTGCATGACATGCAAAGTCTTCTCATTTCATAGATGGCGGAAGCATACTTGATAGTGCTGGACCATTTTTCACACTAGTTATTGTAAGCATTGTACCAGTTGGTGATGTAGAGTTTGACCTTGGAAAACTTAGGAGAAAATTAATCACTCAACTAAGTTGCTTCAAGGGGCACATACACCTTTAGGATCGTTTGACAACTTGCATCAGATTGTGGACTGACTCGATTATCTTAATACCTATTCATGCATTGACCTACGACAGAAACTTCATTGACCTCCTGTTGCAAAATATGATTCCTTGCAGCAATTTGATATAACTCGACCACCTCCCTAATTGTTTTGGGATACATATGACTGGAACAATTTCGAATATATAAACTGGACATCTACCTGATTGTATCTTTACCCCCCAATCAATAACAACTTATGTTCAAAATCCAAATTGTATGTCCGCATGCGAAACAGTAAACTTGAATCTGAATCAGTCATTGATTATAACATTCCAAAAATGAACCAAACTTGTCATTTCATGGTTCGGCTCAATTCTTTTCACCATCTCATAACAACTATGAGATAAAACATATTGGTGAATACATTGACCATATTCACCGAATTCAAAGATTGGATTCCGTGCAGCTATGATCAGGAATGAAAGAACAAAAAAACAGAATGAAAACAAAAGGAATATAATACATAACTCCTCCACGATCTCAGAAACTAGATCGTGGAGAGTTTAATAGACTTCCATCGATTTCTACGACCCTCAAAACAATAGATATTCATATACAAATAAATCTGAAATCGTATTTCTCATAACCAATTTCAAAACAACAAATTTGACTTGAATTCCAAACCGATCACTGTATTACTGTTCTAAAACAAAATCATCGATATGTTCTACGGGTTCAAAATATCGATTCAGGGAAAAAAAACAAAGAAAATCACACACGCAAAACTATAGACTCACAAAATCAGCAAAAAATCCAAAACTTTCTATTCCTCTCAGTCTTCGATCCCAATTACATTAAAAAAATGCCTTTTCAATACTTTCCTCTCTGATGTGAGAAGATGATACGTCATCCCAAAATCAAGAATAGGGAGCCATTTTTTCAAATCACTGGAATTGGTGAGAAGTAAGAATCTGCTGCCAACTTCCTGTAGCTGTCCAATGCTTAGTTGTCTTAATTATTTAAAACACACACAAAGCTCATAAAAGAAACCGACTCAATTGAAAAGAAAACACTCTTTGTCCCAAGTGGCTATAGTTGGAGAGTTCATCGAATTACTACTCCATTTATGCCACCACACATAGGACTTTATTAAAAACATTAAAATTAGAAACACACATAAAACATTACATTAACTTCTTGTAGCATTCTCAACCATGTTAGTTCCTGTAGCATTTGTCTGATCTGCCATTGCAGCAGTTGGGAGGATGATACACAAAATTTCATGGGTGCACCTATTATGCCATCCAAGAAACCAGAGGAGGTAGATGCTTTCCTCAATAGTTGAATGGGTAAGTTTGATGTGGCACTAAGTCCACCTCAACTTCCATCACCCTGTACAGTAGAGGGCACTCACTTGATAGATGAGTTACAACAAGGAGGAAGGGCAAAGCATATTAAGATGGAATTGCATATTGAGCAGGCGATGAAGCACCATAGGAAGGAAAAAGAGACTTTTGAACCAGTAGTTGACAAGAAGTTATACAAATTGAGGAGAGTACACATGTTGAGAAGACTGAGGTGGTGACCAATGAATCTAGTAGGGAGGAGGAGATCCATATTCAGGTTTTAAAACCCGACCAACGAGATTCCTTCAAGACCATACATGGATTCTTAATAGAGTTAGATGACAACACTTCAGTAACCCGAGGTGTCGCAGAGATGGCAAGGCAAGTTGAAAGATATAAGTTAAACAAATAGAAAGATATAAATTAAACAAATATGGTTGTTGTTTGTTGGGATGTACTACTGAACCAAAATTGGGTCTATCTGCCAAGAATTATGGTAGAGCGGTTTATGAATGTCTCCAATAGAATTCATTGAAGGAAGAAAGAGTGTTTGTCAATAACAAATTAGAGGAGGCAAGCCTTCACTTCTCTCTGAATACAAAACATAAAGTGCAGCATCTGAGTTAAGTGGGGATTTACCAACATCACAAGTCAAACCTTTGTACAATTGTATTGTTGTTGTGTATACTATCATGAATAATCATTAGTTATAGCCAATCGTGGGTTGAATAAATTTATGCAAATACATATATAAGTTTGAATTTTTGATAATCAAATAAGGATGTGATTTTATCATGAAGTAAACTTGTGCATTTTTTTTGTGAATCAGTATATATATGGTCATCATCATCATGATATTTACTGTATGTCTAAACCTATTCATGAGGAAGTTTATTATGAAAAAATGAAACAGATTTTGCTTTTTCAAAAGCATTGTAAGAGACCTACTGGCTCACACTGTAGCTATGCTGGAGAATGTTTTTATTTTTGAAAGTTTTGCTTTATGTTTTTTTTTTTGGTTTTTGAATATATAACCTTTTTGAACTTTTTTCAGAATATATGTAAATGGTCATTTAAATAACATGGAAAATAAACTACTAATATTGACAGCATAAATCTATGAATTGCCATTATTCAATTTGCCTTTTATTTTCTTTTGTGAGGGTTTCTGAATATTGTGATTTCAGTTCTCTTGCTAAGGTATAAGTATTTTCTGGGGTTTCTGAAGATTAAGTTGTGAATTCCAATTCACTGCTGAAGTAAAGTGGATTTTGACTAGTTATTATATCTGATATGAGTATCCAATCAATTAATTATTGCTTTGAAATTTTCGGAGGGTTTGAAGCCGAGCTATGCATTCAATCTATAGCTGAGGTATTGTGGTTGTGAAAAATGATGAAATATGTGGCTTAGAGGAAAAGTACAACTACACATAACAGACTAAAACTATGAGAAATTTCATCTGTTCTAGGCTGTTTGCTTGCAAAGATGTCATAAACGATTTTCTGGTATGCATTTGTGAGTTGTGGCAAGAAACAGTGTGGGTACTTACTTGAAGCTTGCTATTTTATATTTTTGCTAAGTAACTTGTTAAGCAGATCTTGCAAACTGGCCGAGTACTTTCTTAGTTTTAGAATAATTTTCATGACACCAAAATTTTGAGGTGTTGATTGATGTTGATAAATATTAGTGCTTTGATTTTTGATCACAATGATGATGCTTATACTGGGCAAATCAAGATTGTTACTTACTTTATATTGTGCATTTGACATTGATTTAAGCCTTTCAGATGAGGCTTTGTTATTGAAGTGGATCACACAATTTTTATGCAAACTGGTCGAGTACTTTCTTAGTTTTAGAATTATTTTTATGACACCTCCAAATTTTGAGGTGTTGATTGATGTTGAAAATAGTAGTGCTCTGAATTTTGATCACAATGATGATGCTTATACTGGGCAAATTAAGATTGTTACTTTATATTATGGATTTGACATTGATTTAATCCTTTTAGATGAGGCTTTGTTATTAAAGTGGATCACACAATTTTTATCACCTAGAAGAGCATCACTCTATATCTGATTTTTTTTAATGTTTATTGCGTTATTAAATTGTTTAACAGTTCAGCAAAACATTGGTGATACATATATTCTGAATAGATTGCTTAAATATGCACCTTACTCAATTCTTTGAGGTGAATTCCTCTCTTCTGATCTGAATTGCAATACGTTCTAGTGTACATTTTCACCATTTTATTTGCATTTTTTGAAGCAATCAGTTGTAAGTATATGTTTTGATGCAACATTTATTGATTTACAAACCCAATTTTAAAGTTTCTAATGAGTTACTGGCTACTGTGTAACACTGTATCAGATTATTGATAAAATTGTCGATTTCTCAAGGCAGCAAATTGTACAGAGTGTTTTTGTTGCATATGATCCTTCATATTGGACGATCCATAAAGGTGGTGGAACCGATGGTCATGATGGTAAGTTTGTCATGTGGTGGCTTGTTGTTTTGTATAGAAAGAATGCTATTTTAATGGATATATAAATTTGCGTACTTTTCAAAATGACAAATTTTGCAATGTTTTTATTACATATTGATATGATCCATCATATTGGATGATTGATTAAGGTGGTGGAACTGATGTTCATGATGGTAAGTTTGTTATGTGGTGGCTAGTTGCTTTGTGTGTAAAGAAGCTGTTGTTTTTAATGGATTGTAGGCTTTTTAAGTAACTTAATGCATTATCCTTTTTAACAATATCAACTAAGAGAGGTAATACAACAGATTCAAGTAACTTTTAATTTTCTAAATTCACATATAAATTCGTTATGTATATGTGAGTATTCTAAAGGAGTACAACAAAGTTGTCCTCATATAATTAGGACCATCCTAAACTATCAGAAAACTAGGGGGATGTTTCTTAAATGCCCCTCTTTTTTTGTGTGTATGAGATGAGTTTACCATTCTTTTCAAAATTTTACATTATAGTAGTTAAATATGCCAATGCAATATGCTTTGTCAATGTAGTAAATATTGAATAGATCTTGTTTGTTTAATCTTATCTAAGGCCTTAAAGAAGAACTTATCAACCAACAAAGCAAGTCCGGAAAAAAAGGGCGCTGCCAGAGCAAGGGTTGGAAGACTAGAAAGTTAGCATTCTCCAAGTCAGACTCTCCTGAATTATTGTTTAATCTATTTTTAGTTTATTTACTGTGTGATACTCTATTGATTTTCCACTGTATACAGGGTTTCTACTGTAGTTTCCAATGTGTTCTACAAACTCTGCAGTATTCTTGGTTTGTTTAAGGATCTCCTTTCAATTGAACGACTCTCAGATTATTATGTTCTTCAGTTAATCAAGACAAGCCTTACAACATTCACTATTGAGAATATACAGCTATTGCAGTTAAAGGCTATTGGTGTTACATGTGCGGTAATAATATTCTTTATTATAAATCTGCTCGCTTTGATAAACATAAAAGGGTTAAGATGAAACTGATATAATTCTTTTGACTTCAACCATGACTTCAATCTGTCCTTGGTTTTGACAAAATTCTTCTGGTGCAAAGGTATTCAGCTCCTACCCTGAGCATCGAATAATTATAATGGATGACATTATTCAGCTACTATGGAAGTTACCCTCATCAAAGCGAAATCTCAGATCTTATCATTTACCAGATAACGAGCAAAAGCAGATTCAGATGATAACTGCCTTATTATTGCAGTTGGTTCAATGCAGTGTCAGTCTACCACAATCAATTAAGACAGTTTCTCCAGTTAATGCTAATACTGCTGATTTTGATCTATCTAAGTGCTTTGATCCTGCAGTTGAATCCTGCAGATATTTCTGGGGAAATCTTCTACAATATTTGTCAGTTCTGAAATTTCAGGACATTTCTGATATTAAATTCATTATTGAGAACCTTGTTATTGATTTATTGACAACAATAAATGTACCAGAGTATCCCGCAGCAAGTCTTCTGCTTCAGGTACATGAACTTGTTACTATTGTTATATGACAGTACAATGAATACATCTCATAGACTGTAATATTTTGCAGATTCTTTGTCTTCTACTGATTGGAAATGCTGGACTTAAGTCTAAAGATGTAATTGTGCATGGCATAGCAATTGATCTTCTTGGCCAGATTGCTGCTAGACTGAAGCATGATAGTGTGGTATGCAGCAATGATAAACATTGGATCTTGCAGGAGCTACAAGAAGATAGTTCAGAGTATGTTGTCCCAGAGGACACGTGTGTTGTCTGTCATGGGCAAAGAACTGCAAACTTGATAATAGTTTGTGAGGGCTGCCAGAAAGTGTTCCACGAGGAGTGCATTGGTTACACTGGACGTAATCAGTCAAGCCGTGGTTGGGTCTGCCATTTTTGCATATGCAGGAAGCAACTTGCATCTCTTTATTCTCATTTTCAAGTGCAACGGGAGAAACTCAAAGACGGTGAACTTTCCAGTCGAGTAAAGGGAGCTGCTGTTATTGAGCAGATCCTTTTAAACTACCTTCAGGAAGTTGGATCGGCTGATAACTTGGTTACATATGCTTGCCAGTATGAAATGCATTGTGCTTGTTTCCCCAATACACATTCCTATGTCATAAATGCTTTCTCATTTATGACATTTTTATATAATAATTATGGAAAATATTGTGCAGGTTTTACTTGTGTGAGTGGTTAAAAGATGAACCAAATGCATTACAAATGCTTCCATTTTACAATGGGAGGTGGAACTCAGAATCTCACTCTATGGACTTTGGGATTGCTTCTGCTAGTTTTTCCAGGGATGTTATCATACGCATTTCAGCAGCTTTAGGGCAAAAAAGAGCTCTGGCTCGTGGTTTTGATAAAATTCTTGATAGATTACTGGTATTTTCTTTAACAATATTTCTTGTTTGCTGTGGATCTGTACATCAAGAGGAATGGCTTGGTATATAATGTATATTTGTATGCAGGCTAGTTTACAAGAGAACTCACCAACGCTTCGAGCCAAAGCACTGAGAGCTGTAAGGCGTTAGTTTTTTCTAATGCAGATTATTTGAAATGTAGCCTTCTGGTTGTTGTTTATTGTTGTGATTCAGTTTACAGAGTGATACATAGTTTACTACATCCAGAGATAGTTGCATATTTGTTCTCAATTTAATGTGTTCTCGGCTTATATATTTTGAAACCATTGCATAATTTGTTGGCAATGCCTTAGGTTAGTACAATTGTTGAAGCAGATCCTGGAGTATTAGGAGATACACATGTCAGGTGTGCTGTAGAGGGCAGGTTTCTTGACTCTGCTATCTCTGTGCGAGAAGCATCCATGGAGCTTGTTGGTCGTCATATTGTCTCTCGTCCTGATGTGGCTGAGAAGGTGGGGGAGACACGGTTCTTGCAAGATCTAATATTGAGATATTTAAAGTTTGACACACATTTGCCTCTCAGAAAAAAATGCATTTCTGGTTTTCTATGGTATATCTGACACAGTCTTCTGAATTCCAGTACTTTAACAAAGTTGCAGAGCGTATCAAGGACAAAGGAGTAAGTGTGCGGAAGCGTGTAATCAAAATTATTCGAGATATATGCATTATTCAATGCAATTTTGCAAAAACCACTGATGCTTACTATCACATTATATCCAGAATCAGCGATGAAGAGACAAGTATACAGGTACATAGTTTGGTTGCTGAAAAAGTAAATTTATTTGTAAGTAGATAAGTAGAGGTCGGGCCTTTGATCGGTGAGGCAAAGTAGATATCTAAATTGTCAATTCAGCATCTAACTATTGGAATGGCCACAAATAAAGAAGAAATACATGCTATTAGTTAATTAAAAGTTGTGAAGCAGAATATTGTTAGTGTATTCGGAATTATGGCTGTTGTTTGCCAGTGTTTTTTCATTTGGTCATGTCCTGAGTCGTATTTCTAGTTTTGTAGGTCTATATCAGTTCTTTTCTTTTTTTTCTAATCATATTTTGAGAACTGATGTTTGATTCATGCTACTTTATACATAAGTTGATAATGATTGTAGCTTTTATCGGATGACCTCAATCGACGAAATCAAATGTTTGAATGGTCTATGGTCCTTAAACATTTGATATCTATCCTTCTCTATTATTACCATGGAGCATTATTGTTGACAATTATTAAGATGACATATCAATTATATATACATATATATACACATTATATATATGCATACATACATATAAATATGAATACACACACACACATGATGTATGCATATATATATATATATATATATATATATATATATATATATATATATATATATATATATATATATATATATATATATATATATATATATATATATATATATATGCATACATTATTGTCATATTCATTATAATGATTATAATACATTAAAGAGATTTCATTTTTGGTATCGACAATAATGTCAATTATGTAAGTCAACTTAAAATCATCGAATACATATAGTAATCGAAAATGCAAGAATACTATGGTGGCACAGTTGATTATGATATTGACTGTGATGACCATAGTCGATATCGACTATGGTTATCACAACCGATACATTTATTGACTGCCATATATTATTGATGTCAATATATATTATAAGAGTCAATCATTGTATTGATACCACAGTCGATATCGACTGTGATTATCACAAGCGATAACCTTATCAACTGCCATATATTATTGATGTCAATATATATTATAAGAGTCGATCATTTTATTGACTGTCTTGCATTATCATTATTATTAAGTTATGACTCTAACATTATCATTCAAATTTAATGATATATATTAGTAGTAACTAATGAATGATTAAACCGTTAACAAGAGACATGTCTTACGTAGAGATATCCCCTACGGGAGACATGCCCCATTATGTTATATATATATAGATAGTAATTGAAAGAGTAACATGGAACAAACAAAAATCTACAAGTGTTATTACAAGTTCCAAATAGAGATTCATATCAAGTCTTCTCAAGTAAAAGAAATAAATCATCATTGTATTTGAAGTTCATTGTTTTCTCTTAGATCTGCATTATCATTACATATACAATTTCATTAGAAGAAAAAAGGAATTAGAAAATAATTCAAACCTACGTACATTATAGTTCCATTATATACATCAAAGAAACAAGTTAAAAATTTAAAATTTCTTTTGTTCCTAATTTGATCACAGTTTAACATGGTATCAAAGATAGCATAAAGAAATCATCCGATGAGATAAATTGAGGAGAAATCTAACCGTCATCAAAACTCTATAAAACTCATAGTCAAGAAGAATGGTGAGTAGAGATAGATTTGAAGATAGACTTGAAGGTGCTACAAATTTCATCTCATGGGAATTCAGATTAATGATAGCACTAATAGAGTAGGACCCGAACGCATTTGTGGAGAGATAAGGTAAAAAATTAATGTCCAACAAGAGACCACAAGTGGGCCTAACGGATTGAAAGTAAAAATAGTGCCTAGAAGGTTGCAGGACCACCAAATGGTGTTTGAGAAAAAGTAAACTGATAGAGCAAGAAGCAAAGAAAGAGAAACAACACCACAAAAGAGAGACTGCAAAACTACGAAACAACTAGTGGTTCGCAGTAGTTGAAAAGTAGCTCAAAATCGAAGGATAACTGTCTGTTTGCAGAGAAGTCTAAGAAATTGAAACCTGTTGTCTGAGAGAGGATGACTGTTGTTATTGATGGTGCATGTGCAAGTGATATCTGTGTTGTCTCACCGATCTGGTGTGAGCAAGAGTGAATCGACTCCCAAATTGCTTTTTTCTTTTAACAAAGGTAACCAGAGTGGAGAAAGAAGTGATAGGCTGATGATAGGACGTAGATCCAGAGGGGGATAAATCACGAAGAGTGAGATCCCAAAGAGACAAAGCCTCTTGGAGATAGAGGGCAAGACACTGTTAATCAACATACCAGAAGGAGGAGGATAGGGACCTGTACTTTCTGAATAAACAATGGAGCCTCCCTCAAATCTCGTAGAGAGGTTTACCTATAGCGGATAATGGTGGTGAGGAAATCTGTGGACCAAAAACAACAAAGTCATGACGATTCCTATAGATGCAATAAAGGATCATATAGCTCCTATTATATCAAAGTTGGATATTGCATATAAAATCTTCAAAACTCTAGAGAACATGTATGAGGCAAATAACACTAGTAGGGCCCTTGCCCTTAAAACACAACTCCCACATGTCAAGATGAACAAAGGAAAAACTGCACGGCCTAATTTACAAGAATAACATAGACAAGTGATCAACTATCTACTGTTGGTCATCAAATTGACAATAAAGAATTATCAATGCTGGTGCTAAGTGGATTGCCTACATCTTGGGAAGCGTTTATACAAGAGATAAGTGCTAGATCCATATTTCCTAAGTTCGATCGACTAAAGACTGTTTGCATTCAAGAAGCAAGATTGATTGCGAGAGGAATTAGGAGAAACATCTCTAGTGGAGAAATTCAAGTATTTAATGCTAATTCTCACAAGAAAGGAAATAGAAACAACTTCAAACAAAAGAAAGGAAAGGACAACCATAACAGATACTTAACAAAAGAAGAAAAAACTTGTCTAGAATTCAATGTTTTAGATGTGATAAATTTGGACATCTTGCAATAAAATGCCTAGATAGATCTAAACAACAAGCCTTACTAGCGGAAGTAAGGATAAGGATGTAGATGGACTTGTATTCTTCTCAACACTATCAAGTGAGATTTCAAATAACAAAAATACCTAGGTCATCAACATTGGAGCCTCGCAACACATCATAGGATTCAAAAAACAACTAGATAGCCTAGATGAAGGATCAATTGAAGAAGTCACCATTGGAGAAAATTCAAACTCCCCGGTAAAAGGAGTTGGAACTTGCACAATTCAACTATAATCAGGTGTTTTTCTTCAATCAAGTGGTGTACTATTTGTACTAGGCATCAAGCACAATCTAGTTTTCATATCAGCACTTGAGAATAAAGGGTATCAAATTGCCTTCATGGATGGAAAAGTTCTAGCATGGCCTAAGAACTCAAATATCAAGAAGGCATATACCTTAGGGAATCAAGTTGGGTGACACATCTTCTACTAATGAGATATGGCATAGAAGGTTAGGGCATATTCGTTTCTGTGTCCTATCTTCTATGGTGAATAGTGTAAATGCTCTACCTAAGTTGACAAGATCATGAAGGGGTTTGCAAGGGTTGAGCTATGGGAAATAACTCCAAGGGTGTTTTCCATAATATTGAGAGTAGAGCCAAAAATGTACTTGAACTTATCCATCCTGATCTATGTGGACTAGTAGTGACCTCCCTAAGAGGATTCTTGTATTATGTTATTTTTATCGATGACCACTCTAGGAAAACTTGGATTTACTTTCTAAAATGTAAAGAATCAAATGAAATTCTAACAAAATTTAAATAATTCAAAGCCTTAGTTGAAGACATGTCGGGGAAAAGAATCAAAACCTTAAGGTCAAATAATGGGGGAGAATACATCTTTGATAACTTTAAAGCATTTTATAACTCAGTTGGGATTAAGAGGGAGTACACAGTGCCTTAAAAACCCTCAACAAAATGGGGTAGCTGAAAGAAAAAATAGAACCATTGTAGAAGCAACAAAAGACATGATGCATGATCAAAACCTTCGCACCTCATTCTTGGCTTAAGCCTCTTGCACATTATTTCTATCCAAAATGGTTGTCTTCAATCTATCCTAGTTAAAAGGCCCTTGAAGAAGCATTCACGGGGATTAAACCTGACATAAGCCATCTTAGGATATTTGGTTGTCCTGTCTATATCCACGTTCCTAAAGAGAAAAGGTCCAAATTAGAGCCATAAGGAAAGACTGGGATATTTGTTGGGTATAGTAAAACATCTAAAGCCTACATGATATACATACTTGATCAATACTTAATTGAGCTTAGCAGAGATGTAACTCTTCAAGTAGACATTGCTTTTAAAAGGTCTAAAGACATTATGGAAGTAGATGAAGTAAACTCTCAAGAAGATCTTGATCTTGAACTTCAGAGGGAAACTTCTATACATAATGATAATGAACCATTGAACTCTATACTTGAACATAGAGGTTTAGCGATTAGTCATAAGGAACCACTTAGGGCAAGGAAAATAATTGAAGAAGCAGAGATCTATGGAGCTTCTAAGGGTACTTTTAGACAAAGGAATAAACCTAATAGATATTCTTATGTTTCTCTCATGAGTGAATGTATCGAATATGAACCGTCAAATGTTGAGGAATGTCGTGGTTGAAGAATACCAACCATCATAACCATAGTAACATAGGGACACATTTCCCTTTTTGCCCCACGTCCTGGAGACTTGGACGCACCGGGGACTTGGCGACTCCATCTTACCGTTCCCAGCGGCACCACCAGATTTTACCACCTACACCGAGGATGGGGAACGTCTCGATGTTGACTATTTGCTGGTTCGACTATCTGTGTTCAATGTTTGATGTTCCAATTCAATCCAATGTTCAAGTATTTACTCTTTTACATCTTTATATCTTATATTGCAATACATCTTTTCATAACTAGCTTTTAGAGTACCATATGTATATATATACACACACCTCCTCCTGTCCCTTGCCATTGTCCCCCAGCCATCCCCCCACCGTCCCCAAATTAAGGCCCCTTTGTCCCCCCATTCCACTGGCCCCCCATCCCCCAAGGTAGTGTAACTATGATCATAATGAATGATGTCTGGGACATTGCACCTATACCTGAAGTAAAATCAGTTATCTCATCTAAATGGTTATTCAAATTCAAACTTGTAGTTGATGGCAGTATTGAAAAACATAAAGCTAGATTTGTTGCCAGAGGTTTCTCTTAAAGGGAAATGATTGATTATGAAGAGAGATTTCCCCTGGTTGCTAGATGCACCTCTGTCAGGTCTGTAATTGCTATTGCTGCATCTCAAGGATGAAAATTCACTAGATGGATGTAAAGACAACTTTCCTTAATGGGATCATTGAAGAGGAAGTATACTTGGAACAACCAAAGCGATTTGTGATTCATGATAGTACTTCTTATGTTTGCAAGTTGAAGAAGGATTTATATGGGATCAAACAGGTTCGTTGAGCTTTGTATGAAAGAATAGACAACTATCTCTCTAAATTAGGTTTTCCAGGAATGAAGCAGACCCCAATTTATACTTTAAGGTAATAATATTATAGAAATTATTTTAGTCGCTAATTAAATTTTACTAATATATGATAATTAATTATTAAATAAAAATAAATTATATGTTGACATTGATTTAAGTTTATTAATATAATTTAATTTAAAATTATAAACTATTATTTATATTACAATCAATAAATATTATTTCTGTTACAATCAATATAAATATAAATATTCATATATAAATTACTATTTAAAATGATATTTTAGCAAAAAAAAATCTAATAAGTTTAAAGTTTACAATTATATAACAATTTTTTATTATTCTTGTTCCATTCAATTCTAATTAATATTAAAAATTATGCTTCAAATTGATATCATATCAATATGAATATTTATAATTAAAAATGTAAGTTAATTTTATGGAATTTTATTAAATAGACAGAGTATATTTTATTATAAAGAAATAGACAAAGAATAGTTTGCTATCAGCCTAACCATTGCACCTGTTGGTGCAAGTGCTAGTATAAGGCAGGGTTTCTTATGCTAACTATGGTCAAACAACTAACACAGTGTTTTTGTCTTTGTCCACACATCCTGGACCTTTAAAGAGATTGTTTGGTAAGGTTTGCATCCCCATTTCTTCATTATTTAAATTTTTCTCTGTGTTGCTTGCAACAGTAATATTATATCTTTGAAAGGCCCTGTGTATATATGAATGAAGTGCTTGTATTAAGGCAATCGTACGTCAATTTATTCATTCCGATTTTCTTTTGCAAAAGGACTTCAATAATGGCTGTCTAATATCTGGAACAATGTTTGTGTCTTAGTCCGCCCATATCAGATTTTGTAAAGGATTTTATAGGCTTGCATCCCCACTTCATTATTTGAAATTTTTCTGTGTGATACTTGCAACTGATATTTTAGCTTTAGAAAAGGCTTTTGTAGAAATATGAAAAATATCTAGTGGGGTTTTTTCTAAACATAGTTCTGCTAAACTTTATTTGAACTTACCAGTACCCTTTGATATTGTGTATGTAGGATCTTGTTTGCAAGACTTTCTATGAGTTGTGGTTTGAAGAACCGTCCAGTAGTCAGGCTGCTTTTGTGGGAGATGGAAGCACTGTGCCACTAGAAATAGTAGAGCGAACACAACAACTAGTTAATGTACTGAGTATGTTGAACAACAATCAACCATTAGTTACCATTATTAGACGGGCAATGGCATTGGACTTTTGTTCGTCCAAAAATTCTGGAACAAGTGCAGTGTCAGAGGCTGCAGTGCGAAACCGCTGTGAACTAATGTGCAAGTGTTTGCTAGAAAGTATTCTGAAGGTATTATAGTTATGGAAGAGGCTTCTATAGTTATTTTAACAAAGTGGTTTTGGTTATCGTCTCTCTGGGAAACACAATTATTTTCCCTGTTGCTGAATGGATTAGTGGTTAATGCTTTTACAGGCAGAAGAAACAAGTACTGTTGAATCTGAAATCCAGGCACTTCCATATGTACTAGCCTTGCATGCTTTTTGCCTTGTGGATCCAACCTTATGTGCACCTGCATCTGATCCATCACGATTTGTGGTCACTCTTCAGCCTTATCTTAAAACACAGGCATGTATTTACATGGAAATCCATTTTATATGAAACTGTATACTTCTTTCCCCAATCTATTGCACTTCTATTTTGGAAAGCCAAATTTGAATACTGAAGAAAATCAGAGAATCTGCATGGCTTTTGTACAGATCTTGACACATCCTAGTTGTATAATCATTTTATCATGATATTTGAAATTTTCCACAATTATAATGTTATTTTTCATCATGCTATCCTTGTGTGAATAATCAGGCAAATAATCGAACCGTTGCTCAGCTGCTTCAGAGTATTGTATATATTATTGATGCAGTACTACATTTTCTCCGAAGGCCACCGCCAAATTTTGTTGAAGAACTTGAACGAGATTTGAGGCAGCTGATTGTTCGATATTCTTTTCTCTATGTTGTAGAAGCATGTATAAAGCAAGTACCTGTCTTCTATTCTATTCCCATCGTCACTGGTTTCATTTCCTTTCTGTTGGATACATTCACAGTGCATATTGTTTTTCAGTTAAAATTTGCAAATTAATTTATAGTTCCATTTGGTGTCTATTATTTTTTTGATGTGACTGTTTTTCTTCTGTTATACCTGTAATAATTAGGTGCATATTGAGCTTTATATTTTAATGAGTTGTAGCTGCATGTCTAATTTTATTGCATTTCTTTATATTCATTTGCTCAGTTTGCAAGTTTTACATGTGTACTAATTTAGTGCAATGTTAGGCAGAAAACACAAGTATGCTCAATATAGGTGGAGACAACCACTTTTCTATACTCTTATTTCTCATTTCATTTAGGGAGAGTTAATGTTTTATTGCATTCATAAGTATAACATGATAGTTACTGAGCTTCACATTGCTAACACTTTTCTATACACAATATTGTAAATAGAAAATTGGTTGTCTCCACTTGTATTGTGAATGGCATCATGTTATACTTATGAATTGCATTCATAAGTATCAATGTTTTATGGCATGCATACTTGTGCCTAGTTCTTGCATTGCTGGATTTTTCGAGGTCTTTTGAGTTGCATTCTGATGCTTCAGGTGAGAGCACTGGTGCTATTCTTTCCCAAGGTTGCGATCCCATTGCATTTGAGAGCAGGAAGCTCATAGGTCTTGAGAGATCGTTTAGTGTTTATGACAAGGAGATGCTGGCCATTATGCATGCTTTTGTCAAGTTCTGGCAATATCTAGTTGGCAGTAAGTTTGCATCAAAACTGATCATAATAGCCTTAAGCATTTCCTTGGACAGCTAGATCACAATGAGAGACAATAGAAGTTGGTCAACAAAATTCATTCTTATGATTTTGATATTTCATATATCAAGGGTACTTTGAATGTAGTTGCTGATAAACTTTTGTGAAGATGCCATTTATGAGGATTGGAGACACTTGATCATTGTTGAGAATGTCAAGGATCAGTGGGCATCTGGTATTGTTGATAGTATTATACAAGACAACATGTATACTCAGGTAGATTATGTTGCGGTTCTTTCATGACTCTCCATTGATTGGATGCCTTGAGTTCTTTAAGACATACAAATAGATACGAGAGAGGTTGACAGGAAGGGCTTGAAGTCGGATGTGCAATAACATGTTAGAGAGTGCTCTGTTTGTCAACAAAACAAACAAGAGCATACTTATCCAGTTGATTTACTACAACCACTTCGTATTTTGAGAGGAAGTGGGAATGCTTATCAATGGATTTCATTGTGGGCTTGCTGAAAGCCAATATAGAGATTGCTTGTTTGTGGTGGTGGATCGCCTCACCAAATATGGGTGCTCATTTCTTTCCTATCACCACTACATTTTCATTGACATAGGTAGCTGTGTTGTTTTTTCGGGGGATTTTTAGGTTGCATGGTTCAACCCAAAGCATTGTTAGTGACCAAGATAGCCGATTCATGAGCCATTTTTGGCAGGAGTTGTTGAAGTTGTATGGGATAGAGTTGACTAAGTACTAATTACTACCCTCAAATTGATGACCAGATTGAGATTGTTAATAAGTGGGTGGAGGGTTATCTACGAAACTACGAGTCAGTACAACAATGAGCCTAGGTGAAGTCGATATATTTCTACCAGTATTGTTATGATTCCACTCACCATATATCTATTCAGATGTCCCCATTTAGAGCCTTGTATGGCCATGATACTTCAAGTTTCATGGATTTATTATTCAATGACAAGATGATGCCTAGTTCAAAAGATTTGTTGCTGGATAGCCAGGATGTTATGAGGACTTTGAAACACAACATTCAGAATGCTCAAAACCAATAGAAGCAATATGTTGATCAGCAGAGGATTACTTGCTCTTTCCATGTGAGTGATATGGTATATCTGATGTTGCGGCTTTAAAGAAATCATCTATCAGGTATATTGGAGCTTAGAAGCTCAAGCCTTGCTATTATGGTCCCTTCTGTGTTGTTAGATGTGGAGGTGAAGTAGCTTATGAGCTTGATTTGCCAGAGGACAACATAGTGCATAATGTATTTCATCTATCTTGCCTTAAGTAGGTAGTAGGCAGACATGTTTTCACATCTTTTACTTTACTCCCACTAGATAATGAGGGGATGTTAGAGTTGATTCTTGAGGGGATATTGGATACTAGAAAGAGGCATCAGTGTAGATGAGTCACTAGAGTGTTTTTGGTGAAATGATAGTTTACCAGATGAGGATGCTGCTTGGGAGTTGGAGGATATTCTTCAACACCTAGGATTGTGATTGCTTTAGGACAAGAAATCTTGGGGAGAGAGGACTTTAATGCCCTCAATTTAGCAGATTTCAAGAGTATGGGTATGTTAGCTCATCATCACGACCCTCGTGAGCTAAGAGTTGGATTGCTCGACTTATTATTTATAGTAAGTTAGGATGGTTTATAATTTTAGTAGTGCACAATAGTGCGCCTTGAGTCATGCTATGCTAGTATTTTCATATTGCTTTCATAATAAGATGCATAATGGAGGTTATTTTTAAGTTTGACTTAGTTAAATAACTTATGAGTTTATTGTTCTAATTGAATGGTGTGATGAAGAAGGCTCTTTAGTGAAATGTGTGCACAAGAAGATTCTTGGCATTGAGTGTAATGAATAGCATTAAAAAGTTATAAATACAATGCTTGGCATAGGGTCAATTAATCTTATTATGCATTTGTGTTTTGGTTGAAGTTGTGAGTATTCAAGCGTTTGGTCTATGATTGATGGAATTGTGAATTTCTTCAACTTTCAACGCTTTGAATTTGTTTTCATTGCCAATGAACTGTGCCATCGTTTTAAGTATCTACTACAAATTGATCATGTTTTAAAGACAATAGTTGTGCCAAGAAATAAGTATTATCTGCTTCAAGTCGATAGGAACTTGGATGGCTATGTGAAGGGGTTATGGTTTTGGAATGTCAGTTTGGATACGTTGATTTTGACATGCTAATTTATGGAGACATTCACACTCTAGAGACAACAATGAAACTACGACTAGGTGCAACCATTCTGGAGGAGCAACACTTAATGATATTAGCTGCAATTAATTTTTGGGAGGTAGTGTTAGAGCTTGTAGGGTCTTCAATTTTTGGGTTGTAGAAAATTGTTTTTTCCTCTAAAATGACATTTGGCAAAGGATTTGGAAATAGCAGCACGTGATGCACTCTATGCCTTACAAATACCACACACTAGATCCATAAAATCTCCTGATGCAATTTATGAGAACAAGGCAAAAATATGAGAACCGGGGTCGAACTAGGTTCTAGTTTTATTAACCTTTTAGACAAGGAAGATGGTAGAGAAGAGGCTTTAGAGAATTTGGGCTACTGGAGAACACCCACTTCTATAACATGTGGTGCAAACATGGGTTGAGGGAACATCAGTGAATTCCTTCGAACTCATACCAGCCCAGGATCATGTAACACTTTGGAGAGTATGGGGCGGAGAAAAAATATCCATGAGAAAATAAAGGAGGCAATTTCAATGTTTTGGCTCTTTTCTACCTTGGCATTTAATGCTTGCAGGTCTCCATATTGTTGCAGTTGTAATGCTTGGGTCTAAAGTACCATTTTATAAGACATTAGGGTTGGTATGCTCAATGACTTATTAAATGATCTTCAAGATGTTGTTAGAGAGCATCAGTTAGAGTGTGCTAGTAGTGAGTGCAGCATTATCTTAGAATGGACATAGAGAAAGGGTTACCCTCATTAACTTCCTCGTCTCTTGTAATGTTGGTATTATAGTTCTTAAATCTGTGGATGCATTAGGTGTAATCAAATTCACAATTGCATTGTTCGAGATGTATGACTCATGAATGTGGGGTCACATAATGTGGTTCAATTTATCACATGCAATTTTGTTGCTTGTGTTGCTGTTGGGAGACTCGTGATAGACAAATGCCCTTCTATGTCTTTTACCTAATGTGTAGTACAGTGCCTTGATCCAACTACTAGAGGACAATGGAAAAATTGAATGGGTTAAGAAGGTATTGCAAAACGCTTGTTACCAAATTTATACACAATTGCATGAGGGTTTTGAGTATGCTGCACTATTTCACATAGGTCAAGGAGCTAGTTCTGTTAGAAAGGCCAGGGTTGCCATTGCACCAAAAGATCGACTTGTCAATGCCCAATACAACCAATTGTCTTATAGAACCATACGAGGTGGTTGAGTCATGTTGTGTATAATATGAGGGATGCTGGCCCACTGCCAACAACCCCTCTCCTAGCGTCACTCTTGCGGCCTACGAGATTTGAACCCGTGACCAATCTCTGATATCAATTGTTAGAAAGGCCACGGTTGTTGTTGCACCAAAAGATCGACTTGTCAATGTCTGATACAACCAATAGTCTTATAGAACCAAAGGAGGCAGTTAAGCCATGTTGCGAATCCTGCGAGGACACTGGCCTATTGCCAACAAGTTCAACTAGGGAGACAAGTTTTGCAATACACTTGTACTACAAACTTTACTTCTATAAAAAATTAACTTGAGACACATGTTTGTTTTAACCGAGTGGATGAACTTTGGCTTCACAAGTCTAACAAATGGCATGGTAGTAGCAGAGTACATGTATTCTACTAGTTTTTGAGATGCAACTGAGTAAGTGGTACAATTTATAAAGCTTCTAGTAAATGTTTTTAGACTAGTGGATGGGGATAAATCCTCGATTGGATATTTGTAGTAGGCCATGGATAGGGTCAATGTGGGTAATGAAGGGTGAGTTGGAAAATGATAGGGATAGGTGTATGTTGCTATGGGACATAATAAATAGGAAATTGGATGGACAGATGCACTCTCCACTCCATGCTACAATATGCTTTCTGAATCCATCATTTTTCTACAAAACAAAATATTGTTTTATTGATGCTGAGATCACACAAGGCCTACTCAAGTGTATGTAAATTTTTTTCCTACTAAACAACAATTAAATGAAGCCATGTCAAAGTTGCATATGTATAGGCATGCAAGGGGTGTTATCTCAACTAGGGTTGTCGAGGAAGGTAGGAAGACCTTCTAACTAGGTAGACTCTGAGATGGATGGTGATACTCATTTTGACCTAGCCACACAATTCATCTGCTTGTAAGTGTAATTGGAATGGTTTAGAACACATTCATTCCTAGAAACACAACCTTCTAACAAAAAAAGGACAAATGTCTTTGGTTTTGTTCACCACAACCTTCACTTGAAGCTGAAGAAAGCTCAAGGTAGGAGTCCTAATGAATTGTACTCGATTGAAGTTGCATTCATTTTGTTTTTGATTTGGAGAAAATGACTAATTTCCACATGGACAAAAACAAGAACTATTTAGGAAGATTCCACAATTGATCGTGATGAGATTAATTTAGATGAATGGATTGCTGAACCTCCTGATGATGACGTTGATGTTTATATTCTTGACCCTAATAGATGCCAACCTTCCAACTCATATTGTGAGTTAGGATAGGCACTTTCCGAGGAGAAGGATTACAAGGGACTCTTGCCTACTAGCATGTTATTGGCTACATTTGAATTTTTGGAACCTTGCACGTAGCTTGTATGCTGACATTGTACAAAGTCAGAAATTATATTGTAATTGACATTTCGACATTTGTCTCCATTTAGTTATTTTTTATGTTGTGGCATTTTGTGCAATGTACTTGGTGATCAGTATATAAAAAATGACTTTATTTTCTACAATTATTGGGTTGAAGTTTATACTATATTTTTCTCTCAATATCGCTATGTTGTGGAAATGCCCTTCAACTAAAGAAAAGTAGTTTTTGACTATTTTTCTTCAAATTTTTACATTTTTTTTTTTGAAATTCCAAAATGTTCCATTTTTTTGGAAAAATCCTATTACTGTGGTTTTTCAATTTATTCCCCAAACGATTGATGCTCCTATTAGCCCATCCCTAGTGATCTTAGCTAAATTGTTCAATTATTTTGTTGTTACGAGAAATTGTTTTTAGAGTAGAATATCTTATTATTCAAACCAAAGTAACGTGAATCAGAATCGTATCGAAATCGGCACGGCCTAATCGAATCGTGAATTGGGGGTGAATCGCTGGTGAATCGGCAAATTTGAAAAAAACCTTTTAAATGTAAAGGTTTTAACAATTTAAGACTTATTTCATGCACCTTTTATTGAATATAACTTAAAAACACTATAACATCATCAAATAGAATCTAACATACATAAACATGAAACATAAAATCCATCACATACGTAACTATGTTATCATTATGTACTAAAATGTAAATTGTATGCTAGCTAAAGTAAATAAAAATCAAATGATCATAATGATTCAAATCATAGAATCAGTAAGATGAAATCATGACGATCTATAAGACATCAAATCATAAATGTATGTATAAATCTAAGATGAAGATCCATGAAAGTTTGAAACATATGTCTATCAGTGATTCAGTATCACTATCAATATCTATACAGTGTAAACAAAATATAAAAACAAGGCTCCAGCTCAAGCCTCATCATCCTCATCATCATCCTCTAGCTCTTTTGTAGCCTCAACCTCAGCCTCTGAGTATCCAATTTGCCTATGAGAAAGGTGTGTAAGGTAGGTCCTAGAGGACCGTCGAGCCATGTCCCCTGCATGGGCAATGGGCTCATGAATAACGTCACTAGGGCCTGCGTGTGTGCGTGCGTGTGTGCGTCTACCAATGCCTGAACGTGCTCTAGCTGCCTCCTTTTCCTTGGCCACAGCCTCAGCGTCTACATCCACCTGGTCCAACCCACGCACGGTCTTCCTCAGTGAAGATTGGGTCCATGGTCTCTGTGATCCACTCTGATTTTGGATCAATCTCCTCCAGAATGATCGGAGAGGAGTCAGCGCCCAAAATCTGTCTGATCCTAAGACGAAGGTTGTAATGAACAAAGACAAGATCATTCAACCTCTGCACTGTCAACCTGTTTCTCCTCTTCGAGTGGATGTGCTCGAACATGGACCAACTGCGCTCACATCTAGAAGTGGTGCTTTGCTGACTCAGAATGCGGATGGCAATTTTTTGAAGGTTTGGGGTTGTGGCCCCAAACATTTGCCACCATCTATCTGAAATAAGGAAAAAACAAAAACAATTAGTCTCATTTACAAATTACAACTCTAAAATTAATGCATTATATAATCAACTTTAAGTTTAGAATCTAGATTCTAGATTCATGAACATTGAATATATTATTTAATTTTTACCTGGCTGTAGTGTTGTCTGAGCATTTATGGCCATCCTGCCAGAGAAAAGTGGCCCCTCCTTATTGTTGAACTGGTCTAGCTCAATAATCGCAGCAGCGCTATTTTCATCGCTACTCAATCTCTGAATCACTGTGTATAAGCCAGTGAGAACCTCTACATCCGCCTTGAACTCAGGACGGAAACGAAATGTCGGATTCAGATAGTAAGTTGCTGCGTGGATGGGTCGATGGAGCTAATTCTGCCATCTCCTATCGATGATGTCCCAAATAGGGCCATACCTCTCCTGCACTCTTGCATATTGGGCTCTGATGGCCTCCTTGGCCCTATCCATGCCCTCATAAATGTAACCCATAGAGGGCTTCTCCCCATCAGCAGTTCGTAGCAAAGCTACAAGGGGCTCAGTGACCTACATATAAAGTAAAACAAAAAAATTGAGTCAAAACTTAAATATAAAATAATATAACTTAAAGTAAAAGCAAAATACTAAATGTTAAATTGCAATAAATTTACCTTAAGGATTTCTCTAGCTTGTTTTCAAAAACTATCCTCATCAAATATGCAATCCGCCACATCTAACCCTACAGTGGTCATAGCATAGGAAGAGCAAATCCACTCCTGCCCAACAAACATGCTCCTCAATCCATCCCTTGATGTCAACAAGGACTGCAAGGTGATGAAATTCAAGGCAAACCTCGTGATACCTGGGCGAGCTAACTCCTTGCCTTTTGTGTACTTCCTCATTGTGCTAAGGACAAATGCATGATTATAAATGAATTTGCATATGTTTTTTGCCCTTTCCACACATGACTTGACAAACTCAAGTTTGCCAATTTCCTCCAACATGAGGTCAATGCAGTGTGCCGCACGAGGGGACCAAAATATGGTGGCGTGCCTCTCCATCAAAAGTTTACCTACAACAATTTTAAGTCAATTAGAAATTCAAATTTCAAAATTCAAATAAATTTATTTTCAAAACTTGCAAAGTTAAAAGTTTACCTGCTGCAACATAATTTGCTGCATTATCCGTCACCACCTGGATCACATTTTGTTCCCCCGCCTTTGCTATAACTTCCTCAATAGCCTCACATAAATATGTGGCATTTTTCACATGTGCGGAAGCATCAATGGATTTTATGAACATGGTATATCCTACAAGTAACAAAACAACGAATTATAATATTAAATGGATCATTAACGAATTAGCATTCAACAAATCAAAATTTACAATGTATGTAGGAAAGTAGAATGATCAATCACCTCCACAGGATACAAGAAAATTGAGGAGTGTTCTATTCCTCCTATCGGTCCAACCATCAGTCATGATGGTGCAACCTTTTGCAATCCATTCCTTTCGGTTCTCCTCGAGGTCAACCCTCATGTCCTCTACCATCTCATCCAGGAGGTATCTGCTCAACTCAGCCTCAGTTGGGGCTTTAAACCCCGGACCACAAATAGCAACCGCATCTATCATATTCTGCCAATAAGGAGCCTTGTCACAAATAAAAGTTTAGATGTCAAAGACTCAAATTATAAAACAAGTAGATATAATTAAAGTTTTACTTTTACTTTTAATTTAACTTTAAAGAAAACAAAGAAAAAAGAATCAATTACCTGGCTGCAATAAATGGAATGTTGCAAAAGTACCAAAATTTGCATATCTCCTTTCTGGCAGCATCGTGAATCTCCTTGTTCAAACCCATGCCCTCAAGCGTGGGTTGGGAACCAGGAGTAGTGCGGGGCACAAAGTAACTATCCATTCTGTTTTTCCGCACTCTAGGCTGCAATAGGTTGGTGTGGGACTCTGTCTTAGTATGTGATCGACTAGCACTAGCACTAGCACGAGCAGAAGAACTAGGATAAAAAGGAGGCCTAGAAGAACCCTCTCCAACACAACCTACGGATGCGGAAGCTGATGCAGATGCAGATGTGGATGCGGCTGCGGATGCGGGAACATGGGAGCCAATACCCCTTAACCCTTCAACTTGCATTTTCCTATTTGCTTTGTCTTTTTCAATTTTTTCTAATGCCATTAAGCAAGTGCATTTTGCCTCAGGAGTTTGGTGAGTGCAAACTGTAACATCGTGTCCAGGTATAGCAGCAATGTGGAATTTCAATCTATAAATACCCTCGAAAGTTATTTTTTCTTTACAAAACATGCATTTTGATTGATATTTGGTTCTTCCAGGAAACTCTTCATTATATTTCCAACATTCATCTTTTTTACCCATTGGAATTTGCGAAAAATGAGAGCAAAGGCTGCTGCAATAATTTTTTTTATGTAAAATATCAAAGTTTGAAGCTAATAAAAATTAGAAAACAACAAACCCTAGCTTGCAACTTAGTAAAAATAAAGAACATTCAAGATTTACACTAAAATTCTTGAAAACTATAGAAATTTAACAAAAAACGCATAATACACTAAAAATTTAACAAAAAATGCATAATACACTAACATGCAAAAAAAAAAAGAGCACTTACCTCTTGCAAATGAGTTGAGGAGTGTTGATATTGGCTCCTTAATGCTCCCAAAGCAATTGATGGGCTCCCCAAATAGCCTGTTGATCTCTTTGGTGCTCCTCCTTCTTGCCGGTTGGAAACCTATGGCTTTTCTTTTCTCTTCTTCTCTCTCACTTTTCCTCTCTTCTACTCACGCTTAATAAATAGAAGGCCCTTTAGGGTTCTAACAAAGAGAATAGGTCAAAAACAAAGTGAAAAAAACAAGTGATTTTTAAAAAAATTTCAACTTCCCTTTTTACATGCCGCGGGCGATTCATGGCCGATTTTAAAGGCGATTTTTGGCGATTTTTACATGAATTGCCTGAATCGGCGATTCAGGCGATTTATGGCCCAGAAATTGACGATACCGATTCACGATGCAAAAAAAATCTCCTAGCATGAATCTGGGTGCGGAATCACCGATTCAGGCGATTTTTGGGCGATTCTCGTTACTATGATTCAAACCCATATTAGGAGGGTTGGTAGTTAATTGGATGACACATGAACATCCAAAGCAGGTTATTATTTTAATGTTTTAACATTTGTTTGGAAGTTTGAATCAAGACTTACCAATTTGACAAAAAATGTGTAGCTGATTTTATTCATTGAATCTTTCTTTTTTGCACAGGAGTGATTTCATAGCCTATTTTTAGTCAGCATGCAAAATAAAAGACATGTGCTTGTTTCTTTTTTTTTTGATGGATAGTGTCATGAGGAGGAGAGGAGCCAAAATATGCTCTAGTAACATCCATTCTTTTATTAGAATTATGACTATAAATTTTTATATACACTTATAAAATAGTTCATCATGGCAGAAGGTTCTTATAGCAGGTACATTCTTTATTATTGTTTTGTTAAATGTACCTAACATCAAGGGCATATTTTTGTGGAAGCCTGCACAATAACATATGGTGCATGTGTGCGTGTATCAGAAAATGTGTCACTATCTACTAGACACAATATGCAGACGTTCCTAAATGTTGAGAGGTACTAGATGACATTTATTGGCATGAATATGTATTCTCTTGATACCATCCTCAAAAATGGAAAATTTTCCATTGGAGTTTTTAGGCAACATATAATTTAGTAAGTTTTTAAATACTAATTGACAGATTTAAATGGAGGAGGAAAACACTAGTGTTCGTCTTCTTTAACAAGAATGACTTATATTTTCACTCATTTGTAGAGTTGTTCCTCACTTCTTAGCACACATCTCCCATTGTGGAAACATGTAGTCGGCTCATAGACACGTGGGGATGTTTTCAAATATTTTTCATCACGTCTTTTGGAATGATGTGTAATGCCATTCATCCATTTAGAAATGGAGAGTAACTTTGAGAATTCTATACTATATATTCCCCTTTGCACACACCTCCCATTTTGCCAATGTGGTCATTTCATAGATACATCTGGGGATTTTTTTAGATGTGAAGTGACTCCACAATTTTTTGTCATGTCCCTTGGAAGAATCTTGCGTTGCATTTGGGTTGTTGTCCATTCTGATAAGAATCTTTATCGATGGCAACAATTTATTAATTATTGGCTTGGATTTAATTTCCATGTGTGCTGGTGTGTGTTAGAGGAGTGTGAATTGGGTAACACTTCATGTTATCCCATTTTGTGAGTTTTTTACCAGAGGCCTTAATTTGATTGTTTTGCGACCCGAACACAACAATATGATTGGTTATTTGATGTTACACAACTTTTCTTCGTTTTGTAACACGGTGTCAATGAGTCCGCTTGCTTATTTATCGACTTGCAAGGATACACCTGTTCCATCCATCTACTAGATGCAGTTGTTTGGCCATTTTTGTCATTTCATGAATGAATGTTCACGCAAAGATTAGATCTTGATTTCTTGTAGTGAAGAGATGTACAAATCCAATATAGGAAATTCATTTTCAAATCCACTATAGGAAATCAACAGAGTTGTGCAACAACTTAAGTAGTGTTTTGTCTACATTTGGGTTTGTGGCTTTGAAGGACTAGTTTAATATCTTTTGTGGAGGCCCGAAGATAGACATAGTGGGAAATTAGTGCCCATTATCTGTAGTAGTTGGAAGTGATATTTAGGCTGCATTTGAGATAAGATAATTGACATGGAGTTTGAAAAGGTGACCACCTATTCTGTCAAGTGAATCCTTGTGTCTAGATGTATAGGATATTGTGTTTAGTGATTCAACATTGCTTCCACTGTATCAAAAGGAACTAGCTGAAAACTAACAGCTTCTCTTCATTCACATTGCAAAGTGAACGAATGTCAAGAATGAATTTAGTCTTCACAGTTTCATTGTGGTTGACAATTGATGCGCATTTACAAGTTTACTAGGGCTAATACTAGAGTTATACAACATAAAGTAGTGTTTTGTCTATATTTTTGGCTTTGTGGCTTTGGAGCACCACTTTACTATCCGAGAAGAGAATGACTTTTATAGAGACAGGTACCCTATTGTTTCATGCACGTCTACCAAAAACATAGAGAGAGAGAGTGATGGTTGCCATTTTATTGTTGTTGATATGATTGATACCTTAGTGATTGTCATTTTGATAAGACAATGGCTTATATGGAGATAGGTAGAGCCTATTGTTTCATGCATTTCTACCAAAAACACTAAGTGAGAGAGAGTGAGTCGTTTTATATTTGTTGCTAGTATTGGCACCTCAACTGTTGTCATTCCGAGTCATACAATGACTTGTACAAAGACTTGTAATGACATGTCACCATCCATTTTGTTGTGGAGGGTGTTGATATGGAGACCTTAGAATCTATTAGCTTGTTGACTTAGACCCTTATACAAACTACATGGAGAATCTAGTTATTAATACTATTAAGAATGAAATTCTTAATGAATTGCATGATAGTACTCCATGGTGCAAGTTATATCTTTGATGAATAAGGGATTGCAGATACATCTATCTAATATGCTTATGTGTGGCATGGGGGCCCTAAAGGGTTAGAATGGGTACTAAGCTGTCCTAGTGGGTTTGAAGGTGTCCCTTTCCCATCGCCCACCTCCCTCTCTCTCTTCCCCTCCCTTTCCCTTTTAAGATTTTTTGCAATGCATTATATAACATGTAGACACTCTAGAATGCTAAGATATCAATGTGCCTGGGTTTTAGCTGGATGTGGGTGTTGATGCGCCATGATTCGCGGATGCATTAGGAGCTTGCACAAATGCGGGTAGGAAGTGCACTCCTTGCCTGCAGATGCACACGAGATGCTTTTGAGAGTATCCAAAGAGAATTTAGAAATTGTTCAGAGAGCATCCAACCATTCTGAGTGTCTATAATAAAACATGTGTTGGATTGCTTTTTTAATTATATTTTTTTTCTCCTTTTTGCCCCAAAACCCTAAAACAAACATTAAAGAGGCCATTCATTGCTCATTCTTCTCATTTTGTTTGCAGTTGGGTTCTCTTCTCATTTTGTCTCCATTTTGAAATCAAGATAATTATTTTTGAAGAGGATCATTCGTAGGGTGTCTAATAGCTTCTACAAAGGATGTCTAAGCATCTAAGGTAAGCATTTGATTCATTTCATGAGCTTTTTTAGTGATTTTTTTTGAGATGTTCATGAAATTTTCAAGTTTTGGAAGAGAATTTTCAAGTTTTTCCCTTTTTTTCTTAAAGAAATGAAGGAACAAGTTTAGCTATCTTTTTTTAGTAATTTTATATTGTATATTTGGACTTGTATGTTTCATGTTCATAGCAAAGTAACGAGACTTGGACTCGACTTGGACTCGGCAAGGGTAATTCGACTCGTGACCTGGTCGGACTCGGCTGTGACTCAACAAAGTGATAAAACCCTTGAAATTTAGAGATTTTTTTGGTTTTAAATTAATTCCATGCACCCATTATTGAATAAAGATTAAAGACACAATAACATCATAAAATAGAAGGTAATTTGATCACATACATAGTATATATCAATTATGTAACTACAAAGGCAAAAGAAATAAAAATCAGCAAAGTTGGATGTCAGCTGAGTCACCTTGTCGAGTTAGGCAAGTCAGCTCAGTTGACCCATCGAGCCAAGGTCACGGGTCATTTTGACCCGGCTGAGGCAATTTGGGTCTATATTTTTTTATTTTCTTATTAGATTCATAGTTTGTATTGTGCAAGAATGACCACTACTGGTAGTCAAAGTTCAATAGCAGGGCAAGGTGACTGAAGTGATAACTTCAATATGATGTGGCATCTCCATTATGGAGACACACCACAAGATTATTGTAGGTTTCAAGAGGTGGGTCATACATTTGGAAATGCAATGTATGTTATAGTAAACCATTACACAACTCATATTCTTGGGTCAAAGTTCATTTCATGGGCCCTACTGGTAAATGAATAGCATTGTGCAAGGGAAGCAAAGACGGAAAAAGAATGAGTGATGCACAACTAGCTGGATTTATAAAAGAACAAGAAGTTGCTAATCGTTTAGTGAGCAAATCAAAAACAAGTTTGTATAAACCTTCATCCACAAAGAGCAAAGTGAATGTGATGTTAATTCTATATAACTCTAATAACATAACTGATCTGAATTGCAGATCGTACAGATCTAGTAAAGCATGAAGATCCTTAGAAAGGATTGACCTATTAAAGTACGTTATAGTATTAACCTAATCGACGTCTTCCTTGGAGCATTAAATAATGTTCTAAATTGCATGGTTATAGTTAGTATTTACTAACTAATTATATATCCTTGAGACGTTGATCTGGGCAATATAAATATTGGTTTATACGTAGGGCCGACCTGGAAAGAGTCATGTCCTTTCTAAGGATATGCCTCTTGGGTGCCATTTAAGTAAGAGGTAGGAATGTGGATATAGGACACACAAATACAATAAGTCTGTGCCTTTAGCATTCACTGTCTCATACGATTTATAGCAGAAATAAATATATATTATAGCAGAACTATACACCATAAACAATACTTAATATACTGTCTGGTATTGATAAAGATCATCTTAAGCAAAGTATAAAGGCAATATATCAGTTTGGTTGTTCAGAATTTGTAGAAACTTTATATGGTATGAGAGCTCTGGAAGTTGAACCCAGGCTCTACAAATGGACAACTAGATTTAAAATATCTAGCAACATCCTTCTACTTTCAATAGCTAGCACAATCAGACCCGAAGACAGGTTTGATGGAAAAGAACACTTCGTTGCTTGGAAATTCTGAATTATGATGATTCTTGAAGACAATGATGTAATATAATTTGTTGATAAGGAATGCAAGCAACCTAATGCTGGTCCTCATGAAACTATTTGGATTAAAGGAAACATGAAAGCTATGCAAATTATATTAGACGGAGTTAAAAATAAAATAGTACCTATGCTAATGAAACATCATATGACATTTAATATGTTGAGTGCATTATTAAATGCATATGAGGTTAACAATGCAACTAGAACCCTTGAACTAAAAAGGCAACTAAATCATATAAAGATAAGGGAGGGAGAATCTATGAATCCATACTTCCTAAGGGTGGCTAGTCTAAGGGATGAACTTGCAAGTATAGGAACCATAATTGAAGACAAAGAGCTATCACTTATGGCTATAGATGGGTTATCGGATTCATGGGAAACATTCTCACAAGGAGTAAGTGCTAGAGACAAGCTTCCAGACTTCAATAGACTTAAAGGAGATTGCCTTCAAGAAGAATCTAGGCAACTCAAGAAAGGAGGGAAATTAAAAACTGAAGATGAAGAACTTCATGTCCTTAACACAAATTCCTATAAATGTAAGGAGAAGCACTTCAAGAAGAAGAAGGGTAATCAAAGAAATGAGAAACCTAAGAGAGATTTATCGAAAATAAAATGCTTGAAATGTGAAAAATTTAGACACTATAAATCTAATGCCTTGAGAATAAAAATTAGTAAGTAAACTGTACAAATGTTACTAGGAAAGGGGAAAACTATGATCCTGAGAAACATATATTGTATTCAGCGCTATCAAATGATGTATCAAACAAAGCATGGATAATTGATAGTTGATCATCTCAACACATTAAAGGATACAAAGAAGTATTAGACTCAATATCAGAAAAAGTTAATGACGAAGTTACCATAGGTGATAATTACACTCGTTCTGTCAAAGGAATTGGGAACTGCACCTTGAAATTGAAGTCGAGTGTTTCTCTTCATCTCAAAAGAGTACTCTATGTACCAGGAATCAAGAGGAATCTAATTTCTATTACATAACTTGAAGATGATGGACATAAGGTTGCATTCATGGATGGTAAAGTAATGAACTGGTCTAAGAACTCTTTAATTAAGAAATCAAAGTTGATTTGTCAAAGAAAGGGATACTTATATGAATAAAGATCATTCGAGCATATGCAAAGGATGCGCTCTAGGTTTTAGAGTTAGTCCACTCAGATTTATGTGGACCTATGTCTATTCCTTCTCTTGGAGGATTTTGGTACTATATACTCTTTATAGATGATTTCTCTAGGAAAACATGGATTTACTTCTTAAAATGTAAAGAATCATAAGAAATCCTTAAGAGATTTAAATAATTCAAATCCTTAATTGAAAATCTATCAGGACACAAAATTAAAAATCGTAGGACTGATAATGGAGGGGAATATACTTCAGATTTGTTTAAAGATTTTTGTAAAGAAGCAAGAATTAAGAGGAAGTATACTGTTTCTTATAACCCACAACAAAACGGGGTAGCGAAAAGGAAGAATAGAACAATTACAGCAGTAAGAGCTATGATATTTGATCAAAATTTAGAATATTATCTTGGGGCAGAAGCCTCATGTACTGCTGTCTGTATTCAAAACAGAAGTCGTCACTCCCACCTTAGAGATAGGACTCCCGAAGAAGTCTTTTCTAAGGTTAAACAAAATATGTCATCTTAGGATATTTGGGTGCCTAGTATACATACATGTTCCAAAAGAAAAGAGAATTAAGTTAGAACCCTCCGGGGGAAAGGTATTTTTGTTGGGTATAGTGAAACATCTAAAGCATATAGAGTTTACATACCTGGTTAGAAAAACATTGAACTTAGAAGGGATGTAATATTTGAAGAAGATTTAGCATTCAGAAGAGCCTTAAGTGCTGAAGATCCTACACATATACCTAGTTCTGAAGAAAATCATGAATCTGAGTTTCAGAGGGAGAACATTGAAGAAAGTGAAGGTGAAATTCAAAATCTTAATCTTGAGGAAACTCAAAATCCTAAGAAAAGACCACTTTGGGCTATTAAGACTATGGAGGAAGCACAAGACTTTGCTGACCATCTGGAACCTTCAGAGAAAGCAAAAGACCCAAAATATTTTCTAGCTATGCAACAAACATGAGTGATTTATCTAAATCAGAACCAATCAATGTTTTAGATGTTATTAAACATACGGCATGGAAGGATGCTATGATGGAAGAATACCAATCCATTATTAAGAATAATGTTTGGGAAATTGTTCCAAGGCCTGAAGGAAAATTTGTTGTTTCTTCTAAATGGATATCTCTCAGTTTGATTATCAAAATAAGAGGGAGTGTTAATTCTATATAACTTTGGTAACATAACTAATTTGAATTGTAGATCGTACAAATCTAGTAAAGCATGAAGATCCTTGGGAAGGATTGGTCTGTTAAATACCTTATAGTATTAACCTAATCGACGTCTTCCTTGGAGCATTTAATAATGTTCTAAATTGCATAGTTATAGTTAGTATATTTAATAACTAATTTTATATCCTTGAGACGCCGATATGGGCAATATAAATATTGGTTTATATGTAGGGCCGACCTGGAAAGAGTCATGTCCTTTCTAAGGACATGCCTCTTGGGTGCCATATTAGTAAGAGGTAGGAATGTGGATAAAGGATAGACGAATACAATAAGTTTGCTCCTTTAGCATTCATTGCCTCATACGATTTATAGTTGAAATAAATATATATTATTGTAGAACTATACATGATAAAGGATATTTAATATACCATCTACTATTGATAAAGACCATCTTCAGCAGAATATAAAGGCAATATATCAGTTTGGTTGTTCAGAATTTGTAGAAACTTTACATGTGTCCACCGTTCATGTTGCATCCTCCAAACATCCATTCTTGGAAGTTGGAGAGGAAGATGAAGTAGAATTTATTTCCTGCAAAAGAGGTCCATTAATTTAAGCATTCAAAATGGAGGCAAGAGAGCTTGTTGATGAAGCAATTGCACATTGTCTATATGCCAATGGCCTTCCTTTCAATTTGGTAAGATTTCCATATTGGAAGGACATGGTTTCAACCATCCTTAAAGCGCCAGTTGATTGCATTAGCCTTGGATTTGAAGAGGTGCATACTACTCTTTTGCAAAAAGAAAAAAATTCTATAGACAAAGCTCTTCAACCAACTAGGACATTTTGGAAAACTTTTGGTATAACAAGTTTGTCCGATAGAAGGAAAGAGACAAGAAACTGACCATTGATTAATGTGATTGTAATGTCCCCCAAAGGGGCAATGCTTTTTAGGGTGATTGATTGTGAATGACAAGTTAAGGGTTCACAATTTATTTCTAGAAGTGGGAGAGGAAGATGAAGTAGAAGTTAATACCTGCAAAAGAGGTCCGTTGAATCAAGCATTCAAAATGGAGGCAAGAGAGCTTGCTGATGAAGCAATTGCATGTTGCCTTTATGTCAATGGCCTTCCTTTCAATTTGGTAAGATTTCCATATTGGAAGAAAATGGTTGCAACCATCCTTAAAGCACCAACTGATTACATTAGTCTTGGATTTGAAGAGGTGTACACTACTCTTTTGCAAAAAGAGAAGATTTTTATAGACAAAGTTCTTCAACCAACTAGGACATCTTGGAAACTCTGGTATAACATGTGTGTTTGATAGACGGAAAGACATAAGAAACTGACCATTGATTAATGTGATTGTAATGTCTCCCAGAGGAGCAATGTTTTTTAGGGTGATTAATTGTGAATGACAAGTTAAGGATTCATATTTGTAGAATTCTCATTGAGGCAATAGAGATGGTGGATAGTGAGAATATTGTCTAGGTGGTCATAGATAATGCCAAGAATTGTAGGGGTGTAGGTGCTTTGGTCGAGTCTTGATATGGCCATATTTTTTGGACACCATGCATCGTACACTCTCTCAACTTGGTCATGCAACAAATTGGCACCCAAATAGATTGGGTGAAGCAAATATACCAAGAGGGAGAGGAGATACAAATGTTTGTGACAAACCACCACATGTCACAATCCATATTCAGATCATTCTCCAAGTTGGAGTTGTTGAAGGTAAATTTAAAATTGTAATTAGTTAGTTTCATTTATTTATTTATTTAGAATAAGTTTTATATTCATGTTCAATTATCAAATTATTACTTGTTTATAACTTTGCTTTATATTTGTTGTTACATTGTCAACTTGCTTCGGTTGCTGAGACTAGATTTGTGTCTCATACTATTTTTATGACACGACTCCTCAAGGTATCAACATTGAGCCAAATAGTTACTTGTAACTGATGGGGTGTATGAAAGGCTTCAAATTCAGAGAGAGCCTTGAAGGTCAAGGGTATGGTCTTGGATGAGCATTGGTGGGCTCGTGTGCAATTTGTATTGGATTTCACTGAGCCTATCATGACTATGCTATGCTTTGCTGATACAGATGCACCTTGCTTTGGGGATGTGTACGATGACATGGACATTGTAGAAAAGGTAAAGCTTTCCATACAAGCACATGAGACTAACCCTATAGAATGTGAACCCTTGTGTAATAAGGTGGAGGCAATCATTTGTCATCGTTTGGAGAAGATGACTACCCATTGAACCTCCTTGCATATGCCTTATCTGCAACTTACTATAGCCAGGAAATGCTTGATATGTGAATAGAATTGCACCATATGTGGATGAAGAAGATGCTACTAGTTGCTATATTGCATTTGCAAGACTCTTCCCAGATGATGAAATGCACAAAAGTTGAGGCTAGAATTTGACTTATTTGCTTCAGGATCAAAACTTGCTCCATATGCAATAAAGGACCAAAACGACAGGGGAGTTGTCACATGGTGGTACATGTATGGTCAACTGTTCAAGAATCTACGACCTCTTGCAATCAAGATCCTCTCACAAATAAGTTTATCTCTATTTTTGATTTAACAATTGTATTCTACAATTTAGTGTTTCACATTCTTTAATTTGCTTTTCATTTGTATGTTTAATTTTATGAACACTATCCAGGTTGCAAGTTCTTTTCCTACTGAACAAAATTGGAATACATACTCCTATATCCATTGAGTGAAGCGCAACCGGTTGGGCTCAAGGAAAGTTGAAGACTTAGTTTATATACATACCAATTTATGTCTTTTGTCACATAAGGAGAATGGATATAAGGAAGGGTCAACCAAGCTTTGGGATGTAGCTCTTGAATGTGCAAACATGGATGCAACACTTTAGGATCTTATTGTTATGACAAATGATGATGTTGATAACATCATGGAACGTGCATCTAGCATAACTGGAACCATGTTTGGTTGAAATGGACTTGTAAGTCTTGCCGCAGAAGGAGCTGATGAGATTTTAGATTTTTTTGAAAATCCTTATGATTTTGATTGATTGAATTTGATTTGTAAATTTTGGGCCTTGACTTTTGATTGATCAACATTGAACTGTGAACTAAGTTTTGATTTTGTAATTTGAATTGTGTTGGAATCTTGAACTTGAGTAATTTACTAATTAGACATTACTGTTATTCAATTTGAACTATTAATAAAGTATCATGCTATGGAATGGATTATTTTCCATTTTTGTTTATTTCTTGCATTTCTTTGCATACATAATTATATTATATATTATACATAAATATATTTTTAAAGAAATATATATTTATAGATGGACACACCCAAACACATCCAAAATCACCCAAAAGGAAATCTGTGCATCAACACCTTGCACCCGCATCAGAATCAGAACCAGCATTAGTAACTTAGATAGAATGCATCTTATTTTGAGGTTGCATCGAATTCAACCTCAAAATAACATTTGCATTTAAATAGCGCACACACACTATATAGCACATGCGCTAGTTTGCATCTGAGCTTTTGAATGCTTTGGAACCCACCAAACCTATAGATTGTCTTTGCCTTGGAGATCTGACCCAAAGGCTTGGAGGATTCAAACAGGTCTGAGATGTGTTTTCGAAGAAGGTTACAAAAAATAACAATTTTTTTTTTGTGTGCCCCTCCATCAAGTTTACTCATGCTTGAATACTGATAAAATTAGATGACATGATATTGTAAATCTCTTTGTTAACTATCTATGTCAAGTATCTCTAATTTATTTTGAATGTATGTCCCATTTTTTTCAAAAACCAACATGTAGTATTTTCAGCTTAACTTTTGGTTCGTTCGTTGAATTTCACAAGAAGTTAGTTTTTTAAGAAACTAGACTTTATTTACACACTTTAAAAAAAAGGTTTTGATTTTTTTTTTGTTTTTAATGATTTCTAGTGGGCACACAAAAAATTTGCATCTTCAGGATGTGTCCACTTACAAAATTCATAAAAAAATCAAATATATGTTAAAACTTAGCAGAAAAATACAGGATAAAGTACATGGTGTTAGCTAACTCCTGATCGAAGCAACTAAAAAAATTGTTAACATTTTGGGGGAAGCACTCCAACACTCTATTATGTTTTTTCACATAAAACGAGACCAATTTTTGTACTCACCATTTTTTTAGGGCTTTAAACTCAACCATTTAAAAAAAATAGTAGTTTAGAAACTAGATTCAGAGAACTACAACCCTTGCTCTTGTCACATCTAGAAATTTGGCGCTAACTATTGTCATATTTGCTGATTTCAAGAAAAAAGTTGTCTTACACCCCTTTTTTCATCCCTGAACTTTGTGCACTTAACCTAATCTATACAGGCAATTCCCTTGTAAATATTCTATGTCCTTTGGTTTTCTTTGCAGTAGCTATGTTCTGCAATTGTAAATTCCTTTGCGTTGCATTAGTAAATTTCTCTGTTCTTACTTTTGGTCACCATTCTGTCATATGTGCATAGTTCTTGCCTTATGCTGAATGTTTCTTTTCTGTCTTTTAAGTTTGGATGTTCTGTTTAACTTGCACATGAATGTTGTATTGTGGATATGACTTCCCTTGAAGCATTTCATTTGTTCTATCCTGCATATGAGTCCTTGTAGGGAAAATTAGAGTTGAGATTTGTGTATATTGGGTTTTTTTATTAACCTTATGTGCAGCCATAGGCAGAGATCAACAACAGATTCAATCTGGAGCATGACACCCCTTAAACTTCATGCATTTCTCTTTCCCTTTTCCCTCAAAAGCTAGTAGTTTGGTGCATCATTATTGTAATTTAGGGTTTAGGGTTTAGGGTTTAGGGTTTAGCTGACCTTCTGTGGAGATTTAGCTTAAAAGGGCAACTCCCACACTTAGAGATTGTTTCAATGTTTTAAAAGGTTGCTTGGGGCTGACAACTTACACAAAAACATCGGTGAAAAAGACAATAAACTGTTGCTGGATGAGAAAGAATGTTTGTGTGGACAGAATGAACCTTTTGTGCGGGGGAAAACACAGGTTGAAACAAAACAATCATGCCAAAAGCAGACAAGCAAAAAATTACAAACTCTTTACTCGTCCCACCCTCCAAAAAAAGCAAGTAGAGAAACCTGAGTTTCTGTTAAAGAAATAGAAACTTGCAGACTAGAAGAAGCCAGAAAATCCTCGATGGGTTTCTATAGCATCCAGAATCCTTTGAAACTTAAGAGAATAACACCTTAATTTTTTGTAAAAAAATTGGGTAACTGTGGGAAAAAAACTATAGGTAATGAAGCTACAATATTTAATAATTTTTTGCCAAAAATAACATAAACGCTGATATTGTGTTACAATATTTCATTATTTATAAAATGAATGATAGCAAAATGTAGTCGTGGTCTCCTTAAAAAGAGAAAACAACGAAGAAAGTTACTAAAAATGAAAGATAAGCGTATCAAACAAACTAAAGCAACTAACTGAGATATTAGAAACTACCTAAATGACTATTAATATAATATTAAATACTTTATTAAGGTACGCTTTAGCGGAAAGAAGTAGATTCTTGATGGTATAAGCTATATTTTTTTAGATGCTACTGTTGACTATGGCATGAACTTGTTCATCGATCTAATATGTTGTGTGGAAGAGACAGTTGTGTTCCTTTGAAGTATCACTTGTTGCAATGCTAGTGCGGAGACACTGTAAATCTTGATCAATATCCTTGGGTTGCAATGAGATGGGGGTGTTAACAGGTTACATATATTGTGTGGGCTCACCTGATTTGTTACAAGCTTACAAACTTACATAACTTATGGGTCTACTGAGCAGACCTAATGGTATCAGTTACTTGCGATTTTGACCAAATATGAAATGAATTTGTCTAGTTCTTGATCTAGTGGGATATTTGCAGGATTCTATGATTCACTTTAGCGAGTTTTAAAAAGGTGAATGCAGTTTTTCTAATTTTGTATGGTTTGCCATGCATGAAACTTTGTTTTGTTAAGTATTATATGTATTATGAATTTTGAGTATGATGAGTGTATTGATGTTGAGTCTGCCCAGTTCATGATTAGCTCTTGCTAAATCCAAGTTTTGTTCTGAGAAACATTGTGTCCTTATGGAATCTTGGAGTACAGAATGGGTTTAAGTTTCTGAAGTGCCTGCAAGTTTCTGAGAACTTTATTTTTACAATGCAAATTAATATTTGTATTTAAGAAATCATCCCTAGAATCATGCAGTACTAATTGCATTGAATTTCAAGTTTTGAGAACCTTGAGATTCAAATGGTACTTTAGTTAAGTATTCATCAGAGAGATATAATTCAAGATTCTGGTTGTACCTTGTGTATAGTGCCAGAACAGAATATTAAGCAGTTTGAGTTGAAATAATTGTTGTCTATGTCTGTTGCATAATATTAGCCAATTGTTAATGTAGTCGTGATTTTTCAGCAAGAAATTTGATGCCTTTTAACATTATCTTCAAGATGTTACACTGCTTAACGAATACCAGACACAATTGCCATGTACATATCTGCACATATTTAGGTTCAAGTTAAAATATTGAAAAAAATCACTTGATGTAAGTAGTCCTCTACAATGACCATATAAATACCAATACTAGTACAAAGCATGGAGGAAAAAACCATTCTGATGCAATTCTTCTAGAGATATTATTGAATTTAGCTTCTGATATTTGTTCAAAAGTATGGAGTTGTATAAGGGTACAAGATACTACTTTTAAAATATTTTTAGTTATTTCTGTATTGGTTGCTATATCAACCTGTTCTTTACTTGAAGCTTATGATTTCATTTAATGTTTTGACTCAGATGTCTTTGCTCACTCGTTAAAGTTGCTACCAAAGGCGTGACATCATTTGAGTTCCTTCTTAAAATGTTCTTCAAGTATCTACATGCTGGGCATAAGGCTCCCTATGGAACTAGGGATCAACCGGTGAGTTTTCTCTATTTTTGGCTCAATGCCAACCTCAGAAAACACTTCTAAATGTCCACTGGATTTACAATGCATAAAATAATTCAAGTAATTCACTTTCAAAGATTCATCTAATATCCTTTATGAATTGCAAAGAATTTGAGAACATTATTGGTTAAAATATAATTTTATAAACTCACTTTGAGGGTTCAATATTTAAAATTACTGAATAGGAATAGAATTTGGAATATTATGATAATCAATGAACAAATAGGTGCTATATGTATACCATACTCATTCCATGAATGCCACATGAGCCAACCTAACTAATGCATATACAACTATAAAATTGGTCTTTTTATTTAATTAAATGCCAAGCTAGCCACAAATTGGCTATAATATTCACAATGCACTTAAAGTTAATGGTATGGCATGCTGTTCCCTAAAAAACAACACTGCTTTTAATGTCGATGATCCTTGGATGATTTCTCAAGAATGCTTCATCTTTCTGTGATGTATTTTCAGTGGTGAAAATTGTCCACTTGTTTAGATACTTTGTAATCGTCTTTCCACAACCTTGTAGTGTGTATTAGAAGGACTACTTCCTCATTGAGCTTTGCTAATGTTTGTGATTTTTTTGTAGTGATTTTCAAGTAGGAAACATGGAAGATCGAAACATTTTTGTGTATATAGGTGACTCTATTTTGTTAGCAACACTGAAAATATTATATCAAATCTGACAAGGGAAAAAAGAATGGGGTGTTAAAATGGTTATCCTTATTTTGTTGTTTCAATAACATCTACATGGTTGTAATTATACAAAGACGCAATTTTTTACTTCAATTTTTTTCATTTAGTGTTGATTAAGGTGTTGCTTCATTTTGTTTTGTGTCATTGCTAAATTCTCCTGGAGTGTAGAACGCATAAGAGTGTTGAATGTTTTCTTCGATTTCTCTATCCTTTGGTGTATTCTTCATGAAGAAGTGATGGATGGAGAGTGTTGTTAATGTGAGTTTTGTTACAGTCTAACATGCAGAATCAAATACTTAGTATTTCATGATGAAACACGAAATTTCCAACGCTCTCTTGAATAAGGATTCATATGCTAAACAATGTAGCCAGATTGTGTGATCAAATTAAACAACCTCAAGGTTCCTTCTTATTGGTGGAATTTTAATCGGTTTTATGATGTGACATCTTGGTTATCACAAAGGGACTATGTTGTTCAACTAAAGGATATCGATTTGACCTTAACTTCTTGCAACACTTCCAACCAAACTGTAAGGGCAAGGATTTAGGAAGCTAATCTACTATTAGAATGCAATAAACTGTGAATGTCTTTGTGACTATACTAGACTTAGTTTAGCCATTGACTTCAACTAAGATAGTGTAATCTGCTAAGGAAAATGTAATATGTTCAAACTACCACCATTCCATTAACAGTGTCCATCGATGGATATCAACGTGCAAGCAATAATTGATGTTAAGTTCATATAAGAACATAAAAAAACTACAAAACCAATTCATAAAATATTACACATGACTTATTTGGAGTTGAATGCAAATTATTAAAATGCCATTTTATTATTAAAAAGGGGAAAAGGTGACAAAAGAAGAAGACGAAAGACAGAAAGTGGGAGCTGAAAAGTCATTGCATTGGGCATTAAAAGAATAAAACTAGATACATTTCAGCTTGCTTCGGTTAAGTTTGGATTTTAGTTTTCTCTTTGAGAAACTTGGGAAGCTTTCAACTTTCATTTTCAAAACTTGAGAGTGGAAACCATTAGGCTTTTGTGGATTGGATGAAACATAGTTCATCATTAGTGGTAGATTTGTGATAGAGTTCACAGTTGCATTTTAGGTTCCTTTCTAGTTTTCGAATCTGATATACTGCTATTTTTAAGATTGGATTATGTAATGATATGATATTGCTGGTTATTATCATGCAATAGCAATTTTGAGGTTGTTTATCTGAGTATTTGCTGGTTTTATTAGTGGATGTTTGAAAATCTGTTCAATGCAAATATTTCTTAATAATTTTTCGATTCATTTAAGACATTTGTTAAAATATCCGGTTGGGGATATTATAGTTTTACTATAGCTGGTTTTCGTGCAATCCTATGGAGTTGCATCAAAGATACATTTACAGAAAGATTTTATGAGACAAATTCATTGGAAAGATTTTTGTAGGAGGTAATTATGTGAGGAATTCAATGGAAAGATATTTTGAAGGATTGCAATGAATGACTCTGATAGCCAACCTGAGCCATTTATATAGGAATCCGAGAGTATGGGAAAGTATATAGTAATACTAGTGATGATTGGTATTTGTATGTAAGCTCTATTGGTACAATCAATAAAGATATATCTTACCATTTGGGCGTATTGTTCTATTCAATTATATGAATGTGCTGATAAACTAATTAAGTCCATTAAGCTTCATGCTTGGCAGTAAAATTTTCCATATTGACAGAACCGTTACTGGCATCGATGTCGAGGAACAAACCTGGTTCACCTGCGGGACAGGCATGAATACTCACCACCATACTACAACGATAGGCGGGAATGCTGTAGAATTGGTATGCAAGGAGAACTTCACTCAGGAACAATGGTATGGTATCTAGAGCAGCAACTGAGGAATTAGAAAAACCCTCATTGGGGGTGCAAAATGGAGGTGCTTTGTGGATTTAATAAAGGGAAAAGTAACCAGAGGCAATGGAACTTTGGATATTGCCATTTCTATGCTTCCATAGGTAAAAGGGTTGCATAGTGGTAGGGTTTACAATTGGGCGCAATTACTTTCAGACAAAATAAAAGAATTCATTGTGCTAAAGCACAAGACATATTACATGCCTTACCATGCTATAACATTGTTTCTAGAAGCAATTCACACATAAGCAGTGCCGGAATTTTGGGGAAATTTGTTCCAACACATAGAGTCGAGTTGTGCAAACCTACCATGTTTTATTGGTTGCATTTGGATACCATAGCAGGAGGAAGTATAGGAGGTGGATAATCGCGCAAGAAAAAGGCAAGAGAAGATGCGACAAACACACAAGATACACAAGACATGTAAAGTAGTGCTGAAGAGGAAGAAGAAACATCATCAAAAGAATTGAGCTGGGGTGTAGAGGAAGAATGCCACACTTCAAGAACAATCAGAGAAGATACATCAGAAGACATCAAAATGGTGGAGGTAGTAGAAGGACCACTTCTGGGGGAAGCAAGAGGTACAAGCACGAGAAGAGATGATGCCACACATAGGAAGGATGGCCTCCTAGTTCGTATGCGTATGGCCTCCAAGGACAACACATGCCATACAAACACCTGGAGTACAAACACAGGCTATAGAGACATTTATTGTATGGGCACAGGCTATACAGACATCTGCTATTTGGACACAGGTCGTATGAGCAAGGAACAGGCAGGCGACATTGACACAAGCACAGGTAAGGAAGGAGTAGTAGGTGGACCTACCTTTCTAGATTGAGGATCCAAGCAGATAAACTTTGCTGCCTCCCAAATCTTGTCCATGGCTCATCTTGTTCCAGTTGAGAAGATATTGATACTAAAGTACTAGATCTAGGAACCACGAAAAGGGCAAGCTATATGGTAAAATTAGTCTCCTCGAGGAATCTAAACGGCACAACCAATTGCCTTGGTGGTAGCCCTTACCAACATGAACGCTGTTACCAACATCGCAAACTCAAGAGTTGACGAGGCCACAAGAACGCCAAAACCTTGGTACCATGGAGAAAGGGCCACATGAATAACAAAAAAACCATGAGGATTGTGGTGTGCTGGAGAAGGAGGCTGATAATCTAATTGCCAAATTTCAGCTTGAAGTGGTGGACATATCACCCCCCTCTCCAAGTTTGTTGGGAAATCCTACACTGCCAATGATGGAGGAATCATCTCTATGGCTTTAGAAAGTCGAATGGGGTCCCCAAACAGAGTAGACTGGATGGAAGTAGAAAGTTAGCACATTGCCCCATTATACTTTGAAGAACGCTTCCAACGGTATTTGCAAGAGTTGGATGCTGTAACAAGCTACACATGAAGTCAGAAGGCAAGCCAGGAAGACAGACATGACCACTGTAGTTTCAACTATGGAATCACTATTGCACTTCATGAAATGTGGCTGCCATGAGGAATTTAAGAGGTTATTCATTGACTAGGGATGACCTGTAGAGGAAGCAGAGGGACAATCTTAACAATGGCAAGCATCACGAGTGGTACAAGCACATGGTCCTCTGACTATTTTGTCTTAGATTGAGGAGGTTTTTCGATCCACCTTCATGGATCTAAAAAGCTAATTGGGAATTGGCAAAGATTGAAAGTGACTTAATTTTCCTGGGGGAGCAAGTTGAGAAACTTGAATCTAAACTTGTACAGGTGACCGCTAAACATGTAGAGCGATTGGCAGCAACAAAAAAAGGAAGAATGGATGTAGAAAAGGATGGAATGGATGCACTACGGCTTCTACAAGGTGCACACACTAAACAAATAGTGACGGAACAGGATGTGGGACTTCTTAAATAACATTTGGCATGACTACAAGCGTCCACCATGCTAGGAACATCATCTCAGCCCTCTTCTTAAAGTATTAAATTGTCAATGTTGTCGTCGACTTCTTTTTTTAGGGGGGATAATGTAGGAGGTAATTATGTAAAATAAAGTACTTTAACTAATTGTTAGGAAAAGTCTTGTGCGAAGGAATCTTAAGAGTATGGGAAAGGACACTAGTGATCATTAGTATTGGTATGTAAGCTCTCTTGGTACAATCAATAAAGATATATTTGACCATTTCTGTGTATTTTTCTATTCAGTTGTATGAATGTGGTGATAAACTAGATTTAGTGCATTATGCTTCGTACTTGGTAGTAAACTCTGCCATATTGGCAGAAACAATTTTCAATATTTTGAACAGTGCGAAAATTACAGAAATATTTTGCTTGTTATCTTTCTTGAAAATTACTGTGGAAAACATGAGAGTGGAAGTTTAACATTGGCACAAGCATATTTCATCAAAACTATATATATAAGCAAATCTATTAGTCAACTTGTTCTAATTTTTCTAGAAACATTAATGTTTGCTGGTCTCATTTTGGTTCAATCTTGAGTTATGTTTTGTTTGGGAAAATATTTATTATTGAACACTACAACTCTATAAAGATTAATAATTTGTAATCCTTGTGAATTTAATGTTTTGCCATGATTCAATATTTCAGTAGTAATACTTTGGGAAAATATCATTGTTGATTTTATGAGTATTGCTGCAAATATCGTAGCACTGCCATTATTCTTGGTATGTGTTTTTCAAATGCAACTGTCAATATATTTATATGGAGAAAGAGTTATGAATAGACATGTCTCTTCAAGAATGTCTATTCATAATATTAACCATTATAATTATATATACAAATTATATATTATCTCTTTCTCTCTTTCTCTAATATATAAATAATTATAAAAAAAAAATATATATATATATATAGATCTTCACTAGAGTTTATTAGAACGAAGCTACAAAACATTAACACTCCCTCTTAGCTAGGGAGGATAAACACGAGAGATATATTACACCATTGGTATTGCATTCAATATCATGAGTATTGGTCTTCTAGAATATCTACATATGATATTCACCAAGTACTCAAATAAGGTTTGATATCACATTTGATATCAAGAGTATTGGCCTCCCAGAATATCAATGATATTCAGCAAGTACTCAAATAAGGTTTTGATATGACATTTGATTTCAAGAATATTGGCTTCCCAGAATATCACATGATATTCACCAATTATTCTTTGAGTAATGGCCTCCTAGAATGTTGAGATGCAAGACATTCACCATTTACTCAAATTTAGAGCTCATGATACAAGTTATTGTAAGATCGTCACCTTACAGTAACTTTTTCAAATACAAGTGACATCATTTGAAAGTCGTCACTTCCTCACGATGTACATAGGGGGTAGGCCCATTAAAATCATGCAGTCACACCTATGGACTTTCAAACTCCTCCTGAATATCAATCTTCAGAGCTCCTCATTCAATGTTGCTTCAGATCCAGTGTCAAACTCCCTCTAAATTTGATAATAGTCATCATTTTCTTGTAATAACATTCTCGGAGGAAAAGATCAAGGAACATTACTCTTATAATACATATTGAAATAAGAATGCTAACATTCATTAAAATGTTAGTAATTTAACTCATGTATGTTACTAACAATATTAGTGCATTTATCCTAAATATTCACATTATAATTCTCAATTGTATAAAATCATATATTTATACTTTATATAGATTTATGTTCAGTAATCCACAATCATGAGAGAGTGATTTCAAATTTTAAATAAGATTCATTATATATATATCACACAACTCTTCATTTTAAATTTTCAAAAATAAGAAATAAGATAACATAAACTCAATATTCACTTTTCATACTCACATAATAAATTATTTTGAAAATATATTTTATTTTATTTATGAATATAATCATCATATATTTTCCATTATACTATCTCATATAGTATAACTAGGAAATAATTATTAATGATGACACATCCCATAAATAATATTATAAAACATATACTTACCTCCAAAATCAATGTTATGCATGCAATGCTGGGAATAGCAGGTTTATATTTATGTGAAGCTTGATGACATATTTTCCTTTATGGGATTGGTGGTTTTCCACCCTTAACCCTTTATGCCATTCCCAGGTCAAATGAAATTTAGTTTGTTGGACATCTTGAATGCCTCCATATCTTTAATGATTACATAGGCCCACACAATCGTTTAAATGTAACTAGGTGTGCATTTACCAATCCCTGCAGATTCAACCAGCATATTTATTAAATGGTAAGACTTATATCATTTTACACATTAGCTTATCCATTACAATGATATGGTCAGCCGCTTTTAAGGGCCATGTCATATTCTCTTTATAACATAAAATAGTTTGTCAAATCCAGTGAATTGCCTTTGAATGCGATTTATTTTATCGAATCATATATTTATGCGATTTATTTTATCGTTTTTCTTCTTTCTTATATCCTTTGTAGTTTCCAATATAATGTGCAGTAGATGAAAGACTTTGGAGTAGTATTTGCAATGACGATGTCAAGGCATTTAACCTCCCTCATCGTCCTCGCAGTCGTATTCATTTTACTTGGTTGCCAACAATTCCTTGAGACCAATGGTGAGACAACTAAACCTATGCCCATGAATGTTCACAGGAGTTTTGAATCCAACATATCAAAAGCCCGGTTGGTACAAATCCATCTTTATATGTCTTCTCTACGGTCTCTTCAGAAATCTTTACACAGTATCGTCCATCTCATCATCATTTAAAAATTATATATGAAGTAGTACAGACCTGGTAAGGAACCTGCTTTGATACCATGCTGATTTTATAAGTATCACTGCAAATGTAATAGCACTGCCATTATTCTTGGTATGTGTTTTTCAAATGCAACTATCAATATATTTATATGGAGAAAGAGTTATGAATAGACATGTCTCTTCAAGAATGTCTATTCATAATATTAACCATTATAATTATATATACAAATTATATATTATCTCTTTCTCTAATATATAAATAATTATAAAATATACATGTATATATATATTTATGCATATCTCAAATATATCAAATATATATATATATATACACACATATCTTCACTAGAGTTTATTAGAACAAAGCTACAAAACATTAACAATCATATTATGGTTGCAAGCTGAGCTTATTCATTTTGACGTGTGATATTGATGATATGTATTGAGGGCTTGTTATTTTGGTTTATGGACTTTACTGGAGATTGGTGATAGCGTCAAGACTATTAATGTGGGTCCGACTCATTACTTGGGCCTTACATGGTGGCATCTATATGTTTTAATTGCAGAAGAGTTATTGAAAATTTTACCTTTTTTTAAAAGAGGGGTAAATGCTTTGACCTGGACCTATGAACCAGTGAGGCCACAAATGGGGGACCTCATCCCTAATGGGTTTTGAACATTGATGGCAAGAACTACACACCAACTTCATTACAACATGCTACTATTGGCTATTGGAAATTTTACCCTCATATCTATTGGCAGAAATTAATATTCTATTGTTCTTAGCAAGTATGTATGGTGGGTCTGATTTTGTTAAGTAAATTTTTTCTATTGCCACACCACTCATAAACGTTAGTGTTTCCAATCTAAAATAGCATTTGAGGGAATAAAATGAAGGATATGACATTCTTTATTCCGTGATTGCTGCAGATTGATTTGTGAAATATATTACCGACTCCCATAGTCCCTATGAAATATTCTAATAATCACAGCCTTGTATTGGTGCGAATTATAGCAGATCTAGCTTCAGCATTAATACTCTCCTCTTGTTGTTCAACGACTGAAATTCACCACTTTCTGTCACCCACATTCTGCTTCAGTTCTTAAAGCAGTACAATCTCGATTTGCATACTGCATATATCTATCTTTGAATCCTCTTGTATGCAGATTACTACTTCGAGAATGAAGAATGCTGCTTGGAGTGAGTAATTACAACATGGGCTGTGTTCTACCCGCCTGCCCAGTCCATAAATAATCAACACATAGCCCTGGAAAGTGCTCCTTATGTGATAAAAGATGCAAGTTGGTATGAATGTAAACCAAAGTTTTTTTTGAGCCTAACCGGTTACACTTTACAAAGTGGATAATGGAGTATGTACTTTGATTCTGTTCAGTAGTGGAAGAACTTGCAAGCTGGATAATGTTCACAACTTAAAACAAAAAAATGAAAAGCAAATTTAAAAATTGCGCATGTAGTTCAGTTTCGTTCAGCAGTGAAAGAACTTGCAACCTGGATAATGTCCACAAAATTAAGCAAAAGAATGAAATGCAAATTAAAGAATTGCAGAATACAGGTGGTAAACAAAATGTAAAAGAACCTCAGTGAGAGGACCTTAATTGCAAGAGGTTGTAAAATGCTTAAATGGTTCACCATAGAAGTAGCACCTTGTGATAGCTCCCATGTCGCTTTGGTCGTTTATTGCAATTGGACCAATTTTAACCTCCTAACACAACTAAGCCTAATTCTGACCTAACGTTTTTGTGCATTTCTGTTAATGTTTGGTAGCTTCAGTTGGATAAACTTAGAGATTAAACTGAAGTTATGTGTGTGTGTGTGTGTGTGTGTGTGTGTGTCTTAGTTGCCGATTCGTGACAAGAATCCGATTCGGGCATGGAATCGGATCCGTGGATTCGGGGAATTTTTATTTTCTCAATTATGATTCGTGGAGGATTCGTGCATATATATATATGTATATACACACACACACACACACAAAAAAAAAAAGAGAAATATACATAATTCTAAAACTAAATCATTTCATAGTATGTATCTATGAATCTAGTATGCTTGATCAATGACATTGATAATTAATCTATTTTCATGATAATAAAGAAAATCAACACATTCATGATTATAGATAGTAAATGAACTTGCATTGTGGTTTCGAGGGTCGTTTTTAGGGTTTAGGGGCTTTAGAAAAAAAAAAAAAAGAGGCTGGGCTCACTTTTTTGCAATTTTTTGTAAAACACAACTTATATAATCAATAATTAAATATCAATAAATAGACATGTTCCATGAAGGAACATGTCTATCCATATCTCATCCACAATATAAAGAGAGATTACTGCACTTGGAACACACATACCAAGAAGGCAGTGCTATTACATCTGCAATCGATCCTTATAAAATAACATGGTATTATAGCCTAATTGTAGATGGAAATTACAAGAAAGAACAAGAAACAATTGAAAAGAACAGAGAAAAACTTGCAAAGAACACTACGGTAAAAGTGGCAGTGAAAGCAATGGAATCAGATTACAATGGGATAGCCTACAATAGCTTTGTGTCTAGAGTTATAGCTAACGCAGATCACTGTACAATAACTTGTCTGCCATTCTCTTCTTTGGTAGAAGCTTCTCCTAACTAGCAGAGAATGTGAAGGTTCAAAGGGAGGTTTTTAGGTTTGCTCGTGGGAGAAAAGATGAGGCAGTACATTAGAGTGATAGTGGGCATGGAGAACATGTTGTACGCGATTGCAGTAAATATTATAAATCCTGTCTTGCGTACCTATGATTTGGTGGTCGTTCATCATATGAATCTCAACATGTTTGAATAGAGACATTCTTTTAATGAAACTTATTTTCCTGTTGCTATATTGGATTTTTTTAAAGGATTTTGAAACCATTATGTACAAAAAGAAAATAAAATAGAAAAGATGTATCAAAGTGAACCGTGCCAAATAAGAAAGAAAACAATACAAAATGATATACAAAGCGGTTTGTGCGAACATAAAGTCATTCACACAAGTGATTAGAAGCCGATGCAAGAAATGAAACATGGGGAAGGAATTACTGGCAAGTATACGTCAAATGTGGACGAAGGCCTAGGGACATTAAAGGCGCCCACTATTGAGTCAATAAAGGACAGCGAAGAGGTTGGTACAAGCACTTCAAGGTGAAGTTTGTCGAATAATGCATACACGCCAACGTGAATAGTTCAACAAGCATTGACATGACGAGTGAATAAGGTCAACAGACCTCGTGTTGAGGGAATCACGGTTTTGAACCCATAATTGGTCGGACATGATTGGATAGGAGGGAAATAATCACATAATGGGAAGATTGAATATAATAATCAGATTGCCATTATTTTCACGTGTGCGGAAGTATTCACGGGAGGTGGTATGTGAGAGATAAAGGATCAAGTGCCAAGTAAGTACACACTTAAAGTGCGGGCCACACAAGATGACAAAAAGATAAATAGATAGATATTAACTCCAATTTGGAGAATGATGTGAAAATCGATTTGTCACAAAAAAAATGTATCTCCTCCCCTTCTTGGCATATTTGCTTTACCCAATCTTTTTAAGTGCTAATTTATTGCATGACCAAGTTGAGGGAGTGTACAATGGATGTTGTCCAAACAATTTGGTCATGTCGACTCTCAGACAAAGCGCGTGCACGCTTACAATTTTTGGGATTGTTTGTAATCACTTGGGCCACATTCTCACTACCCACCACTATAGCCTAAATGAGAATTTTGGAAATGAATTGTGAATCTTGTTGGTAGATTGGAATCCTACAAGTCATTCCAACTCGATGCTAGGATATCCAGTTGGTTATGGGCAACGTAACAACATCAACTAGTTTGATCTTTTGCACTTTGGCTCTACAAGGCCAAGGCGGTTGCACCTGATCTTGAACAAAACACTTAGGTCCAAGATACTTATTGCAGATCAATTTGAATATGAATGCAACAAAATTTTCCTATATGGCAAGAAATGTTAAAAACTTCCAATTTGTACAAAAAAAATGAAAATTGCTGAAATAATGCCAACTTCGCAACTTCAATGATGACTTCAGAAAGTAAAAGTTTCAAACTTGTAGATTCTGAATTATTGAAATAAATGAATATACTAATTTTTCAAAGGAAGGTTTTGAAATAGTTGCCAGCATACAAATTATGAATCACGTGTAATATAAAGACCAGTGCGAAAATTTAAAGGGCAATAGAGTCATAATTACAAGTATATAACATACAACTTTATAAGATTCTATGTACTTCAACTATAAACAATTTAGTAATCAAGATGCAACCGATTATATATATATATATATATATATATATATGTGCAATTTTGAACTAGTCTAGATTGCACTTTAACTCCTAAGGTATGGAGACAAACTAGACACTAATACAAAAACAATTAAATATTTCACTATAACTATGATAATCTAGTTTAAAATGCTATAAATGATCCTATCTAGTTATTTGATATTTAAATTGTTTACAAAATTTTTAAATTTTTTTATAAAGATTAAAACTATATAATATTCTCGACTCTAAAGCTCTTTACAAATAAATAAAACAAATGTGCTTACTGGTTATGCCAAAAAAGAAAATGCAATGAAGACACTTATTACTAATGATTGATCCATGACAATTTGCTCCCAAAAATCGCATATAAAATTTTCCTCAATAATCTAGTATCCACAAGCTTTGTTCAACATTCAATCTTTGCCAATCGCGAAAGAAAGAATATCATATATCAAGAGTGCATATATAGCTTTAGTATGAAAAAAAATGTACGAATTGTATCCTAAAATTGTGTTTTACATCCCCTATTTATAATTTTGCAATAGTCAATGGGGGTGCCTCATCAAGACATCATGCCCCTTAATAGTAAATAACCAACCAAAAAAGACAAATTTAACAAACCATAAATTGCTTGATTGTTTGTGATGAATATATTTAATTTGTATTTTATCATGGTAATTGTTGGACGAAGGAACACTTGTGGGAATTCTTGTTTTGAATAGCTTTACCATCCTGTAAGTTCTCTTGTGAAGACCATCGTATATAATAAATCTCCAAAGCCATGAATGCATAGGACGATTGTCGTCACAGGTACATCCATTCCACTGATACTCAGGTATCTAAAACTCTAAGCTTCGACAACCTTCTGATGAATTGCTTTGGATTGACCAACACAAATTTGATTGGTTACGGATAAGAAACTTTCTTTCGCCTAGGTACCTCCAAAAAACACAAAACCATGTAAGATAATATTGAATAATAATTGGTAATAGTCAATACAAAATGCTTATTCAGGAGCTTCTAGTATTCTAATTCTAATTTTCTTATTTGGGAAATTCAATAGTAGCAAGGCATAAACTATAGATTATTTGACACATGAGCCTCCATCTGGGGGACGTAAACATTCAGATTGTCAAAATATGAATTCATGTTTTTTTGCCATCATTTTCTAGATTTTAAACAAAGACATTGGTAGTTTTGCTTCCTCTTATAATCTTCAAACAAGATGCTCTCTTCTTGCCTTATGTCACAGATTTATGACACCTCTTGTTATCTAAAATGATCTTTTCTCTCAATGAATTTGTATCTGATCAACGCACACAATGGTCAAACTATAGAATTAAATTAGGATCATGTGCCAATGCAAGGTTTTCGAATTTGAAAGTAACCATACTGCTAAAACTGCAATCTATCTGTAAATATAGTAGACATACTTAGTTCAACAGGTCCCTTGGGCTAGGTTTCATCTCTTGAGGTGATATTTAACCTCCTTAAACCTTTTAAAGTCTGGAACAAAACATTATGATTTTTTGCATATTCTTTCATGAGTATTATTCATCTCCATATCTCACAAGTCTGGTAAGAACCTTGACAGAGAACTATACACAATATCTCTGTATTGAATGCTCAATGGATTCTACTTCTGTTCACATTCAGGTTCATACTTAATGGGGCTACAAACCTTTTTTTATGCTACAAAGCCATTTGAGGCAATAATACAAATCTTTCCTATGATATACTACTATCATAAACTTTTGGAACATAAATATTATGATAGTAGATGGTTTCTATCATCTCTGTTTAGTATCATCTATTGTAGTCTTTTGTAAATATTTGAATGTTTCTAATATTTAGTTTTCTGTTTCTAGAATAGAATGTTTCTATTTTAAATTTTCTCTTTGCTAGAATAAAAACTTTCTATTCTTTACAATCGTTTCCTAGGGAAACATCGTTCCATTCTTTTGTATATATAGACCTCTTGGTTTCTGTTAATAACAAACAAATATTTTCCAATTACTTCGTAATATGGTATCAGAGCCAATACTCTAAATTTTTTCGAAAATAATTATAATTTCTTGGTTGAAATTATCTTCCTTTTATTTTCAAAATTATTTACATGCATATTTGCTTCCAACTCTCTCTATAATCCGACTAGGGTTTCTGTTTTGAGAGATCTGAATCTGTCGACCTCTGGTTGGGTTCTGCAACCCATTTTTGTCTAGATCCGTTTGTTTTTTTTGCACATTTCTGCCATTTTTTTGTTTTTTGTTTTGCAGCAGGGCCATTTTGTTCAAAATCCTGATTTTCGGTTTTGGAAAAAAATTCTAATTTCTAATTCTTGGTGGGTTTTTTGAGAGCTCAACTTGGTTGTTGTTAGATTTTTCTAGGTGCCTCAATTTTCGAGCCAAGCGATTCAAAAACCGACAACATATTCTTTCTGGGTTTTTTGAGCTCGTCTGGGTCACCCTTCAAATTTTTTGGGGCTCTACTTTTTGAGGGTTGCTTATACTTGCATGTTTGTTGCATGTTGTTTGCATGTGTTGCTATACCATGAAAAGTCTCATTTTTTGCCTTCCTTAAAAAAAATTTGTTGGGTTTGATAATTTTTCCCCTAAAAAAAAACAATTTTGATGGTTTTTTTTTGTTTTTGGATCGATAATCGACCGAAGCCTTGATTATATTAATTAAAATAAATAACATACAACATAATGTCTCCGTTCAAACGGGCACTGGTAGGAAAGAACGGGGAAGAAAACCTCCAGTCTTGCCCCGGAACATGGTCCTTCATTATTATAGCATGAAAGGGGCATACCCTAGTAGAAATATTACATAGCTGTTATTGTTACAACAAAAAGATAAAAACCATGATATGACTATATCTATTTCCTCTTATGTCATATGATGAACTGTTGCCTGAGGACCATACCGACTGATCTTGTATGCTCCATTCATGGCTGAGTGCTGTATATGCAGATTTGTTACAAGTTTGATCAATTAGAATGGTTAGTGGTAACGTATTCAATAGCTTCCAGAATAGATAAACAATTAGATAAACTAGGATGGATCAAATAGACTGTTTCTTCGTTATCGACCCAAAATTACTCATAAACATCCCCCTCATTCATTTTAAGAAGCTTTACCATATCCTACTTAATAGATTTCAAACGCATATTGTCAATATAAATCAGCATTGACATAATTGAAAAATTTCAAAACTTGTATGACTAAGTCAATACATTAAACCATTATTAAATTTAAAACTAATGAAATCCTTACAAAGAAAATTGAGATGTTCTAATATTCCTCTTAATACATATCACTCTATTGCCAAACAAAAACAAGGTTAAACAAACAAAATTTTGATGGGTTTTCATAGTTTTTTTCCCTAAATTTTTTTTTCTTATGGGTTTCTATTAATTCTCCCTTAAAAATTTGTGATTCTGTAATTCACAAAGTTGTGTGGGATTCCTTTGTGGGTTTTTAATTTTTTCCTAGAAAATTATCTATTGGGTTTTACCGTTTTTCTTAAAAATAAACGAAGCGTTGTATTGTTAGGTTTTGATTGATTTTTGACTTCAAAAATCACATTGGGTTTTGATTATGTTTCACCCCAAAAATCATGTTTGGTTTTTTCAATTTTCTCCTAAAAATCACGACTTTTTGCGGTTTGTTTTGGAGCATTATGCTTATTTGAAAAGTTTTGGAGCATTGTCCAAAGTATCACCAACAATCTTTTCAGCAGACATCCTCTGCTCTAGGTTCAGAAGGCTCTTGAAAGAAAAAACATTCAATGCAACTATTGCCACAAGTTTGGGTACATGAAGGTTGAATGTCGGAAGTGCTTAGTTTCCCTATCTAAGTAATCCAGTTCGCAGCCCACAACGAACACTGCGGAGCACCTTGAGTAGACAGAATCTGCCTCTTACGCTTTTTGACAACTTCGTGCTCTAGATAGATTAACCATTAAGGGAGGGTATTATGATAATAGATAGTTTCAATTATCTCTGTTTAGTATCTAGTGGCTCTCTATTGTAATCTTTTGTAAATATTAGAATGTTTGTAATATTGAGTTTTTTGTTTCTAGAATAGAATGTTTCTATTCTTTAGTTAGTTGTGGATAAATGTTAGTTTTCTCTTAGCTAGAATAGAAAGTTTCTATTCTTTACGATCGTTTCCTAAGGAAACATTGTTCCATTCTTTTGTATATATAGACCTCTTAGTCTCTATGAATAACAAGCAAACATTTTCCAATTACGTCGTAATAATAAATACAATAATTATCATATGGCAAGAGGATTAGATAAGATGCTCAAATATAAACCCCAATTTCTCGCAAAATTGGAGTTCAATCAAATCTGTCACTATTACGATAAAATAATGAACGTGTTATTAAACATAGATAATATATGATCTATGTATACAAGCATACACAAGAATATTCTGATAAAGCACAACGAGAGAAATAGAAATGTTCTGAAGAGAAAAAGAGAGAGTTTCCATATTGAATAGAGGGAGAATATGGAAACATAGAAGAAGAGTGGGCATTACAAATAAAGTAAATCTATGAAAGAGAGGGAAACAGAATTAGAGAGTTTACTCAAATACCCTCCTTTATGGTCAGTCTAACTTCAAAACTAAAAAATATGCGAGAAAATTTTCAGAAGGTGTAAAAGTCAGACTCGGGCTGGTCAGTGAGCTCTACATGTTCTACAATATTGGCATGTGGCTGAGACCTTGCTTCAGCCGATCAAAAGCAATGCGAGTCCTGCATTCTTGGATCACATGATCAAATTCATGACAAGAGTTGCCTTGAATTTGCTTCTTCCTGGAGCTATTTTGAGACTGAGTAGATGAATTAGAGGAGCCTTTATCCTTGGGAAAGGATTGGGCTGGAAATGCTTGTTCAGAGGAGGATGAAGGAGCACTGCTAGCCCAAACTGTTGTTTCCTATGGTCTTGCTGCAAAAGATTGGTGCACAAATTGGGAAATTTGAGGTCAACATTAGTTGCAACAATGTTGAGTGTCTCAATAAAGTGCTCATAGGATGGTGATAGACTTTTTAGAGTAATGACCACCATATCCTCTTCCTCCATTGTATTACCAATGGCCTCAAGCTGATCTTTGATGTCCTTAATCTTAAGAAGATGTTCTTGTAAGGACATGTGCTCATCCATAATAATAGAGTATAGCCGATTCTTCAGAAAGAAGGGTGCTTTTATCTAGTGTCTCGTGGAGATCCTTCAATGTTTTCTAGATCTCTACAACTATCTTGCTAGATGACACTTGAGGCAGTTGATCATCGGTAACTGAAAGCTAAATAAGCATAACCACTTCATGATTACGCTCGTCAAACTTCTCTTGAGTAGCATTAACTGTGGTAGGACAAGTCTTGGTACTCAAGACAAATGCCTCAAAGGAACGATACACAAAGATTGTCATCATACTTTGCTTCCGGGTGTTCTAGTTGTTTCTATCGAATTGCTAATTTCCTTCCAAGAGAAGATTGGGGAGAGATGCGATGACACATTTTTTGATCCAAAAAAATGTGAATATGATAAAATGGCATGAACTTTGAGGCAGATTGATGGAAGACCCAGAAAAAATGAAAGGACACCCTAGAAGAGATGTTGAAAAACCTAGAAAGAATTTGAAATAAGATTATGATTCTGTTGGCTTGATAATCAAGGCACAAAAAAGATGCACCCAGAAAAAACATAGACCGATGCGGGTGAGCTTTGCAAAAACCCATCGAGAAATCTGTACTATTTTTAAAAAACTGGTATAGAAAAAGAGAGATTTGAAAGAAACCTTATCAGATTGATAAAAATGTGAATTTTTTTAAAGATGAGCTTCAAAAAACGAAGCTGCAGTTACAAATGACCCCTGTTTCTCTCAAAAATGACCTTGCAGAAGGTCAAACCATCAATGGCTGGGCAGTAGAAATCACCACACAAAAACTCAAAAATGCAAGAAAACCGTTATGTTTTAAAAAAAAACCACAAAAGTGCTGCAGTTTGCAGGAAAAGAAGCCAAAGAATAGCGTGATTTGCAGAAAATGGCCACGAAAAAGAGCAGAAATGGGTGCGATTTTAATTTGCATTTTACAGAGGAAAATATGGCCACAAGTTTGATTAAAAGAGGGCCCAAAAAAACACTACAAAAACTTTGGTTTAAAAAAATTGCAATCTCACAAAAAGAAAATGACGCCCAGGAATACCAGATAGAAGATGCCTGAAAAAACTAAGCACAAAATGACGCCAAGAAACTCTACTCAGGGTTGAGGGGAAAAAAAAAGGTTTCGTGCAAAAACAAAAAAAAATGAACACACCTAGGCAAAGATTTCAAAAATCTAGGAGTCTAAAATATTAGGAAGAAATTATAGATATTCAAAACCTATTTCGAATAATAAATTAGAAAATTCCAATAACGAAATTATTTTTCGAAAAAAATAGCTCTGATACCATATTATGGTAAAATAATGAATGTGTTATTAATCATCATAAATGATCTATATACAAGTATACATAAGAATGTTTCTATAATGAACAAAGAGAAAGATAGAAACATTTTGAAGAGAGAAAGAGAAAGATTCCATATTGAATAGAGAGAATATGGAAACATAGAAGAAGAGTGACAATTAGGAATAGAAGTAAATCTACAGAAGAGAGAGAAACAAAATTAAAGAGATTTTACCCTAATATTCACTACCCTTCACAGTAAACTGCATTCAAAATCATTGCCCCATTGGGGACATTGCAATCACATTAGTCAATGGTCAGGTTTTTTTATCTTTCCATCCATTAGGAACAATAGAAACACCCAATTTGTTTTTGAAGAATTTCTAATTGTTTTAATAGCTCTCTCTATAGAAGTCTTCTCTGTTTGCAATAGATTGGTACACACCTTTACATACCCATAGCTTGTGTAATCAGTTGTTGGTTTATTGATGACTACCACCATTCTCTTCCAGTATGGTGATCTCACCAATTTGAAAGGAAGACCATTGGCATATAGACAACACGCAATGATTTGCTCAACAAGCTCTTGTGTAATCATCATTGGTTTATTGATGACTACCACCATTCTCTTCCAATATGGTGATCTCACCAATTTGAAAGGAAGACCATTGGCATGTAGACAACATGCAATGACTTGCTCAACAAGCTCTCTTACCTCCCTTTTAAATGTAGTGTCGAATGGTCCTCTTTTGTGGGCAGTAATTTCTTCTACTTCTCTTTTTCTTTGAGAACAGGTTCTTGCAAGAATGGATGTTTGGAGGAAACAATTGGTTCAGTGGGTAATTGCATTGTTTTCTTTCTAGATGGTGGTTGATAATTTTTTTGTTTTGATGTTTAAACTGATTTATCAACAACTTCTTGCTATTTGTGTATTTGACATCCCCTTCGTATGGATGCCTATGCACCTTGCCATTCCAAGGCTAGAAGGGCCCATAAAGTGAAGTTTCACCACAAAAAATGAGTTATTGTTTGCATTTGTTAGTTTGAAATAATTACACTTCGAACGATATGACCCACCTCGTAGAGCTTGTGATACTCTTGTGTTATGTCTCCGTTAAGGAGATCCTATATCAATTTTGAAAATATCAGCTCCTTGCCCATCCACTAAACTTTGACTACCTGTGGCAGCCATTCTTGCACAATATAATCTATAAGTTCTTGTTATAATAAGACAGTAAGCATATTTAAATTAGGAAAAAACTAAGTTACCAAATTCTCTCTAACAACTCTCAAAGTCTGGTCTTTGTCAAATTAACTTCCATATCCACAATTTATTCTTGCACAATATAATCTAATTTCTTGTTATAATAAGAAAGTAAGCTTATTTAAATTAGGAAAAAACTAAGTTACCAAATTCTCTCTAACAACTCTCAAAGTCTGGTCTTTGTCAAATTAACTTGCATATCCACAATTTCGCTACAAATTCTATTAGAGGATTTCGTGTAGAATTTGGAGTGAATTTTGAGGACTTTTCTGCCTAGAAGCTAAAACTAGGCTGAATTTGATTTTAATACAATTTTTTTTTTTGACTTTTTGAAAGTATTTTATGTACCCTCCCAACCCTAAAATTGAGCACTAAAAAGGCCAAAAAGGATGGTTTATTTGTGATTTGTGCTTTTGTGAATGGAAAAGAAAGCTCGCTTATAAAGGAAATCCAAATTGATGATAGGGTGAATCCAAATTGAACATTTAGAGAATTATGTTAAAAAAGCTATGACATGTTTGAATTTAGGTATTATAATTTGAATCTTAACTTTTGATCTAGGTGGGTTAGAAATCCTCTGACCAATACAAAACAAAAAATCAGTTAATTGCATTTAACTTTTGATGATTCCTTTCATTCCCAAACTATCCCTTTGATATGGAAATATGTTCCACGCATGTGACCAAGCAAGTGTATCATATTGTATGTACGACTAAATGATGCAATTAAATATCCTATTGAGCTAATATATGTATGTACATACATACACACACACACACACACATATATATGGTGGTGTATTTTTTTATGTTGCTTTACTATTATGTAATGGCCCTAAAAAGACAGGCTAAACATTTATTTAATAAATGTCGTAATGTTTTGGTCATAAAATAAATAATTAATCAAACCATGGATTGATTGATTTTAGTGTATCTCGGACCCATTTTTATTTAATTGTTTCCGTAGGTAGGTGTGGCCATCGGCTAGATTTGTAAACCCCTAGAAAGTTTCTTCGACAGATATTTAAGCACGACATGTAGGTAGTAGTTGGTATGCGATTTGGTTTATTCTTTTTTGTACTGCAATTCCATTTGGGATTCTCTGTTGTTCTCCCTTTTGGAAGTGAAAGATCTTCCCTACTTAATTAATTCGGTTTTGTTGGGATTCAACCCTCACCCTACTCCATCTTGTGCTACTTGCTCGGATCTGGCAATTCCATGCACCATCTTTGTTGCAAATTCATATATCGAGATATATATATATATATTTGTGATTTGAATTTCTATATCCATACTGGCATTAATTGGCATTCTTGGTATATTTGCTTTGTTCTGGTGTCTCGAAGCTCAGCTCAATCCATCACCCTAATGACCCTTTGTACCAATCCGCACAACTCTTAGATTCACCATACGACTGCCTATTCCACCGTATGACAATCCCATCTGCTCACTGTACGACATCCACTCTACAGCGTGCGATTCCCCTCATTCACTACAACCACTGTACATTATCACCCTCCACTGTATGACTCTTCTCTGCTTACCATAGAACCTCTATCCCACCATCGTATGGCCAGTTAACCACATTTGTACAGACTGACTAGTAGCAACTATACAGCCTAATGATGACAACTATAACGATCATACTATTGCTCCCCAACCACTGTACGGTCCTTGCTATATTGCATTGTTGGCTTCCACACACCATACGGCTCCTTGTTCACAAACAACCATCGTACATTTAGTTTAGCTTCCTAGTGGTGAAATTGGGAACGAAACATTATAGTGGTATCAGAGCTAACAATCCTGCCAACTTGTGGACAGTGAAATAGAGTTTATAGCTGGAAGAGGAGAATATCCCATTAAGTTGATAGAATGGCGGAACAAAAACCCACTACTATGGAATTCATGGCGCTACTAAGAGATCTCTCAAGGAATTAGGTGCAGATCAATGATACTTAGCTACTTATGGAAGAAACTCTTAGGAAATTGGTAGAGAATAAAATATCTGGTGAACAAAATGCTTACAACGCGGACTTGGTGTCGGGTAAGGCAAACCCTCACCCAGCACGCTGTCGACCTTTATGCCATTTTTTCCTCTACGGATAGAGGTACAACACGGAGGAAAGCAGAAAACCCTTGAGGAAGTTCAAGAATAGTTGAGAAAAGATTGGAAGAATGCAAATTTGGAGGAGGATATATCCTACAAAGATCACACAGAATAGAGAGTGAAATATTTCAAAGGCGAAAACCGAGGATATTTTAGCATTGATCTCAGAAGAAAGTTGAGTAATGTAAATCTGTCACCATTTGACGGATTCGGATCCATATCTACCCAATCATGGGTAATAAAGGCCGATACTTACTTCCAACTTTATCCAATGCTAGAAGAAGCAATCAAATTTGCAGCACTACACTTGGAGGGAGTGGTGCATGAATGGTGGCATCATGGCACCATCATACTGGGACATGACCAAATAAATATTTATGCTGAATTCACTGAAAGATTGATAGATCGATTTGATGGTAAAGATCCGGAACTTAATTTCAAAGAATTGGTACAACTGAGGCAAATGGGATCGGTCATCCAATACATCACAAAGTTTTAGAAACTCTATATTTTGGTCACGGACATTTCCAAAAGGAGATGGATAGTACTCTTCATGGACAAACTGACAGAACCATTGAGGGGTTGGGTAAAAGGTTTCAATCCTACCACCTTTTTGGAGGCTATAAAAAAGGCTAGGAGCATGGCATCATCATCAACATCATCCTCTTTAGGGTACTTACACTCCAAACTGCCAGTATTTCCAAAGGGCAAACCTCTGCCGAAGAAACCTTCATTGGACGAAGCCACTAGATAAGAGCTACGAAGGATGGTGGGAATCTAGGCATAGATGCCTTGGTAAAGGTATAATACATTGCATTGAAGTTGTATTTGATGATGAGGATGATCAAGAGGATCTACCTATAGAAGAAAATCATCCCCTTGAGGACGACAAAAATGGTTAATCTAAACTGTATGGAGAGAATTGTAGCATTGGTATGGCATGGAGGAACCATCGCCTTAGCCGAGACTCCGAGATGTACGTTATTTCATGTACGGGAAACCCTTCAAGGACAAAGGATCATGGTGATGCTCAATAGCGGAGCCACTTTGAACTTCATAAACTCATCTTTGGTGAATGAAGAGGTCTACCGATTGAGATGCATGCAAGATTCCAGGTGAAGGTCATCGGAGGGACACTTTTGCCTTGTACACACCTTGTTTCTCAACTGAGTATCACTATGGCTAACCACACTATGACAGAGGATTTCTTTATAGCGGAACTGGATGATATGGAGGTTATTTTGGGCATACAATGGATGGAGACACTTGATGAATACGCTTAGAGCTTCAAACGAATGGACTTCACTTTTGTTGTCGATGGGAAGAAGGTTGTTCTCTGTGGAATGGCCAACGAGGGTCCGAAGGAAGTTTTAGCACATTGGATGGAGGAAATTTTTCGACATGATGACATTGCATGGGCTGCACATTGTTTCGTTTTGGTGGAACCTATAAAAGGACAACAGACCCCCCACTGGGACGATGACTTTCAAAATATCTTGAGTACCTATGATAGAGTTTTTATAGACGTTCCTCTTGACATAACCCACCATCGCAGGTTTGAACATACCATTGAGTTGGAAGTTGACACCAAACCAGTTATCACCACACCTTACCGTCATCCGAAGAAATACAAAGATGAGATTGAGAAGACGATTCAGGACCTGCTCGAGAAAGGATGGATCCGTTCCAGTTCTAGCCCTTTTCCATTATTAGTGGTTTTGATAAAAAAGGAGGATGAGACAATGCAACGTGTGTGGACTATCATGCGCTAAATAAGAAGACAAGAAAAAATAGATACCGTATTCCCGGGATCGATAAATTGTACTGCATTCTTGGGATCGGTAAATTGTTGGATGAGCTGCATGGGGCGATTTATTTTTCTAAAATAGATCTTCGTTTCGGATACTATCAGATCCGCATGCGGGAAGAAGACATGGAGAAGATAGCTTTCCATTGTCACTACGGGCATTATGAGTTCCTGGTCATGCTGTTCGGATTAATGATCGCACTAGCTACTTTTCACTCTTGCATTAATCGCATCTTGCACAAACGACTGTACAAGTACTTGTTGGAATTCTTTGATGATATCCTTATTTACAACAAAACTTGGGAAGAACACTTGAAACACTTGAGTGAAGTCCTAGTGATCATGAAGGCTCAATCCTTGTTCGTCAAGGAATCTGAGTGTGAATTCAAAATGATAGAAATATTATACCTAGGGCAATGTTGTCAGCAAATATGGAGTGCAGGTCCACCAAGAGAAGATTCAGGCTATCTTGGATTGGCCCACACCAAAATCGCTCTCTAAGTTTCAAGGGTTCTTAGGTCTGTGCAATTACTACCAAAGGTTTGTAAACGGTTTCTCTCAGCGCAACGCATCGTTAACAGATCTAACTAAGAAAGGCTCTTTCCAATGGAATGAAAGAGCGCAACGCACTTCTAATAAGTTAAAAGAAGCAATGAGCACTTGTCCGGTCCTTGCCTTACCTGATTTCACACAACTCTTCATTCTAGAGTGTGATGCATTCAAAGAGGGAATTGGCGTTGTATTAATGCAAGATAGACACCCTATAGCCTATGAGAGTCGAAAGCTTATAAAAGTGGAGCGTGTATATTCCATTTATGACAAAGAGATCTTGTCCATCGTGCATGTACTAACCAAATTTTGATAGTGTCTGGTAGGTGCCAAGTTTATCGTTTGTACTGATCAATAATAGTTTGAGATATTTTCTGGAGCATCGAGATCTAAATGAAAGACAACAAAAATGGGTAAGTAAGATTCAGGTTTCGATTTTGACATTGAATATGTGAAAGGGAAGAATAATGTGACTGCAAATGCCCTATCAAGAAAGCCTGTCATCTGTTTACTATCTCATATCTCAGTTGACTGGAAAACACACTTATTGGTGGAATATTCCAAAAACACATTTGCATGTATGCTAATGGACGACGACACCCAGAATGATCGATACAAGGTGCTGGATGACATTATTTACTATAATGATTGGATATACTTAATGCCTGAATCCAAATGAAAATAGAAAATCTTGAAGGAAATACATGACTCACCCTTGGTTGGGCACCTAAGGTTTTTCAAAACCTATGGACAGCTCAGGGAGAGGTTTTCATGGAAGGGACTTAAAGGAGATGTATTGTAGCATGTACAGGAATGTGCAGCCTAATGGAGCCCAAAATTTCGGGTCTCCATTTATGCATTATCCTCAATATTCAAACTGTACAGCTAAGAGAAAAACAACTATCATCAATCTATTGCAGTCCTATGTTCGTATTCAACCTCTAATGCAATCTCTCAGAGATATATGTAGATGCTGGACAAATCCTATAGATTAGATGGAAGCATACTAAGAATTGAAGATTGTCAAGAAAAATGAATGCAGATTTAATGGAACGTTTGGCTCAGTAATTTCGTCAGGATCTTGTTCTCACGCATATGTATGGAACAACACAATATTCAATCAAATGAAGGAGCTACATGAATTTTCATACTTGCTGTAGATATACCTGCATCGATGATGGACCAGACAATTTCTTTAATATGTTGGATTATACACAGGAAAAGGGATGGTAAAAGGATTCATCTTTTACTATTGTGTATCCTAATCATTTGCTCCAGATAGACATAGGTCTACATGCCTTGCGTATATGGATGAAGTCAAGGGTGAGGCCTCAGAAGTTAAGCCAGATGCTATACCTAACAGATTGTGTATCGAATAGAGGCATTTAAATCATTTCAAGGATGTTGTCTTGGCTTTGAACGCAGAACTGGAGGCCATTTTATAATTATAACATCAACATTCTAGAAATAATTATATGAAAGATATTATATGGCTTGGTAATAACATGTTATCTATCAGCACTGAATTAAAGGTTTACTTTGTTAATCAAAATAAGAAAATATTGTTACCAAGCTAAGAAAATGGTTAAAAGAGGGAATTTTACATGACATATATTTGAGCCATCAAATTTCTGAAACGTGAGCCACAATTAGACAAGTTTTGAAGATGTGAATTTGATTGGAGTGTATGAATAATGTAGTTTACAATCACAAGCTGGAATGGATGACATCACAGGTCAAAAGTGTTGTCAAATTGACAAATTACAAGCATGCTTGCCAACAGAGCAAACGGAAAACACCAGTCAGCGATCTGTGAGCACATAGAGTGGTATTGCAGCAGCTTCATCATTGCCATATCAGATACACTGAAACAGATTAAATCACTTGCTAAGGATTCTGAAAAGAGGCCTGTTCTTATAGTGAGCCCACGGTGGATGTCAACTGGTCAAGTTTTTCCTGACTTTGGATTTGGTCCTTGGAAGAGACAAGCTAAGGAATTCCTTGCCTCTTTCGAACCAGTATATGCACTTCTAGAACAGTGGGTTTTCACAGAGACGTCTGCACAAGAAAAAATATATATCTGTGACTTATACCTAATGATGCCTTTTGTTTTCATGCAGGCTTGAAGATATACGCAGGAGTGGAATCTTCACCTCATCAAAATGAGGTTAATGATAAGATGCCTCCGGGTTGAAAATCACAGCATGTGGAGTCATCGCAGATAGCATTCCTTCATTTGGCGACCAGTGATGAGGAGTATTAGGAGTCCGATGATTCTAAGTACACAAAGAAGGACATGCACAAAATTGGGCAGAGGATTCTCGCATCTGAATCATATATGCTGCCATCCATATAACTGAGAAAGGAATTCGAACCCGGCTATCAAATCGATGAAGGAAGCTTGCAGAATAAAATTTCATTGGTAAAGACGGCAACAAAGATGCCTGAAGAAATCACAGCAACTGCTCAAATGGTAGGATTCATGGATTTCTGAGGATTTATAATACAGAATTATAAATGTATGCATTCGAAGGATTTTGCGTAAATGGAGATGCAAAGAAATATACATTGTGGATGGAGCACGGGAGATATAATTTATCCAAACGTCAATGAAGTTTCCTAGTGCAATTCGGGAAAATAAATCGTTAAATTATAAAATCAATTAAACTCTTGTGTTCGTTAATAATGATTTATTTGTTTTGAAGGGACGTGATGCTTTGAAAAGACATCCGATACCCCCTTTCACATTTATATAAATATGAGGTGTAAAACAAAGACGAAGGAGAGACATTATTCATATTCATATTTTTTATTTTTACATATCTTGTGCTTTATGATATATTTTATTTTTCCAATGGTAAATAAATGAATTTTTGAACTAAGCTTGTGGATGGTGGATTTTTGATTGAATTTTTGTGCGAGTTTGGCGTCGAGTTGTATTGGATGGATCATCCGTAACGAGTGTCTCTAGTACGATTTTATTTCCGAATTAGTAAGAAGTATTTATTTAATTTATTTTGCATTAGAGTTTTAATTTTTTATTAAGTTGTGTCCTTTATAAATGTTTTTTATTATTTTCTATAAATATTTTAATATTAGGATAAATGGACTGGGTCATTATTGCATTTTAAATTTGATAAACATAGATATCGTGGAATATTTAATTGTTTTCATATTTATGTCTAATTTGTCTTTGTAGGAGTTAAAGTGCATTTTAGAATAGTTTAAATTGCGTTTACATAATTGATCCGTCGCGTTAGAATTATTAAAATTGTTTATAGTTAAATATATTAAACTTTATAAAGTTGTACGTCTCAACTTATAATGTTGACTCTGATTGCCCGTTTAATTAGCACTGGTCTTTTACTCCTAATTCATAATCCATATGCTGGCAACTGTTCCATTTCTTGCCATTGAAGAATTAATATATTCATTCATTGCAATCATCTGTAATAATCACTTTTATTTAAAAAACATTCGTACAATTATTTACTTTTATTTTTAATTTATAATATGCAATCTTAAAGCTTTCTATAATTCTTGCCGATTTGAAAGCTTTCATCGCATTCGCTTTCTAATTGATCTGTTTTAAGTGTCTTGGCTCTAAGTGTTTTGTCCAGGATTAGGTACACCCGCCTTGGTTTTGTAGAGCCGGAAGCGTAGGGTATTTGAATCACATTGATTGATCTCGTCAAGTTGGCCTTAACCGGTTGGATATCCCAGCATTGAGCAGGCAAGGCTCATAGGATTCCAATTTGCGGTTTTGGGAACCAACATAGTCTGCCAACGAAACAAATCCGAACACACTTTACTTGCTGGGTTACTGCAGCCCTTGCCTATACCAGAACAGAAGTGAGAGAGCATCTCTATGGACTTCATCACTTGACTTCCTAAAGTAAACAGGAAGGATTGTATCTTTGTGGTGATGGACAGGTTGACGAAGTATGCACACATCTTCTCCATCCCCTCAAACATTTAGGTTGTTCAAGTTACAAACTTATTTTCCGAAGAAGATTTTCGTTTGCATGGGTTACCCCTAAACATTGTCAGTGATAGAGATGGGCAATTTATTAGTATTATCTAGACATAATTGTTTTGGTTGGCAGTAACAAAATTGTTACCAAGTGTGAGCTACCACCCTCAAACATACAGGCAGATGGAGATTGTGAACAAGTGGCTAGAAGGCTACCTTCGAAACTATGTTTTGGCGCAACAACGGGCATGGGTCAAATGTATGCACCTGGGGTAATACTATTACAGTACCACTTACCACATGTCAGTTGGGATGATACCCTTCAAAGCACTGTACGGGTGTGAATCCCTTTCATTTATCGACATGGTACTAGGTGAGAGTCGCGCATCAAGGGCAAGGGACTAGCTTTAGGAAGGGTAAGACATCCTGAGATGTTTGAAAGAGAACTTACAAAGGGCGCAGAATCAACAAAAGATGTATGCTGACAGACGTCGGATCGAGAGAAGTTTTGAAGTGGGAGACTTGGTCTATCTTAGACTCCAACCATACAGGCTGTCCTCATTGAAGGAAAAGGGGAAAGAAAAATTGAAGCCACAGTTTTATGGCCGCTATTGTGTAGCCCGCTGCATTGATGAAGTTGCTAATGAGCTGGAACTTCCAGAAGGAAGTTACATTCATAACGTTTTTCATGTCTCTTGCCTGAAGAAAGATGTGAAATAGAACATCATAGTAACTGTAGAACTTCCGCCGCTTAATGAAGAAGAGAAGCTCATATTGGGACCGGTTGAGATTATTGATGTATGTGAGAAGACCCTGCGGAACCGTACTTTGAAGGAATACTTGGTATGTTGGAAACACTTGCCATTCAATGATGCGACTTGGGAAGGTGAACACATTTTGTAGCATCCGACATTTCCTTTGCTTGAGGACAAGCAAGGTTTGGAACAGGAGGATTGTAATGTTCTGGTCATAAGATAAATAATTAATCAAACCTTTGTTAATGGGCTGATTGATTTAGTATATCTCGAACCCATTTTTATTTAGATTTTTTCGTAGGTAGGTGTGACCATCGGCTATCTTTGTAAACCCTCAGAAAGTTTATTTGACAGGTATTTAAGCAGGTAGTAGTTGGTATGCGATTTGGTTTATTCTTCTTTGTACTGCGAATTCTAGTTGGGATTCTCAGTTGTTCATTATTTCAGAAGTGAAAGATCTTCCCTACTTGACTAATTCGGTTTTGGTGGGATTCAACCCTCAACCTACTTCGTCTCTGTGCTACTTGCTCGAATCTGGCAATTTCGTGCACCATCTTTGTTGCAAATTCATATATCGATATATATCTGTGATTTAAATTTCTATATCTATACTGGTATAAATTGACATTCTGGGTATATTTCCTTTATTTTGGTGTGTTGAAGCTCAACTCAATCCATCACCCCAACGACCCTTTGTACCCATCTGCACAACTCCTAGATTCACCATTCGACTGCCTGTTCCACTGTATGACAGTCCCATTTGCTATAGCATGTGATTTCCCTCATTCCCTACAACCATTGTACATTATCACCCTCCATTGTATGACTCCTCTCTACTTACTGTACAACCTCTATCCCACCACTCTACGGCTAGTTAACCACATCCATACAACCTGTTTAGTATCAATTGTACGACTTGATGGTGACAATCGCATGATCAAATGATTGCTCCCAACCACCATACGGTCCTTCCTGTAGTGCATTGTTGGGTTCCACACACCGTACGACTCCTTACTTGTTCATAGACCACCACCGTATGTCTAGTTTAGCTTCTTGGAGGTGACATTGGGAACGAAACATTACAAATGTTAGCAATTTATCTCATCATTGTAATTCATAATTTTAGAAAATATCTATAAGACAAATATATAAATCCAATTCATATAATTATAATTAAGTAATTCAGTTTTTATTAGTATTAACCATTATTGATTAGAATAATAATTAATTGTTATTATTAAATTTTTTAAAATTATAAATCAAAATGATAATAGTTTAATTTGTTGCGATCTAATATAAATAACGATAAGGTTCAATATGTTCTTAAGCTTAGTTTCTAGGCTTCGCCGTTTTGGGCCAAGAACCTTGCCTGGGTTTGAATTGATTCGAAATACAGGTTTGGTTCAACCCAGGTTCGTTCAGGGTTTGAATTTCCCGGGGCTAGTTCGAACCTGTAGTCCAAAATTTAAAGCTAGGCGAATTTTTGTTGCCTAGATCGAATTTGGGACGAATTTTATATTTTTTGAGTTTTGGTTGCCCTAAAACGTGAATGTAAGTTATTTTGGCTTCGAACATCATTTGTGGTGTCCAAATAAGTGATTGAGCAAAAAAGTTTGTGCAAAGGTGGAGTTTATTCATATGATTTTATGATACTCTATGCTTTTAGGCTTCATAAATATGTATATATATAATTTTTTATAATTTTTACACATTTTTGTCAAACAAACTCCAACAAACCCAAAACCCTTTCTAAAATTTTGCCGTACTGGCGAACCGGTTCTTCAAACCCTTATTTCGAACCGAACTTGAACTGTTAGCTAAGTTCTTAAGTATTGGATTAATATAAATGATAAAGAGAGTCATGACCAAATACATTAGTCACAACCTCTCATAGGTAAGGCACATACCAACAACATGGTATAAATATATTAAGGGAAACATTAGGGAAAGATCATCGAACATAGAAAATTACCTATGCTCCACGGGGACACGTTTCCTGGGGTTTTACCCTCGTACCTGTACTGGGGACGAAATGGGGACATGGGGACAGATTTTGGCTGTCCCCTTTTTGGAAAATTTAGAAACGTTCCCGAAATAGCCAATTTTTTTTGGCAGGAAACTTGGGGACGACTAGTAGTATCGGGGACGATTTTGCCGTCCCCAATACGTCCCCAAAACTGCTGGCCATCCCCTTTTTTCCAGTCAATCTGGTAAAGGCAAAACACCCCCAAAAAAATCATTTTTTCTAATTTTTGCTGTCCATGTGGCCCCTAGTCGTCTTAAAGACATAATAATAATATGCAACCCATATTTGGTCCATTAAAACGCTAACTCTTTTACTCATTTTTAGATTTAACATACTTGCTAAGAGGAAGGAAAAAAACATAAGAGCAGTGAGCAAAGATTGTGTTTAGTGAGGAAAGATTGCGTTTAGTATTTACTATTTACTAACTATTTTAGTTGGATTTCTCTTTATTTCATTCTGATTTTAGCATGATACTTGGAGCTTTTAGGCATTTTGATTTTTGCTATATATGTATGTGATATTGTTATAATGGAAGTACTTAGTATTTGTCATTTGATAATATTTCATGTATTTATCTTCCAAAATGTCTATGGTGAATGGTTTATCAATGTTATGATATGCATATTTAAATTGTCTCTATATAAAAAAAAATCCCCTATGTTTTTAATCGCCGTCTCCTGATGTCCTGTCCCCTGATGTCCCGTGCCCTAAATTTTGGCTTCGACCCGTACTCGTACTAGGAACACGTCCCCGTCCACTAACACGTCCCCGTCCTGGAACTCCATGGAGCATAGAAAATTACAAATGAGTGGAGAAATACAAGAACGAAAATTAACAGATAAACACAGGCATTTCAAGCACGTGCCAAGCAATTGACTAATATATCTTTTTTTGAGGCATCCCGGTTACGACAAACAAGGTCATTCAGTTTTGAAAGAACAATTATATCAATTTATATTTACACCCGCCAACACAACACAGATTTAAATATCAAAAATTCAACAAAACAACGGGGTCCTTGTTAGAAACATTCCTGCTTAGTGAACTCTTTTCCAACAGAGCTGTAAAATATTAGATTGCCATGTCTTCACCCTTCCACGTACATAAACAAAGGAGAGAGAATCAGCTTAGAGAGAAGTAGGTAAATACCACCAAATAAAACCATTAAACAATAGAAGTGGTCAAATTGGAGAAGGCAATCTGTCACTGTGTACAAAGGAAAAAAAAAGTCGACATCAAGTAAGGTAATGACAGTGCTAGATATCACTCAGCCGACAATAAACAACAAGTTTCAAGGGTATTCACGTACTAGAAAGAGGGAAATCAGTGTGTGAGGAACACATTAAGCCCAGAGTTATTGAATCAGAGTTAGCTCCAAGTGGAAGGCAATATAGACCACAACCCGAAGCACACAAGTCCCAAGTAATATTTAAAGGTTTGGGGACTGTCATTACACTTAGTAAGGAATGAATCTGGTATTGTCCCAAATATCAAACAAATATTATTAGTCCACCTTAGGCTTCAAAAGGAATTGATCAATACTCCAGCAATAAAAAATTCTATTCCATTAAGAAGTGAGACAGAGATCCTAAAGTACTATATTAGGGCTTTGATAGTGATTCTTTGCAATGAAGTGTTATATTGAAGCAAGGATGGGTTGAGTACCTTTGAAAGGTTAGTATACTAAAAGGCTTAAGTCATATGCCTCTGAAAGGATGGATATACCCAACGAGTTGTTCAGTAGGCCTAGAACTAGAAAAATCTCTTCGAGGAAGCGTGGGTACATCAATATTGATTATCCATAAGATCTTGAAGAGATGAAATACGGTGAGGAGATGGTTCTTCATGGAGAGCTGTTCTAAATAATTAGAGCCTTAGGAAGCACTCCCCTAAGAACTAAGCATCTGATCACAACACCTCTAAGAGAAGGGAATTAATTAGGAGTTAAAATTCTATATTCTTATATCTTTCTTTATTGGAATGTTAACATATGTTCCAGGTTCATTGGCTAGGAGAATGTAAAATTCAACTGAGAAGTACAAGGGGCATTACAGTGTATGCACCATTTTATTGTTGCACACACACATATACATTTTTAAAAAAACATATTTTTTTGTAAGGGAGAACCCAAAATGAATGCAAACCCATCCCTCAAAAAAATTGAACGGATTTCAAAATTGAATCTTGAACTAGACTTTGAACTTGAATCTAAACCAACAATTTAGGAAAACAACTATGAACATAAAGCATACAAGTGCAAAATAATTGATACAAAATTGCTAAAATAGTTAGCTAAACTTGTTTCTTTATTTCTTTAAAAAAATAAAAGAAAACTTGAAAAATTGCTTCTAAAATTTGAAACAATTCATCAAAATCTTGAAAAAACTAATTTGACTCAAGAGTGGGATCAAATGCTTATCTTAGATGCTTAAAACTCCTTTATGAAAGCTATCTCACATTTGATGAACGATCCTCTTCGAAAATAATGACCTTGCCTACATAATGCCAAAAAAGAGACCAAATGAGAAGAGAACTTAGCGGCAAAGGCAGATATGCGAAATGAGGGAATGGTCTCTTTCACTGTTGTTTTAGGGTTTAGGAGAAAAAGACAAGAAAACAATGTAAATGGAAAATGTTAGAATGTGTTTTTAATTGATTTTTATTTGAAAAACGTTTTTGGGCTTGCGGATGCCTGTGTATGTACCCTGGTTTTGTGGCACTTCCATTGGCATCTAGGTGTCCAAGATGTGCTTTTGGGTGGCATCTACAGGGCACTTGGCTCTATGTCTGCCTCACCACGCTTGGACTTCCGTCTCTAGGGCAAAGCCCCACACATCAGTATCGTAGTATATACTAGTGCTTAATGGATGGGGTTAAAATTTGTGAATGATATCAATGACTGGGTATTGCAAATACTTTCCATAATAATATAAATCAAAATTTTTACCGTGGTAAATTAGTCATCAGAGATTGAATAGAGACTATTGGAAAAATGATTACAAAGTGAAAAAATTCATGTTTGTTGATTTTTGGGAAGGGTCTTTGTAGTCGTATCAGAGCTGCATCCTGCCAATCTGACAGGTTCATAGTGAAACTTTTGTTGTCTGATCGTTTCAGACAATTGACTGACGCTTACCATAGGAGTTGTAGAAGAGCATTGGTCAGTAAGTGTGAAGACGAAAGCAAATCAGGAACTCCCAATGTAAATGTTGTTAATCTTCTGAAATCTCACATATGCAGTTTCATCAACTTTATAGAGTATCCATAGATGCTGGAATCTTATTTCTCTGTTGGAAAAAAACAAGATGATTATGCATGGACACAGTGCTTTCATGCCATCTCTTCTAGAAGTATACAAGGACAAAGAGGTAAAATTGTTAGATGACTCTAAAGTCACGAGTCTTCCCAACTGTGTGAAATTGTAGGGTATTACTGATTTGGAGTCGGCGAAATCAGCAATTAGTGAAACATCATATGAAGGTATGGATATTTCTGATGATTCATTGAGTTTGTATGTTGTTATCCTAGTATCAATTTAAAACATTTGCATTGGAAATTCTACAGAGGTAGCTGATCTTGGATGTGCAAATGAGGTAGAAAGAAAGAGTCATATTAGGCAAGTACAAGAGTTGTAGAGAGGAACCATGCGATGTGCAGTGAATGGCTAGGGAGAGCCAAGAAACTAAGATAATAGCCTTTCAAGCAAAACAATGCCTTAAAAAATTAAGGAAAAGGTTGCCTTCATGGACTACGAAAATAAAGTGCTTCAAGGGATACCAATTATGATGAGAGTATGAAGTTGAGGAAGACCATGTTGTAGATTCCAAAATTCCTAATCTTCAACATGATGAAGTGACTATGGTCCAGTTTTTAGATCAGCTGGTTGTGATGAATTCTTACCTCACTTTGGTGATCATAATTCAGAGGTTGAGGAAATTTTCTTCCAATGCCAAATGTATATCACATGGACTTCCAATCAAGACCTATAAAAGAAGTGCTCCTGATAGCTTCAACCTTCTTGATTTATAAATTGATTTTGTTTAGTGAAACTGTCATTCTTGAGGGATACAGTGAGAATATGTTTTCAGATTAAAACCAGTAGTTGATAATTCCATGTGATCTAGGTGGAGTACACCCATGGGAGGTTATGTTTGATGAAGATTTTGCCATCTTGTTAATATGACCTCGGGTTGATTTATGGCATGAAATCAAGGTCTGCCACCACCACATATTGATGATTGCATGCATTCAAGTAAATTGGCAAATGTTTTCTACTATGGGATGGGGAATTTTTCAGATAACAGTTGAAAGTAAAGAAATTTCAGATTTCTCTTATGTCATTTCAGCATACTGCCTCCCTATTCTTGTTAGTAGATTTTAGTCTTGCAGCTTCTATCCTACTTTCAGACCCCTGAGTTTGGGAAAATCAAATTGTGACTCAGGGTGTGTAGTCTTGGGTAGCTGCAATTACTGATTATGCTCAGATTGACATCATGGAATCAAGAGGAATACTGGTAAGTTATTGTTATTGAAAAGGATGGTTGTAGTTGCCAACATAATCACATCTGGGAGGCAATGCAAGAGAAGCAATTCAAATGTTTGCCATAAATTTTGCTTCTGAGGTGGACAACTGGTGATGGTAAATTGATGTATTATGTTTATCCTTTCACCTTGAAGATATATTATGTTACCAAGGTTTGGGATCATGAAATTTGTATGATTATGGTACTGCTTCATAGGGCAATGTGGAATACTAAAATTGCTGGTTTTGTTTGTATCCAAATGGAGCAGAAAGTTGTGGTCAAGCATTCATAAGATTGATATAGGATCTTGCTAGTGGCATACATGTTTAGATTGCTCCAATCTTTGGGAGGGGAGGACTGTAATGCTCCCATTTATCTGAGCATATAGAATATTGTTACAATTTTTCATGTTGTTCAGAATTGGTGACATTAGAAGCATAATTACTAGGTAATTTTGCCTCTACAATATCCTAGTTTGTCATTATTATGTGATCTTGATCATGTTTGAGTTCATTTCTGTCGTAGAAGGTCAAAGTACATATGCATGTTTAAAGTGCAAGAGCTGAAATGAAAGTACAAGCTATTGAAGGAAAATCAACATTATATGTGCAGCTTTAAACATCATGGATATATTCAGTCGAATGTGAAGTGTATACAAGATAAGGTGTATGTAATGATAATCAATGAGATAGATGGGCTCACACGGGCCATGAGCATAACTAACATACATAATGCTCTAAAGATGAATACATGTATACACAAAGATAAGAGAGATACAAGGTACCAGGCATTGCCTGAGAAGAACATGCAGATTTTGATCACTTTGTGTTTAGCTCCAGCATCCTTTCAGCACCATTTTACCTCAGAACCTGCAGGGGTTGCAAGAAGAGAAGTGGGTGGGTGGGTTAGATCCAAAGAATCTAAACAATGCCTGAGATCCTGCAAATAATCTTACAATCATGCACACAAATACTCATCCTTAAAACATGAAATATTCAGTTGGCTATACCCAAGACATGTGCAAGAAAATCCAAGGATGATACAATGGAAAGTACCATGTTTTATCTAACTTGTTTGTTCCACATGTAGTTGTAGGAGATGTTGAGTTGCTGTATTTTTTTTCAATGCAATAAATGCCTCGACCTGAAAATAAAAAAAACCTCGAGGTGCAGCCTCAAAGCTCCCTTTGAGGTTGATGATTTTCTGGGAAAAACACCCATAGATAACTCCAAGGCCCTTCCCAGTGCTATGGATCAATCCTGTAAGGGAGACTGGTAGCTCCATCCCTTAAGAGTTACCGGAATCACTCCTGGACTAAGGAATAACACTGCTACAATCACAAGTGAAGAATCATACTGGAAAGAATATGGTCAAGAAGAAGCAAGATCAGCAAGCTAAAGGACCACAAAGTACAAATGCAAGGATGCAAGACATTGAAAAGTGACAGGAGCTGCATCACAAATTGGGTACATCACGAGCCAAGTGCCAAGGATGAAGTCAGGGGCTCACATCAAGAAGGAATACATCAGCAAGAAGGCATGGTCATGTTCACATGCAAAACAGATAGTAAGAATGCAACCATCTCATGCAAATCTTGAATGCACATTAAACACCCTTGCAATATCATGCATTCAAGATTACAAGAGCACTGAAAAAGAAAGGCATAGAAGGTACAACAACGTAGATACATCACTGCAAAAACATATGTGCTTGCCTTCACTGTCTGTAATAGTATGAGGAAAATCCAGCCAATGAGACATTAGGGAGCCCCTACAGAAGCACATTATGAAATCAACACAAGCTACAGGAGGTAGCAAAAACAGTCAGAGTCATAGAATGCATGGTCCAGATTATACATTTCCCCCATGAGGAACATTGAAATAAGAAAGTCCCTTTCAAGCAATAATGGAGTATTATGTTAATAGATCATAGATCTACAGTGATAGCTGCACGGGTCTACTATCGAAACATGAAACAATGATGCAGAATGGGAATGAACATATGGGAAGAACCCAACATTCGCAGCGCCGATTGTTCATCATACAACCATGATCCAGGATGCAAGAGTGTATTCACATGTATATACCATAACAGTAAAATTGGATGCCAAAACAACAATGCAACAAGAAGCTAAGTGCCAAGACAAATATTTATTCATCACTTGCATGGTAAGCCACATAGCTAAGAACAACAAAACATCAGATTTTGAGCATACAACATGGAAAATCTCATCATTGATTTTCTCAATAAAATTATCATCTCAATGTAACAATATTTCGTAGTTACATCGCCCTGCGAGGACGACAAGATGGGGAGACAAGTTTTTGAGATGGGGGACAAAGGGGCCTTGATTTGGGGACGACCAGGGGGGGAGCAGGGATGTATATACTATACATATGGTACTTAAAATGCTAGTTATGAAAAGATGTACTACAATTTTACAATATAAGATACAAAGATGTAAAAAACTTATAACATTGAACATTGCATTGAAGTTTTCAAGTGGAACATCATGATTCATGATCAAATGACAAACAAACAATGAACAACGAACATTGAACATCAGCAAATAATAAATATTAGTCTATATTACTATACATTTGTCTTCAAATCAATAGTATGTGTATCTAGATCCTACTAACTAATAGTAATCAATGATTATATGAGTCATGACATAAAGATGATTACAATAAGTATCATGTGCCATGAATCATGATATCAAAATAAGTATATAATGCAAACAAAAACTACGTCTCCAAGAGTCTAAATCAAAATGCTAAATCAATAATCAATGATCATCCGCTGGAGGCTGGAAGTTGAAACTCATCGCCACTGGAGTTATCAGTCTCTCCAAGATCAAGAGCCAAAAAAGGAACACCAACTAGCCCTGTGGCTGGATCTAAAGCATCCTCATCAATTTGCGATGGGTCCTCAGGCTCTACATCCCATCGTGATGCTGGGCTCTTCTTGCACACGTGTCTTGCGGTCATCGATACGCAACACACTATGTACAACCACTAGCTTCTCTGCTCTCAAAGAGGTAAGTCTATTCCTCTTAAGAGAGTGGATGAAGCTATATGTAGACCAATTCCTCTTAGAAGTTGAGGTACTGGAAATCTGAGATGAAAAAATTTGGTCAATGTGAGACTTGGGAATTAGAAGTTGAACAATGATTATTGAACAATAAACAGTGAAAACTTAAATAGGTTCATGTTGAGAATTGAGAAACTAAGTACCTGAGACAGCAAACGAATAGAGAGTGTGGTGGTTGTAGATTTCACTCCATATGCTGACCACCACAAAATGGGATCCTCTTGTGCCATAGTCTTGATATTTGCCTTTGCCACTTGATTGTAACCTCTTAGAGTAGCAAATTTGGTCCACTCAGTGCGAACCTTACCTGCTGTCTCAAGGTCATACATCCTATCTATGCACTTGAAGAACTCTTCCTTAACCTGAATAAATTAAAAAGTACAAATTATTAGCAAATAGAAGAATCAAGATGCTAGTAATGTAAATGATTTTAATTTATAAAATGATAAGAAGCTAAGTCTTAAGATAAAGTCTTAAAGTGTTATACAATATAAATCACCTCATCATCGCAAAGTGGTGTAACTCTACCAGGCCTAGTCATGTACCTTAGATTCAATGCATATGCAACCATGTGTAGGGGTGTGTTAAGTTTGTTCCATATAGGTTGAATAATAGGCTGAATGTGATCATTGTAGAAGGCCAATGTGGGGCCCTTCTCTCGCACAACTGCCCTCATCTGCCCAAGCATAAAATTAATGCACTCGTGCACCTCTCCAAGTGTAGGCGCATTCTCATCTCCATACCTGATCATCTCGAAGACTGGCCTAATGATAGAGACAATGTATTCTACATCGCTCCAAAATACATCACTCTTAACTATATCCTTCACCCTCATCCCCTACTCTAACCTGGAACCATCCCACCTATTGCATTCATTCGTCATAACCATTAGTTGTAGTGGATCTTGCAACTCAAGCATTCTGTTGAAGAGAATGGAATAGGATGCATACTGTGTCTCAACTAGCTTCAAAAACTCCCTCCTGGCGAAGCTCCTAAATAGAGCATGTGAGGTGTGGTGGTTGCCGATATACATCTGCACATCTCTAGCATCACTCACCACTCTCTTTATCCAGCTAATCTTCCCCATGTCCTTTATAGCATTGTTCATAGCATGCACACAACAAGGAGTCCACAAAATATGCCGATATGTGGCCTCAATAAGTCTCCTTGCAACTCTGCATACATAAGTTGCATTTGTCACTACTTGGACCACATTTTGTGGCCCAATCTCCTCAATGGCTTCCTGAAGAATCTAAGACTAAAAATCAGCATCTTTTCAATGCCTTGAACAATCAACTGCCCTAAGAAAGAATGGGCCCTCTGTACATGTGACTATGACATTGATGAGTGGACGGTGTCTAATGTCTATCCACCCATCCATGATAATGGTGCACCCTGATTCCATTCAAACAGCCGTCATGGTCTCCATGGACTCACTAATCTTGGAATACTCATCATCCAAGATCTTAGTCCTCAATTTGTGCTCACCTAGTGGCACATATGATGGTAACCCTGCCTTTGTTACATTCTGAAATGTCTCCTTAAAATAAGGAGACCAAGGAATATGAAGTGGAATGCCATTGGCAGATAACATTCTCCCAATGCATGCATCTCACTTTACTCTCGTTTGGACTTCAAACAACTCTACTATAGGGTTTTTCCACTAGACTGTGCCCTACGTTTCCCCTTGCTCGTTTGGGCTGCTGCTACACCCATAGAGCTATAAGCAGAAGAAGGTGTGGAGGCTGCCCCTAGCAATGTAGTAGATGAAGCTCTATACTGTGGTCTAGAAGAAGACATGCATTGGTATTGTTGCCCCTGTGTTTGTTGCTCATTCACCTCCTGTATAGTCTGAATCTGTTGCCTAGCAGCCAGGGTAGTAGGCATTGGAATGCCCAAGTCCTCTGGAACTCCCCAAAGCTTGTTGAATTCAAATCTAAACTTAAAGTTCTTGGATTTAGTCAAAAACTTACATGGTCCGACACCTTTACCTGTCCAAAAGAGGAGGTGTACATTCACTCTAGTGATGCTACCATACCATACATCACTCCAAATATTGGATCTCCACTTTCTTGTGCCACCTGTTCCTGATCCACTTGTTATTCTAGTGGTAAATTGTTTTAAAGGAGATTTTGGATCAAACCTACCCCTAGCCCCCTCTGCCAAAGATGGGGAGGGGCAATCAATAGATGGAGTAGCACATAGTATAAACTTAGTACCCATGGAAGTGGAACTAGTTTGGGCCCCTTGCTGATTTGGCCCAGCCCCAATGTCACTCTCATGCTCACCCCTCTCAACAGTGTTGTCATCATCCCAAGCCCCAACCTTAGGTTCATATTCTGATTCACTGCCCACTATCTGAATGAAATTCCATCTCATCAACACTATGAGTATCAATGTGGGAGCTCATTTTGACATTGCATTCCACAAAATGAACTTTTTTTAATAAAGTTAAATAAAGAAACTTTCAGCCTTTGCCCTACTTTAAATTTTCTAAAATTTAAATCTAAATAACAAGAATTTGCATAATGAAACATCAAGAATCTTAATCTATTATTTAATATCTATAAATGATTCAATGAATGAATGATAATCATAAATATAACAAAATGAAATATCACACATTTGTAACTAAAAGCAATGAGCAAAAATTTATAAACATGCATTTGAAAATAAAAAAACAAGTTAAAAACCTTACCTTATGCTTGAAAAACTCCTTCAACAAGATGGTAAACCCTTGTCCTCTTCTTCTTCTTGCTCCTAGGTTCTCCTTTCTCACGTGCAAACACTTTCTTCACTCTTGCACAAACCCTTATTTTAGATCTTCACTCTTCTTCTTCTTGGTGTTGGAAACAATGAGAAATGCAAATGTGAATAAAAATGAAGAATAAAAGGCTTTTGAACAAAGGAGGAGGAAGGAATGGGCCCACAACCCAATATAATAAAAATAGAAACAATAAAACATTAAAAAAATGCCTTAAGTTTTTTATTTTTCCATATGCCTCTTTTGCTTGCCGTGGGAGATGTCCCAACGCCCGCCCACATTAAAGTAGATGTGGTCGCATCCCCCCGCACCCACATAGGGGATGCTGAGACGTCTTCGGCGGAGGTGGCGCTCTAAGTGGCCCTGCCCGAAACGCCATCCCGGGTGTATCCCCATCTCCAAGACGAACTAGTTTGGGGGGAGGGGATACGCCCCGTGTTACACTGCAATATTCACTATAGCTACTCTTGAGAGGGTGTATAAATAAATAGAAAATGAAGTCATGGAGTCACAGATGTGACTTCCACCACGACTACTCCTAGAGGGTGGATCCACCATAGCTACTTCTAGAGGATGGAACAAGGGATTTCACCTAAACTTCTCTCATAGAGAACTCATTAACAAGGGTTTTCACCTTGAACTCCTCTCTCAGAGAAGAACTCATTAACTAATGAAAAATTTGCCAAAGCTGAGACTTTCTTAGTGTAATAATCTAACCTTATTTTTTGTGTACAATGCTGGTGGATAACTGAGGGACAATTTTCATCAAACCGTTCTCATGTATGCAATGTAATACCCTCAACTAGTTTTGAAACAAATATCAGTTTCCAATCTCAGAATAATTACTTCAAACAGTTGTCATGAAACTCAGTTCACAAAGACCTGTTACTGTTATATTACTGTAGAGCACTAATGTAATAATATGAGGCAGAAGATTCACTGTTTATACCAATAACTGGGTTCATTTTCAGACATCAGAGGTGAGATTATACAGAAACTGTAACCAAGTTGTTTATCATTAAACTGAATCAAATCTGAATACAAAGGTGGAGTAATTGTTTAGTATCTATTGAAGGATATTTGTAACAATATCACAACCAATTGTTTAGTAACTCATCCCTGTACCATTCATTTTAACTTCTGGTACGACAACAATTCACATTCAATGGTACTCCTGATAAGAATTATTGCAGAGCTAGGTTACGTACCAATATTGTCTCCATAATACATAAGCCCACAACTGCTGTAGTCTGACAAGGAACAGATCTTGTATGCTGGTGCAACTCAGGAAACCCGTGTATTCTGGGCTAACGTCTGATGCTACTTTCACACAAAGTGTTAAACTGCTTCGTACACTGATTTCTCAATGACTGTGATAAACGTTATTCAAACCCACATCTGCAATGATACTTACAGAATATTGATTCACTATGTCTAGGTCGTGATTGTTTGTTTGATGCCCGCGAGAGGTAACAATGTCTGTTGCTTAAAAAAAATGACCTCACTCCAATTTCTTAGAACTCGTCGGCTGCCAGTATTCGTGTTTCCTTACGGACTGGAGATTCACGTTCACCTACTTATCAAAGTCCACCGCTACCAACTTCACCTGCTAGAGGCGTGAATCACTTCCACTTGCCACGCTTTCAGTGCCAAAGATGCCTTGGTGACCCTACGCCTAGGGAACGATAGTTGGCTTCCTTCCCACAGACATGTACATCCACTACGAATTCTTCCTGCCGTTAAAGTTATCTGTAGACCAGAATGTGACGCCCAGCCAACACTTGCAAACAACCAACAATTGAGTCATGCAAAACAGTGTCTCCTGGAAGTGGTAACATGCACATACCCAACTGGATAATGCTTCTCTGAACTTAGTATGAAAATAACTCAGCTTCTATTATTCAACCGATGGCAACAGTCCTGCTAACGTATAACTCTACTTCCTGATGGGAATCAGATTTTGCTCAAACATTCAGATTTGCAAAACAATATAACTTACTTCATGCCTGAACTGAAAACTTGTTTATTGCTGATTTTTTACCCAAACCATACAACTGCAACTCTGGAAGCAGCATGGGGTAATGTCCAGCTCCTTTTGTTTCAGACTTAAGGGTTTTCGTCCTCAAAGCCTCAGACCAGTCACATCAAAGCAACCAGAACTCAGAATACTTTTTCTTATAAATTCTCTTGTGTGTTAATCCCAATGCAAACTCGTGCATATATAACCTCAGAATGAGGGAAAGTACCATGTACAAGGAATGTGGGATTAAGAGTCATTTTCGTCCTATAGTCACTTAAAGCTGTTTATAAAGCAAATAAATTTAAACATTAAAGTGACTTAGCTCTGTACCTTTTAATAAAGTTCTGGAATGAATTAAATTAAATACCCCATTGTGACTGGAGCGCATCCTGCCTGAAATCAAAATTAATCCATCCGGATGTGGAGATAGATTAATTCTGTTGCTCGGAACTAAAATTGAGAAGGGGACATGACACTTAGCAAGAGCACACTTCTCCATGATACCAATCTTCTCTAGAAAGTAACAAAACTTTACTATCAGAAGTGGCTTGGTGACACTGTCTGTAGACTGCTTCTCTGCAGAAATGTACTTGAGCTTAATTGCTTTCGCTTTAAGATATCCCTTAGATAATAGTATTTGATTTCCACATGCTTGGTTCCGTCTTGAAAAACTGGATTAACCGAAATCTTCACACACTTCGGTTATCACAAAGAATTGTTGTAGGTTCCAAAGACTGCCCGAACAGATCTACAAGCAATTTTCAAAACCATACAAGTTCTCTTATAGCTACACATGCTGCAACATATTCTGCTTCAATTGTATTCTGAGAAACACAAGCTTTTTTCTTGTTGCACTGGGAAATCATAGTTAAACTTGGGCAGAAACAACGTGAAGTGCTCTTCATAAAAAGATACACAACCGACCCAATCTGAATTGGAGAAACCCTGTGAAGAATATTTTAAACCATATCCCATTGTACCACAAACATCTATCAATGTGTTTGGCTGCCACAAGGTGAATTTTTCCCAGTTCAGAAATGAACAAACTCAAGGTATTTACAACATAACAATATTAGGCCTTGTATTAACCAAATACGTTAAGGAACCAATTAATTACACATATTAACAACATAACAAATATTAGGCCTTGTTTTAACCAAATACGTTGAGGAACCAATTAATTACGTGTACATAGTAGGACCAACTCAATCTATAGTATCTGCAACCTCATGTAACTTTTTCAGATTTGCTTCCATAGGAGTCACCATAGAGTTATACTCACACACCAAATCTCTTCAAAATATCATTAGCATATTTTCCTCGACTCAATATAATTTCATTTGGTGTCTCTCATACCTCTACCCGAAGGAAGTGATTTAATAAACCAAAATCTTTCATTTCAATTTTAGAAGCTAACTCCTTACATTTGATTATGAGATTATTTTCACCAATGAGAAACAAATCATCAAAATAGAGCATATGACACTTTGACATCATTTATGTTGAAGTATAAATTTGAATCAGCATCATCTTGTCAAAAAGTCAACTCAAGAGAGAGTGATCAATTCTCTCATACCAAGCACATTTAGCTTGCTTAAGACCATAAAATGCCTTTTTTGGTTCGCACACATGCAACTCCCAATCATGAGTCACAAGGCCCTCTAGTTGCTCAATGTATACTGAGTCCTGACTCTTTAGTTATCCCATTTTAGGAAGGCTATTTTTATAGGTGAGGTTTTGAACCCTTCATTGCTTCAATACCCATGATGGTTCTGATGGAAGTGTAACGAGCTACTAATGGAAAAGTCTCTTCATAGTCTATGCCTTCTTTTTGTGGAAAACCTCTAGCAATGAATCTGACTTTATGTTTTTCTGTACATTATCAGCTGCACAAATAATCTTAAACAACCATTTAGAAGCAACAACTGATTTATCTTTGGGTCTAGAAACAATCTCCCATACATCATTTTTGATAATGGACCGATACTCCTGTAATGGCATCCTTCCACACTTGCTGAGTTGAGGCTTCTTCAAAATTAGAAGACTCAGATGCAATGATGTGACTAGTCAAAGATACATAACTTGGAAATTTTGAGACCTACATACGAGGGGCTTCATATTGTTCTGTCTCTTACATAGTGTGCCTAGCTCACAATGGTCTTTTCTTGTTGGCTAAAGCATTACTGGGACCTGCAGAATTATCTATAGGATCATTTGGATTAATGAGATCAGCGAGTCTTCTATATCTGTATTCGCCTTTTGAATCTTTGAAGGTAAATCTGGATCAGCCATATCTATGTCTTGAGAAGGCTCAAAATATTCTCTAATAGAATCCTTGTTAGACTTTTTGGATTTCTTGCAAGCTATCTTCATCAAAAGAAACATCACTGCTGATTACAATCTGCTTTTGTCCTGGAATGTTGATTCTATATACTTCTGAAGTTTCACTATATCCAAGAAAGATGCCTTCCGTTCCTGCAGGTTCTAGCTTAGTTCTTTTCTCTTTTGGAACAGGAATATGTATTAAGTTTTAACATCCAAAAATTTCGAGAGGTATAATTTGGTTTGGTACTTGAAATTGCTTTTTCTTGAATCATGTAATCTAGAATCTATGCGGACTCTGATTTTGAATATATATTGTTGTTCTGCAAGCCTCTGCCCATTACAATATTTGAAGACTTTGATCATGGATCATAGCCTTCGTTCCGTTGGCAATTGTTTGTTCTTTCTTTCAGCTACATCATTTTGTTGAGGATTATAGGGAACACAAAACTCTCTCTTAACCTCAGCTTCAACACAAAATTATGAAAAATAATAGGAACATTCTTAGAATTTTAATTTTCTTGTTACATAAATTTTCAACAAGTGCCTTGAATTCTTTAAAACAGGACAGCACTTCATCTGATTCTTTAGACTTAAGAAAATAAAGCCAACACTTACGAGAAAAGTAATCAGTGAAGCTAACATAATACCACAAACCATTAAGGGAATCAACTGAGTTAGGACCACATATTTCAAAATGAATTAACTCTAGGCTTTCATTTGCTCTACTTTCACTACTAGCAAAAGTACAATGTTCTTTTGCTGACACCTTCATGGTTTTGGTTTAGCTTCAGAAGAGCAATTACAACCTTCTCCATAGAAGACAAAGTTCTGAAGTTTAGATTTCCAAATCCTTTGTGTCATATCTTACTTGAACTTGCGGAATCATAATGATTGCATAGGACATGCTGAAAGTTTGTAAAGACTGTCATAACGAACATCAATCTTATGAGCTGATTGAATGTTTGTGTTATTCTTCCATGCAAGAGCTTTTTCATCAACAAAAACAACTTGATAGCCCTTGTCTTCTAACACTAAAAATGAAATCAGATTCCTCTTAATTCCAAAAACAAAAAGAAAATCATTTGAGTGTAGAGGAATTTCAGAATCCAATAAGAAGTAGAACCAACACACTTAACAGTAACTTGCATCATCACCAATAATATCTTGAAGATGAGAATCTTTTTGTTTCAAATTGAAGAGGTTATCTCGGTAACCAATAATATAATAAAATGCTTCACTATCAATCAACTATGCATCACTGTTTGTAGGAACATTGCTAGAGAGTGCAGAAATAAATAATTTTCACTCGAGTTTCTTTGAGGAGGAGAGGTGTCAACATTTGTAGCAACTTCTTGATGCTTTGGTCTTGAGGTACAATCTCTAGCAAAGTGTCTGAATTTGTCACATCTGAAGCATTGGATCTTAGAAAAGCCCACCTTTTTCTTGGAATTAGGGGCTGACTCGAAATTCTTCTCTCTAAACCTTTTGAAGTTACTTTTCTTTCCTTTTCCTGTTGAGCTGTGGTCTGCAAGTGCATGATCATCCTCATGATGATTATTACGTCCATTGCCTCTAAGTTCAAGTCTGCATTCTTCCTAAATGCAATCAACTCTCAGCCTATTGAATTTAGGAATATCATCTCACCGACTGACACTTTGAATGATGGATTCCAAAGAATGGGGAAGTCCATTCATGGCGAGCATGATGAAATCCTTATCTGCAATTTTTTTTCCAATTGCACTAAGTTTATCCTATTACTCAGTAATTTTCATGTTGAGACAACCGACTCTCCTCTGGCCATCTTGTTCGTTTTGCACTGAACTTTTTCACCATCTTCAAAGGGTCCATCTTGATCAAAATTCATTCATCTTGATAAGAATTCACACGGTCAAGTTGGCCATTCTCTTTAAGTGCAATCAGAATTCTAAACTTCCATGAAGATAAGTTTGAGGAACCATCTAATATATCTTCAACTTTCAAGCCATTCACCATATTGATAGCTTCAAACACCTAACTGAAAGTAGAGCAAATAGAAAAATTATAATAATACTTCTGGTTCTGGATCGTTTCCTCAGACCTGCTCCAATACCATGTTAAATTTATGAAGCAGAACTATATAAATGCAACAGTTGAAATATATAAAAATAAATTAGAAGATAACACAATTAGTTATTCTGGGAAAAACCTTCCTCGCTGGGGAAAACAACCCAACCCACCAAAAATAATGCTTTTATTCAGTTTAAAATCAAACACAAAAATGTTCATCTTTGTGATTGACATCAACTTATTGTCAATCAAACAAATAAACAATTCTCAGAGATTATGCTGCATACTATATACTGAGAAATCAATATTATGGTTGATCATATGTTGATCAAAATACACTGCGATTTAGTATTAATTAAACACATATGTATTTGGCAATGAAGACAAATACAACTGTCTTTGCATATACACAGTGAATATAGTTGTCACCCATTATTTAAACTTCTCCACAATATCTCTGATGGTACACAAAATTGTTCACATGCGAACTGACTTCCGCACACAGAACAACTTTTGCCTCTATATGCAATGGGAGACTCGCAGCGACAACAGAGGTAGGTTTTATGTGCCGAGAAGTCCCAATACCACCAACATAGATCATGCAAGATAGTACCATACAAAACTGTTAGAAGTGCCAAAAAATGACTCATCATAATGAACCAACATAACAAGAAAATGCCTTTGAGAACTTGAACCAATGGATGAAGGAAAACCATTGACCATAATGGAGCAATCATTTAAGACTCACAAGAATACGAAACTGTAGGGAGATATATCAAAGCCAGCACTGAGCACGGAACATATGCATACTCGTGAAGACCACGTGAGCTCAGCAGAGGTGAAGCCATATCATTGGACATGATCATAAGAAGAAGAGAACACAATGAATGTAAAATACCTATGCAGCAGATCGCAAATGGAGAGACATAGACAGCAAGAGGAATACGACAAAATATGATAGCTGAAGATGAATGAAAATTGAGTCAGGTACAAAAGCAGATCATCAGAGGTAAAGATCTATCTCAGTGCTATTCAATAACTCAACACAATTTTTACCATATCATGACTGAAGCAATAGAGTTTGGTACCATCCACACCAAATAATGATGGCATAGATTCCTTTCCCTATACTCATTACAACATCTCATTTAATCTGCACCCTTAATGGTATCAACTAACCATGAATGGCTAGTTGGAATTGAATGAAATAGAATTTAAATTTAAATTTGAATTTAGAGTTTGCAAATTGGGCTCTTAAGAATTTAGATTGTCTCCCATTTTCAACTGATTCTGAAACTCCTTGGACTCTGCTATTTTCAACTTTTGGTGCTACTATGCTCCCCACTGGGGATTTCTAAAATGTTCCCATCTATGTTCCAGAAGTCATCTATCATTTCCACCCTTCCTTTCTCCTTCTGTGTTACTTCAACCTTAGACATTATGTCAGCTACTTCATTGCCGTCTCTCTTGACATGGGTTATTTTGAAGTTTTCAAAGGTTCCCAACAAAGAATTAATCTTCCAAATGTGTTTATTCAAATACAACACTCCTGATTCCCCTTCGATAATGGCATTGACTATGGTTAATGAATCTCCTTCCAAATGTAGTTTAGTAATGTTTAGGATTTCACAAACTTGATTGTGATGAAAGCAGCCAGCACCTTTGCCTCAATGTTTGTCCCTTCCACCAAGCTCTTTGGTTCAATCAACCGGTATTTGTTTAACTAGTCTTATACTAAACCCAGCACCAAAAGGACTTGTGTTGCCCTATGAGGCCCCATCAAAATTTAATTTTAAGATGTTTCTTGTTTTAGTTTCTTTTCTGACACTGTTTTAGTGTTTCTTGTGTGGTTGGCCTTTCTGTTTGTATGCTCAGTCCCATAAACCTTTCTGGTTTTTCGTTGGACAATTATATTATTATCTTATCTTATTCCTGATCAGTTCGTCTGCAACATGCCTTTGTAGCCTTCTAGGTGAGTGGATTAACCCACTTTTGCCCATTAATGGGTGAAATGGAATGTAAATATTATAAGCATAGTACTTATATAACTCAATACTTGTTTATATTTTTTCTTGGTTGCTTCTCTTGAATTTTAAATGCAACTTATACCCAAGTATCCTTCTTCAGTCTTCTTTAGTTCCTCTCTTAAAGAAGACATAAGATCTAAAATTACAGCTGATTCAGGCAAGATTATAAAATAGAATGATCTCCTATTATCTCGTCTTTTACAAAAATGCTTTGAAACAACATCTTTGGACCTAATATATAGTTAGTGTCGTTATGAAATTGAAGCAATATTGAAGGCATGTTTTCCATGAAATAAAACTTATGATTCTTAAGGGATGCATTGAACAAGGACATAAAAGGCTTCATAGTTGTTCAGTATCAATAGTTAGAGGACCAAGTGGCTAATTGTGTTTGAGACAAGTTCTCTGGACTTAATATATAGTTAATGCCATTTATGAAATCAAAGCAATATTAAACTAATGTTTTGCACGAAATAAAAGTTGTGATTCTTAAGGGGTGCATTGAACAAGGATGTAACAGACTTCATAGTTCTTCAGTATCAATAGTTAGAGAACAAGTGGCTTATGTTTTTTTGATCTCTACTTGATATTTTCAGCATGTGCTGCGTTGCCTTTACTGTCTTGGATTGCTTGTCCGCTATGGAGCAGAACTTATTGATTGTGAGGATAAACGGGATATTAGTGTAATGGATATTCTCTCTCTATTGAAACATTACTATCATTCGGAAGATGGTGTTATCAAGGCACGCTCCTTACAGGTCTTGTTTGACATTCTTTCTGTTGGTTATATTTCTGTCTCATAATGCTTGTAATTAGGCTTATATTTCAATATTCTTGTTGTATTTCTAATCAGATTTTTGAGTGTGGGATGCTTGTGCCAAGTACCATATATTATCATATTAGAACTGAAAATTCCATTAATTCATGCAGGCCTTAGGCTTTGTTTGCATTGCAAAACCTGAATTTATGATGGACAAGGATATCAGGATTATTTTGGGGGAATCCATATCTTCTAATTCAGACACACGGATCAAGGTGTAATATTGTATTATTTTTCCGTACATATGAAAAGTCAAAGATTATTGGCTTAGTTTCATTAATATACTATTTAGTAGGTTCAAGCTATGCGGAATTTTTACGACTATCTGGTAGATGTGGAGGAACAAATGGAGCAAGCAAAGGTTGACAATGATAGTCAAGTTAGAAAGGAGAATGGTGCTGTTCCTGTTGCTGCTGGGGAGGGTGATAGCAATATCTGTGGAGGAATAATTCAATTGCATTGGCAGAACATGTTGGAGAAATGTCTTGATGTAAATGACCAGGTCCGGGAATCTGCACTCAAGGTGAATCATCATTGCATTAATTGTTACATGCATCAACAATATAGCACAAGGTTAGAAAGTATGGTTCTAGCGTCAAGTTGAAAAGTTCCACTTATCATTTTTCTTTGGCTATCTCAATGGCTACTACTCATCCTGAACTGAGTTTTCAATCCAGTATCTTAGCTGGAGATTATCTTTCATATTTTTAGAACTTGATTGTCTGCTGAGTGTTTTCCTTTAAATTTTCTTCTGCTCCATGTTCTAAAAAGATCAGTGCAATATGTTTTACCATGGCAGGTTATGGAGATTGTGCTTCGACAAGGTCTGGTGCATCCAGTGACTTGTGTACCATATCTCATAGCCTCCCTGGTAGATGTACAGGAGACAAACTCAAATATGTCTCTCTCCCTATTGATCTACATGAATGAGAAGTATGCTTTTAAGTTTTATCTACAGTGATAGCTTCCTGCATAGATACTGACATCATTTCAGAATGCTGTAGTTGGGCTTGTTTGCTTTCTCTTACAGATCTTCTTGCAGGTATCCTTCATTTCTTGAAAGTCGAATTGGTGATGGCATTGAGTTGTCCTTTAAATTCATTCAGTCAGTACATGGTAAAGAGTTTGAAGATGGAAGTAACAATTTTGATGGAAGCACAGCTGCAACTGTAAAACGAAGAATATCACAAATCTACAATCTTCTAAGAAGCCGTCGTATTTCGAGAAACAAGTTTGTTTCATCAATTCTGCATAAGTTTGATCATGGGAATTTGGAGAATTCATCACTTCTTTTTCTTGTGTAAGCTCATATGATGGGAATATTTATGAAATGCTTGAGTGATTTTGTTTGTCCATTCATAAGATGGGAGTATATATCTAACGTTGTTGACTGTTACTTGCAACATATTTTATATTGCAGTTATTGTACAGAAGTTCTTGCTTCTCTTCCGTTTGTTAATCCAGATGAACCTTTATATCTGGTGCAAGCGATTAATCGTACAGTACAACCGAGGGCTGGAAACTTAGAAGCTAGTATGAAGAAGCTGGCTTCTGAAGGGCCTTTCCATAAAATAATGAAGAGAGCACTTAAAACAGTAGAAGGGAACAAGCGTGCACGGAGAAAAAAAGTTGATAATCTCCAGATTATCAAGTTACAAAGCAATGAAGTCATTAAAGCTCTCGATGAGATAAAAGGAATTACAGCCGAATGTATTCAGAAAGTGAAGGTAGATGATAGAAACAATTATTTTATCAGAAAATATTTTTTTATTTATATATGGATAAATGAGTCTGTCAATAATAGCAATATCATAGTCAGTAGTAATGAAATTTTAATTTGAGAGTTAATTTAAGACACAAAACACCTTGCTTTTTGCTCTTTTTACCTGCTTTGCTTTAAGTGTTTATCAGTGCATATCTGTTGGCTTTGTTTCTTACATATACTGTAATTCAAGTTCCTGCGTTGGCATATAATTTTTTATACAATGTTTGTCCTAGTGGGAAAGAGCTTATAACAGTTGATCTTGTGCCAGGAAGCCCCTTGTGGGTTTCATGGATGATGTTGTCTGTGTGTGGAGAGGAGAGGAGGGGGAGGATTAACAATTGTCTACAACTTGCATATATTTTAAATTGGATTGTTGCTCAATGGTCTCTTCGAATCATAGTGAAGAGATTAAATGGTGGAAAAAACATATCCAAAAGCACATTAAGAAATAAGAAGTGAACTCACTGAACAAGAAAGAAAACAATTTTAAACTTTGAATGAACAGCTCTCTGGTTTTATCCAGACACACATCTTAGACAAATGGTAGAAATCTGAGATTTTTATGATCACAGTGATGAAGCTTGACTGTAGCAAAACTTCTGGATATATAAAACTGTCAAGACAGAATCTTGTGAAAATAACACAGTGAGAAATGCATATTCTTTCGTCCCTCTATTTTGAATTGAATTCACATATTTGTGCATTTTGGTACCTACAATGGTAAAGTTCTTGGAAACAATATTTTGAACTCTTATGCAACTTAGGCTTAATTGCTATATTCCAACTTTCTAGAAATACTTTGGAAAATATTTGTATAACCAATGCATTCTGCTAGTGAGGATATGTCTACTTGACGATACAAGTCACATATTTAATCAGGAGGGGAGAAAGGTGGTTCACCTGAAAACAATGTTAAGAGTATGGATAAAAACAATTGTTAGGTGGATGTGTTTGTTGGTTTTCTGAGGATCTGCTGCAAATGTACGAAGCACTGCCATAATGTTTGGTATGTGTTTTCCAATTGCAGCCACCTCTTATATTTATAAGAGAGAGAATGGACATGTCCCATGAAGGGAAGGGACATGTCTGTTCATTAACATAATTAAAATCTCCTAGTTATATATTATAAATATATAATTGTCTCTTTATATATATGTGTGTGTATATATATATGTATATGTATATACATAAAAATACATATCTTGATGTAATTTAGCCGATTAAAGCTACAAAACATCAACACTCCCTCTTAGCTAGGGAGGATAAGTACATGACATATATTAACTCAATGTAATATACGAATTTCTTTGATTAGAAGATATTCAACATTTTGATATCACATTTGATGTCAATAGTATTGGTCTTTCAAAATATCAACACATGATATTCATCAAATACTCAAATAAGGTTTGATATCACATCTTATCGACTTTCGATATCCACCAAGTACGTAAAAAGTTTTGATATCATATTTGATATCAAGAGTATTGGTCTCCCAAAATACATTATATTCACCAATTACTTAAAAAGTTTGAAATCACATATGATATCACAAGTATTGGCCTACCAAAATATCAATGATACCCATCAAATACTCTTTGAGTAATGGCCTTCCAAAATATTGAGATGCAAGATATTCACCAAATACTAAGTAATGGCCTTCTAGAACATCAAGTCGCATCGTATTCACCAAGTACTCTATGAGTAATGGCCCTCCAGAGCATCGAATGCATGATATTCACCATGTACTCTGTGTAATGGCCTTCCAAAATATCAATATGCATAACATTCACCATGTACTCAAAAAAATGTTTATAATGTATGTGCGCACACATTCTCATAATGCTTACCATATAAACATCGTCTATGCAAAGTATAATCTATCATGATCTGCATAGACATCATAAGATATCCATCATAATAAAAAAATAAGTTATTTTAAGATTGTCACCTTTCAATAACTTCTGCAAATACAAGTGACATCATTTGGAAGTTGACACTTCCTCATCATGTACATAGGGGGTAGGCCCATCAAAATCACAATGTCATGAGGTATATTTATATATCACAGTCCTCTCGGCTGTTACAGTTTTTTGATCACTAGAGAATCCATCTCAACACAGTTTACTCCGTCTGAATCAGTTTGGCCGAGATCACCGAAGGTTGACTGAATCATATCCTCTATCTGCTCCCTCTCTTTCAATGTTCCCTCTAGTGAAATGTCAGGCTCCCTCTGAATCTCAATCTTCTGAGCTCCTCATCCAATGTTGCCTCTGATGAAGTGTTAGAATCATTCTGAATGTAATATCAATATCCCTTTTCCTGCAAGAACATTCTTTGAGGAAAACATCAAGGCAAATACTTCGTATAGAAATATAAATAAGAGAGAGACTATAATGAATAGATTATTGTAATACTCAAGGAAAATAAATACTTATCTATGCATCCTTGATACGAGTTGCTTCAATTTTATTTCAAATAGGAATGTTCATTTGAAAATTATGTTCTCCTATAAATATGCTAAACGTACAATAATTAGTTTCTCTTTTCCACAATCTTTTAATTATATCTTTTATATTCATTTCATAAGAGGATGCCGTTTTCAATCCAAAGCTTATGGCTTTTCAGAAATAAATTAACCCTTTCTAATTAAAGTTGCTCCATATTATCCTGATTCTTGTATTTAACAATTTGTTGTCCTAACATTTACTTGTATCTGGATTTTGTGAGTAACGACTTTAGAATGTTTTGATGTATAACGTGGCTGATTTAATTTTCATCTTGTTAAGTCTTTTGAGTGTTCTAAACTCCTCTACCCTCTGAAACATAAGGAGTCGTCTAATACTCTTTTGCTTCAATCGGTTAATTTTGATTATTGGTCAAACTTCGGCATAGGAATAAAGATGCGCCAAAATTATTGAATTATAAACCTAAGCTGTAGTGTAAGTTTACAGACCACATCGCATCCAATTAGAATCCATGTTAAAGCCATCAATGTATAGCTTCATAATATGAGGGCTGTAGGTGGGATGCAAAGACGAAGAGCACATTTTAGGGGCCAAAAGTGACTCGCAATTTTTCTGCGTGTACTCCTAACCATCGCAGGTAATGCTTGCCCTCTAAAATTCTATATTTGGAATGAACTGGTCCACCTTCCTTATTGTAAAATTGACTCTACCATATGGCATTGACTTTAAGAATGGCCTGTAGTTTAATGCACTGTACACTACAGTAGCACTGTATCATATAATTGATGGTGTGATGGTTGTTTATTCGCATGCGGACAATATCTGCAGACATGATCAGATTTCTGCAAAACGTCACAGTGGCTAATTATATGTGGCTGTGTACTGGCTTTCTTTATGCATCTATATTATGTGCGATTTGCGCCCAGTTGTATATGAAAACTCTGTCAAATGCGATTGGTAGTAACCATCTAGTTCTGTATGATGATCGTCCTAGTTCTCCTGCAGACTATGATCCCGCCTTTGATAATGTATGGGCATTTGCGCCTAAAACAATTACGACCTACTGACTGTACTCTGTACATTCCAAGTGGTTGCAGAATTAATTTGTTCATGACTCAATTAAGGTCTTCTGCTGTCTATTGCTTCTTACAAACATTGGTTGTTCCTGCACATATTTTTGCCAATTCGAGTCTCTGGTCAGACTTAATATCCTTCTGCCCTTCGCTATCCTCCTCCATCATTGACTATGTCCTATCTCTGCATTTTTTCTTTGAATGCCAACATTGGTAGATATTATTATTAAATCTTCCTCCCAAGTGACATCTTTCTGTATTGTACATTTGTAGTCTGGCTCTGATACCATGTTGGTTTTCTAAGGATCTTCTGCAAATTTACTAAGCACTGCCATAATGTGTGGTATGTGTTTTCCAATTGCAGCCACCTCATATATTTATAAGAGGGTGAGAAAATGGACATGTCCCATGAAGGGACATGTTTGTTCATTAACATAATTAAAATCTCTTAGTTATATATTATATATTATAAATATATAATATCTCTTAATATACATATATATATATCTTGATGTAATTTATCCAAGTAAAGCTACAAAACATCAACAGGATGCACAAGGTCTTATAGACCGAATTGGCATCTTACTTGGCAGTGCCCTAGAAAACTATCTTTACCTAATCTTGGCTATAAAATGAATAGAAAATTGCAATATATATTCTAATTTGTGTTCATTACAGTAAAAATATACCCATTGAAAAACAAACCATATTTAACAAAAAAGATTCTCAAAGCTCATGAGTTGAATAGTTATTGCTTGATGAGAACTCAAAGGGAAAAATTACTATTGGTAAAGAATCAGATCTAGGAGACTAGGCTACTTGAAGATTGGCATTCGTATGGTAGCCAGATGAATAATGTTAAAAAATAGGAGACCAGGGGACACAGTTGCTATTTATTAAAAGAATTTACAAATTTCAGAAAATATCATAACATAGAGCTTTGAAACCAAATTAGTCTTGGTAAAAAAATTAGATACACCATGGTCACCAGGAGCCAAGGTATTTGGAGTACTAGTAGTAGGTATGAATAATGGTCGAATATAGGAGACAAGTGTACATAGAAATGCTATTTTCAGAAGATATCATGAGAGATCATTTTGAAAACCAGAATAGTAAATCTGTAATGCAAGAAAATAAAAAGTGAAGACGATTTCTCTTTAGACCATTACAATGACAGGAAATCAGGTATATAACTCTTTATGCCCCTGTTAAAATGTCTTCACTGTTATGCGATCCAATCACTATTTAACTTCGTATAGGTTCTTTAAATCATCCAAAGTATTAGCATGAAACATTATTCTAGTTTATTTTATATTTTTGCCTTCCTGTTTGTCTTACAAGGCTGTTGGGCCTAAATTTTCTTGCGAGATACATCAATTTTTGGACAAGACTTCAGAAATGATAGGAAATAGTAGCAATGTTTATTGGGAAGTTTCTGGAGATGTCTTCAGTACTAGAGATGTATTTGAGGTGTGAAATTGGTCTCTTAGTTACCACGAGATGTACCCATAATGATTTGCAACTATTCCTTAACAAAAATTGATGAGACTCAGGCTGTAATATAGAAATAATCACCATGTGTGATGAGGTATATTACTTTTAAGTTTTTGGTCTTATTGGTTCTCAAAAGCACAGATTGAAATCCTACGTGTCTTGCCAACTTGATGCTAGGGTTCTAACCGGTAAAGGGCCAACGTGACGGGATTGATTGATATGATCTGAATCCTCTGCACTTTTGGCTCTGCAAAACCAAGGCAGATGCACGTAATCCTAGAGAAATAGCTAAAACCCAAGGACATTTGCAGCGGATAACTTGATTATGAATACAATGAAAGATTTCCAAAATGGCAAGACATTTAGAAAACTTATAACTGGTACAAAAGTTTGTGAAAAGTGCTGAAATTACATTAACTTCACAACTTCAATGATAACTTTGGAATGTAAATACTTCAAACTTGTATGTTCTGAAATAATAACAAATTTAATTACTTGAGAATGAAATATTTTTTAAAATAAGAATGTGTGTGAATTATTGGAATAAATGAATATACTAATTCTCAAAGGAAAGATATGAAATAATTGCCAGTATATAGATGATGAATCACGAGCAGTATAAAGACCAGTGCCAAGAATTGAAAGGGCAAGAGAGTCAATATTATAAGTTTATGACGTACAACTTTATGAAATTCAATGCACTTTGACTATAAACTATTTTAATTATCAAGATGCGATTGATCAAATATATATATATATATATATATATATATATATATATATATGCAATTTTGAGCTACTTAAGATTGTGTTTTAACTCCTAAGGTGACAAACCAGACACTGATACGAAATCAAATAAATATTTCACGAGATCAATGATAATGGAGTTTGAAACGTTCTAAATGATCCAATCCACTTATCCGATTTTAATTATTTACAGAATAAAAAAATATATTTATAAAGGACTAAACTATATAATATTTTGACTCTAAAGCTTTGTCCAAATAAATAGAGTAAATATCCTTACTAGTTATACAAGAAATGGAAATACAATGAAGACACTCATTACTGATGCTCCGTCCACTGCAGTCCAATTCCAAGATCGCATATAAAAAATATGCTCAATGATCAAGTATTCCATAAGCTTTGTTGAAAATCACAATCTTTGCCAAATGAAATGATAATATATCAGGAGTGTATATAAATTCTGTATGCAGAAAATTGTAAAATATTGTATATGAATTGTATCCTTTGTTTGATTTTTCATCTTATATTTATACACAAATGAAAAATTGTAATTGGACAGGCATACCCCTTCACGGTACCTAGTTACAACTGTTTGCTAATAAAACTGGGAGTCTAATTATCTTAATAAATCATAACATAACTCAAAACTACCCGAGACATATATTTGCCCTGCTAAATACATGGAATGGGCTGAACAAACGCTCTCAAATTGAGCAAGCTTCCACGCGGTACCAAGGATGCAAATATTTGTTTCATTCCCATGTTTCTCCACAAATCTCAGACTCGATGGCTTTGAACCATTGCATTTTCCTTGTTCTTATTCAAGTTCTAAGTTGTCCTCAGAAGCGTTCTGGCTTTTACCATTTCCTCAAAACCTTATTGCCCAGACTTCTATGTTGAGCATCAGATAAGGAACAACATTCCATGTTCGAGTCTCTTAGTAATTCAAATATCTCAGACTTGCCTGAATCCAGTAGCAACCAACTCAGCGATTGAATAAATGACAGGGGACTCCTGCATTTTCCCTCTTCACAGGTGCTTACTCCTCATGCCTGGTGTTGTGAAAATCCGTAAGGATTTCTTTATAATATGCTTCTCGCACTTCACTCTGACAGATTCTCTCTCTTTAAATTTCTCCACAAAATGGATATGGTGGACCACCTGTAAATACGCAAATTACTCCTCCGGACATCCAAGTTGAACATATCCAGAATTCCATCATTCCAGTGCCCAATTTCAATATTTAGTCCCTAGCATGCAATCCTGAAAAATAATAAAAATCTTCAGATGTGAATATAAATGCAACAAGAATCAACAAAGAGTAACAAGTGACACAAGATCCGTAATACTCCCAATAAAAAGCATTTGACTGTTATGGCATCCATGGATCAAAATGCATGAAGGAACACTGGCATTTGGCTGAGTTTAATAAAATCTTTGTGACAGATATTGGATGGATGGCTCCACTACAATGATTCCATGATATCATCTGCACCTCTTAGGAATGACGTTGCTGTCTACTCTGCCAGTTCTCATGTGTACTCAACTCCTACACCCTTCTCCTTCTTTCATATTTATGAACATTGCCTGATTATATAAATGAGGTGCCTGTGACCATTCATCTTCAGCAAGTTTTGTCGTCAGAATTTCTGATTATCAATAGGAAGTCGTGACTATCAAGCACCTACCAACAATTTGAACTCTTGCCAACATAGCCTTCCAGAAGATACTTCTATAAATCTTGTCCATGAATGATGAAAAGAAACAGCCACACAAACACAACTGTACCATCTTGTCCATGTTTATATTCAGTCATCTGCCTGGGTATTTCTGCTAAAAAGAAATCAACTGATCTGTAACGAACCCAACCATATTATGTAAATTCACCATTCTTCATCATTTTCAGAAAACAGCTTTTGTGATAGGCATCTTTCTATTAGTCTTATAATGAGCAGCAGAGGCTTTACATGTACTACTAAGACCACCCCAGTATAGTGATTTTTAGTCAAGGAGCTTTATCCAAAATACTTCAGGATTGACACAACCAGTTTCTAAAGTTGTATAATCTAATAGTACTTAGCCCAAGCATCATACAGTACTGTCCTCTGGAAGTCTTTGAAATCAATGTGTTACATTTGTTTGTGGAGAATGAACTGAACTGACATAAACATTCATCAAAATGAAAAGGCCCATCCTTGTGCCTGAATTATCGCAATTAATAATGGAGAGTAAAATTAGAGCTCCATCAGGTCTTACTGCAAGTTTATTATTTAGGGGCACTTTAGGACCATTAGTTGAATGATTCCACTTGTCGTGGCATATTTACCCTATGAAATATTACCCTAGATGCTTCTCCCAATTTCTTCTGAAATGATTTTCAGAAAATATAACAGAGAATTTATGCTATAATAACCAACAAATAACCATCAAATCTCATAGAAATTTCTCCAGAATTCGTTTTTGCATTATAAACCAGCAATACAATAACATTACAAGAAATTCATTCTTACAAACAGTAGCAACTGTCAGATTGGAAAATTCATAGAAATGAATTGTAACTCCAAATGTAAATTCTGATGTGAATCCACCACAACTAATGGTAAACTAGGCTTGTGTCCAATTTTCCACCTAGAACCTGAAGGTCTTCGTCATCAAGATCCTGAGATGAAGCTGAGCTTCCAATGTCTCACTAAGAGCTATCTGAAATCAAATCACAAATCCAAACATACTTAAAATAAGCTTCCTTTCCCCTCTTAAGCACAACATGATGACTCTTCATATTCCTTTTCCCATCCCTTCATTTGTTATTCTTTTTTCCCTTATAATTATCTTTTTCCCACTTAAGAGAATAATATAACTTTATAAGATAAAATGACTTATTAATTTCTCTTTTTGATATTTTAGTCACTTGAATAAAACAATTTAATCTTTAGACATTAAAATAAATATCATGTGGATCTTAGGAAGCTGTTTGTTAGAGCTTTTTAGAAAGCTCTTGACAAGACACTTGAAGTCCAATACTGCAAAATTGGAAATACGGACCCCAGTTGACCTACTATATACAATAAGTATCAAAAATCCCTATACTGATTTCGATCTGCCTGATGCCTATGTTGAAACTCAAACTGACCCTCGATAAAGACGAGGTGTGCCCATGAGACCATGATGGAAAATGGCTAATGACGCATTAGAGGTTAATGGCTAGAAAAGGGGACATTACAGTCCTCCCTTCCCCAAGATTGCTTGCCCTCAAGCAATTGGTATCTACATGTTGCTTTGATACAAATAACTTGTCTAGAAGTGTCAAGCTACTCATCAATTCCCAACAACAACAATGCATGAGACATATAAATACCAAGATCCTGGATCACTCCTTGAGCATAATCTATTGAATCACCCTACCATTTGTTTGTATTACTATGCGTGCAAATCCTCAATCCAACTGAGAACCTCACTCCAACTGAGATCACAAGCACTGGTAGAGTCAAATAAAGGTGGGAGCTCAACATTATGCCAACCAGCTCCCTGAAACAATACTTATTACTGACCATGTGTTTGATGCTCGTGGGTCCCTTAAACAAAAAGGCCATCCACCCTCCAAGCTATTTGGAATATCCAATTGCCATACAAGTGCCCCTTTAATAAGTATCCCAAAACGAGATCTGTGTTGAAGCAAACTAATAACACTGTCGGACTCAGCTTCCTCCTTTGTAATGAGGAGTGTGCCAAGCCGAGTGCTATCATCATGCTCGACATCTGTGATGCTAGAATAATTATAGGCACTGGATAGATGTAGTTGAGTTCTAGCTGTATGAGAAGAACCAGTCAATGAATACCCATCTACATGGTCCTTTCTTCTTATATGTTCCTTAGCGATACTGTTAACCAAGTCACTATATAAGGCTGCTTTGTAATCCACATCATGCCCTTCTGTTAAATGTAATACAGCAGCCAACGTCTGACTACAATCAGTCTAAATTTGGGACTCTTGATAAATATTAAAAGGTGTTCCGTCATCAAAATCAAATAGAGGATTCTCCAATATCCAGTCCTCATCCATCTCAAAAAGTATATTACTATGTTTCATCCAATCGACATTATGTTGGCTGTACATATTATCATCATAAGAATAAATTATCTTCATGCCTACCCTTTGTTGTTGCTATGCGAATAGCTGATCCAAAAGATGCTAAGTCAACCAACAGCGATGATGTCATAATCCATGGGTACTCCTTTGAATTTCCAGGTAGCTGATCTATGGTTGTGTTTTCTAGCCTCATGGTACCTAAGAAGACCATCAACTTCATCCCTGCTAAGATGCTCCTATGATTGGGTTTTGTCATCCTTTTCATCGCCCTCTATAGCTTGAAACAAATCTTGTTCCCTTCCTTCCTCTATCCCGCCCCTTGTTAGGGATGGTTTTAATTTTTGTTCACATTGTTCGAGAATATTGTGAACCAAACAACAATCATAGGAAGAAGCAATTTCTCATTGTTTCAAATCAGCCATTATTGTAGATAAGAATTCATCACCACTTTTCTCAATGATTAAAAGACATAATGAACTGCATGAAAGATAAAACATTTCGCTTGTGTTTCCTTAATGGCAATCAAAAACTGATGAAACTTATCAAGAATTAAGTCTTCACAACCAAGATCTATCATAATCACACAAGCTCTAAGTCTTGCAACTTATTCTAAAATTTGGACTACCTTACCTAAGAATGATTTATGGATATCACTCCATCCTTGAAAACTTTCTATTGATCGACTGGAATAACTCTTTCAACACTTCCTTGTTGTATGGATCAAATGGTGTTGTTATCCTCGTAACATGAACTGGTTTTACCAAGGGAATTACAACAAGGAGGGTCTCCACTTGCTTGATTTTAGAGCCTAGTTGTTCTATTGTGGATAAACAGTTCTCAATTGCATCCAAAGTACAAAGTAATCTTTGCTTTGATTGAGACAAACCTGTTAGTTTCCTTTCTATGTTGTAGAGTTTTTCTTCAAGATTTTTTTTCCTGGCCTTGGTGATAAAGTTAGGTAGCAGACTGAACATGCTTGTTGCTGTCTTCAAATACTAACAACCCCAAAACCTAGTAGATATGAGAATGGTAGTCGAAGATATTCAAATGTGACATTAATCTGATTGAAGGACCTTGCACCATTCTGGCAGCTTTTGGAACTAACTCTTAAACTAATGATAATTTGTCTCTCAATGATTTCACCCTATCCTTCAAAGCATCATGTCTTCAAACACAAAGGTTGTTAGACACCTTCAACATTGAACAAGGCATTAAAGTTTGTTTTGAAAACAATCAACAAGCAGCTATATCCCTGAGTTTTTTCATGTTTCAATACATTCAGTTTGCTATCTTGTGTGCTACAAATGTTCTTGCAAATTCAACTTTAGAGCTAGAGTGATTTGTTTGATACTACCTCTAGGTTTGATTGGACTTGCTCAATTCTTTTCCAAATGAAAAGTCTGCAACTATAAAAGCAAAATGCTTTAATTTTTCAAGCAAACAAGAGCATCATTCAACAAATTTTAATTCTGCGCAACCTCAGGAAATTGCAATCATTAAAACAGAGATGGACCGACCTATCTTATGTGAATCTCTGGAAGTGCATTATGCACCTCTAGAAATAGGTTATATTGTTCAGAATGGTGTAAGTATTGATTCCCATACGACAATGACTATAGGTTCTTTCAGCAATACTTTGAACTCGATGTCCACTTTGACTAAATTAAGCACTAGTAAATCACACGATGCCTTGATGGTATGCCAATAGATATATAAATGCACAGACGACACCAACTCAATTCTCTTTGTGCTTCTGCAAGAATGTCTACATGTCTGGCTCCTTCCTCACTACCTACTTTGGCATGCAAAAATAGGAACCTTGCTTCGTCAAGCAAATAAGTTCCAACAAAAAGGAGAAACACAAACTTCCAGGATGTGCATGAACCAAGATGAATGAGCACAATACAACTTAAAGTCTCAAGTCATTCATATCAAGACTACCCAAGATGATGAGACCCCTAATCCAATTCTTTTGTTAGATCACTAAGAATCATAATGATAAACGACACTTGGTTTTCAAAAATAAACAATTGTGGATGATGTAACTGTTACAAAGTGTCCCAACCAATAGACTTGTTGCTTTAGGCTCTAGAATTATAATAAACTGCTTGTAATTTTTTCAGTTCATTCAAACAATGTGAGAGATACAAGAACAATGTTTGGTATTGCCAAACATGCGATGAAATAATCAAACCTCTTAAAATAATTTTGAAGTCTTAATCGAACTTAATATTACTTTAGTGGCAATAGAAGATGAATCCAATGGTTTGCTCAATCAAGGAAATTGTAATGTCAACTGCCATAAGGAATGCTGAAGGTTGCCTTCCAAATGTCTTCAGTTAGCTTCCACTAATCGAACAACGGTTTCAACTATGCTGGTACAGTGTTCTACTCAAGATGCTTCAACCAAAGCTCCATGGCAAAAAAATTAAAATTAAATGCCCCAATCTCAAAAATGACAATCTTAAGTTGAAGTATATTTCTTGAGTCGGCTCCACTCTATATATATCCTAAAATTTCTTTTGTTCCCTTTCTCTACTCAGGGGCCACCCATGTTCCTACGCAGTGAATGCATGGCGATTCTCGACTGTTGGAGAAGGAACTATCATTTGAGGTTCCAAGAAAACATGGTCTGTTTCTTATTTAGTAATTGTTTGTACTATGCTAGAGAAGATCTCTAATGCTCACCCCAATGTATTTTTTGAGTTCTTAGAGTTGTCAACATGAAAAGAATTTACTAACAACAAAAATAAATTCCTCTGGATTGAATGATCGACGTGTATTATCAACTTGAAATGTTTTGTCACAAATGAGTCACAATACCTACTTAGCCTCATTTGTTTGCACTTGGAAAGAACCTACGCTAAGCACATGCAATAGTTGTGAGTGAAGATAAGATAAAGTTATTAATGCCAACAAGAGACCACATGGGTCTATGGGACTGAAAGACACACAAGGCAGAAACCAACATCGAGAGCACTAAATAAGGTTTGTGGGACGAACAAATAAAAGGAACTAGACAAACAAAACTAGGAAAGACTAGGTACTCCTCATAGACGAGTAGTAGCCCAACACTAAAGGGTACAATTTGTGGCGAGGACGTGCTTAGACCATCTCAAAGATCTATTGGGTGCATGGTGGTAGAGATGTCATCAATTAGACTTTTTGCAAGACCTCACAAACCTAGCGTGTCCAGAAGGTGCATTGAGTGATTGCTTCGTCCTGTAGGGAGGAGATACCGTAGCGAAAAAGAAAGGGATGAGTTGATTTGAAGTTAGCCTAGGCGGATATTGAAGCTACAAAGTATAGTCACGAAGCGGTTGACGTCCTATAGATAAAGTGCAAGGTACCGTTGATCATTGTATCTAAAAAATGAAGAGATGGACATTCACTATGTGAACATGTAATAAAATTTCCCCCTATCTCATAGTAAATGGGGCAATGAAAAGCAAAATGGGTCTCAATTTCCTATTACAAAGTAATTGGAGAATATTTCCTTGTTATTAACAGTGATGAAGAGATCAATTTATATAAGAGACTGAATGATGTTTCCTTAAGAAACAATAGTAAACATTCTAATCTAGAAACAAAAAACTAAATATTAGAAACATTCTAATATTTATAGAAGATTTCAATAGATAACCATTAGATACTAAACAAAGATAATAGAAACTATCTATTATTGTAATACCCTACCCATAATGGTTAATCTATCTAGAGCACAACGCTGTCAAAAAACATAAAAGGCAGATTCTGTCTGCTCAAGGTGCTCTACACTATCCGTTGTGGGTTGCTAACCAGATTGCTTAGATAGGGCAGTTAAGCGCTTTCGACATTCAACCTTTATGTGCCCAAACTTGTGGCAATAGTTGTATTGAATGTGTTTCTTCTGGGAGCCTTTTGAATTTGGAGCAAAGAATGTCTGCTGATGGTACTTTGGATAATGCTCCAAAACTTTGTAGATGAGCATAATGCTCCAAAAAAAATCACAAAAAGCCATGATTTTTAAGGTGAAAAATCAATCAAAACTCAACATGATTTTTGTGGTGAAAAATCAATCAAAACCCAACATGATTTTTGAGGTGAAAAAAAAATCAAAACCCAACATAACTTTTGAGGTGCAAAATCAATCAAAACCCAACATGGTTTTTGTGGTGAAAAATCAATCAAAATCCAACATGATTTTTGAGGTGGAAAATCAATGAAAACCCAACATTATAAAGATTTGTTTTTTTATAGGAAAAATGATAGAACCCAAGAGATAATTTTGTTGGAAATATTTACAAAGCCACAAAGGAATCCCATACAACTTTGTGAATTACAAAATCAAAAATTTTAAAGGGCGAATTTATAGAAACCCATAAGAAATTTTTTTAGGGGAAAAAATATGAAAACCCATTAGAATTTTTTTTTGAGGAAAAAGTTTATGAAAACCCACAAGAATTTTTAAGGGAGGTAAAACACAAGACTTTGAATGGTAAGGCAACATATGCAAACAACACGCAAGTAGATGCAACCCTCACAAAGTAGAGCCAGAAAATTGAAGGGTGACTCAAAAGAGAACTCGAAAAACCCAGAAAGAATATTTTGATGGTTTCTAGCTCAATTGGCTCAAAAATTGTGGCACAAAAATCAAGGCACCCAAAAAAAAAGATGACAACCCAATTGAGATCTCCAAAAACCCATCAAGAATTTGTAAAATATGAAGTAAAATTGATCTGATACATAAAATTAGGGTTTTGAACAGAAACGACCCTATTGAAAAAAACCACAAAAAATGGTGGAAATGTGCAAAAAAAAAAGACGAATCTAGATAGAAATGGGTTGCAGAACTGAACCCGGATTCAAATGTCTCAGAACGGAAATCCTAGTTGAATTATAGAGAGTTGGAAGAAAATATGCATGTAAATAATTACGAAAATAAAAGACAGATAATTTCAACGAAGAAATTATAATTATTTTCGAAAAAATTTAGAGTATTGGCTCTGATACCATATTACTAAGTAATTGGAAAATATTTGCTTGTTATTAATAGTAATCAAGAGATCAATTTATACCAGAGATTGAACAATGTTTCCTTAAGAAACAATCGTAAAGAAATAAAAACATTCTATTCTAGAAACAAAAAACTAAATATTAGAAACATTGTAATATTTATAGAAGATTGCAATAGATAACCATTAGATACTAAACAAAGATAATAGAAACTATCTATTATCGTAATATTTCCTTCTCCCGAAGATGACAAAAGAGGTAGGCCTTATCCTCTTTGTCGATCTGGTGATCGACCTGTATGTGTAGCTCATGAGAGCCAAGTCTAAAAGACCCCAAAGACATGCAGTGGACATGAGTTGAATGCCTAGTGACGTACCAAGGGCACACAATATTCCCGTTCTGGATATCCATGTAGTACTCGACATGGAAGGTCATCCTCAAGAGGAGTCTCCTTGGAGGGTTACTCCTTATCGTGATAATATACTACTGTAGATGTTGAGCCTTGTGTGCTTGTTCAACTCTTGCTGAGAGGGAAGGAGGTGAACAGGGGCATCTAGGGAAAACTGAAAGGGAGGAAGGCGATCCATCACAATCATAATTGAGATGAGAAGAGAAGATGCTTGGGCGAACTAATAGCGAACCCCACTAGTAGGATCAGAGATTGCCACCGCCTCAGAGGAGCAATAAGCTACGTAAGAATACATGTAACGAACCTTAATAGAGTTAGTGAAGCTCCAAAGCTGATGGAGAAACCAAACAAAATCAAATCAAAGATGGTCCCAAGTATGAAAGAATGAACCCCAAACTCAACCAAGATGATATCATGGGGGTTGGTCTAGTGACATCAGATAATTTGTCGAAGGAGTATCTAGGCTCTCTCAACTAAAGCCCAATCAGAAGCCAAGAGAGAAGCCCCCCACACATTTGAGTCATAGAGGATAGTTGGTTTGACCAAGGATTCTAGGAGGGACATCTTTGTTGTGGTATCTTGAAAGTGATGTCTACAGCGCTGTCTGTCAAGCATAGCCAGGGAAATGAGCCCCTTGTTAGGCCAAGGCTACATTGTAGGTTTTAAGTTGAAGCAAGGCCTAGAGAACTTAACCCCCTAGTAAGTGTAGATGAGATCTCAACTTCCACATCTTGAAAGTGGAAATGGAGATGAGGTTTTTGCTGTGCTCATTGCTAACTACAACAAGTCACAAAAGGAGGCCAACTTGTATAGGAGTCACTGGAGCCCCTCATGGGAGGAGGGCAAAAGAACCACATTGTTACAAATGACAGAATGAAGATCAAAACCTAGTGCAAATGACACCCATTGCAGAGGAAAGTTTCAAGCTCATCAATATAGATACCAAAGAATGTAGGGGAGAGAGGACATCCCTGCTTCACTTTGATGGTGCTTTGGATAGGATTGGAAAGACCTAAAGAGTCTTGAACCTACATACAATGTCCTCATGAAACCTCATGATAGCTGTCAAGAGAGTCTTTGAAATCCTAATGTCCCTAGGCCTCTGGAGAAGAGTTGTCCAAGGAACAAAATTAGAAGCTTTGCGAAATTCAACAGAGCAACAAGCAACCTTGGCCGAGTAGTGTCGTGCCTCAATGATAGTCCTTAGGGTTAGAATATGGTCCATGGTCTGAAAATCTATACAAATCGTCTTGCCCTCTAGCTCAACAATGTCATCGATTAAGCTCTTTGAATAAAATAGTGTTCAACACACTGGCAGAAAGTTTGGAGAATGTGTCTGAAGTTATTAGGATCATAAATTGACCAGGTCTTATTGATCAAATAAATAATGTGACGTGACTAGGATTCAAGAAAACCAGTGCAAAACCACTTCATTAGAGTACCATGAGAAAGGACCACAAAATAGTTTTATCAAGCTTGAAGAGCTCCGCTTGGAATCCTTCCTCATTTGTTGTCCTACAACCATTCATGTATCTGATGGCCTTGCTAATGTTAGGATAGGTGAAAAGATGACAATGAGGTGAGAGGGGTGAGGTGGAGGGGACGTTGGTCAGGGATATCATAGAGGATGGAGGTGTGGGAAACAAGGGAGCTGTGATCCAAGGAGGAGGAGGATGTGGGGCCATGGAACATGGTGTGCTAGAAGAGCTTTAGAGACTGTATGAGGGAGGCAAAAGGGGAAGCAGATTGTCTTGTAAAAAAGGTCCACTTCTTGTTGTGAAGAAAGTAGTAGTAAGTAATCCTCAATTGAAGAAATGAGGAGGAAAGAGTGGAAAAGGCCATGCTAATCGAGTAGTAAAAGAATTTGCGATCCTCATCAAACCATTGATTCATGGGGAATGTATTCCTGCACTTGGGGCTATGAGAAAAGGAGGAGGTGTAGTGGGAAATGGAGAGCAGGGTAGACTTCCACAAAGAAGTTGCTTACAACTCAAACATGGAGGGAACATCCCTTGAATTGGTGAAAGAGACCTAGGGAAGAAGACATCTAAGATGGAGGACAAAGAGGTCACGATCACTCTTGGAGAAGCAAAAAGAGGTATAAGTGGGGGTGGGGGTGGTCAACTTTGGGGGTTGGGGGGAGGAGGAGCAGGGGAGCGGTGGGGAGGGGAGATGTTGAGGGTAAGGCTAAGGAGGGCGTGGTCAGCCAAGGGCATGTAGGAGATGGTGAAGTGGCTAGTGGAGGGGATGAGAGAAACACTAGAGAGAGCATAATCAACAACATAACACCGTCATAGTGAGGCCATCAGGTGAAAGTATCAGACCTAAGAAAGCAGGAAAACCCGTTTAGAACCACCAAGTTCGAAGTAAGACATGGCAATTGTACCTAGTTAGCGGTACCTAATTGTCATCATAAAAGTATAGTAAGCCCAAGGTCTCGTGGGTTGATTCAATTGCACAAACTAGGTCGGACCCACAATTGTAGAGGGGCGTTTGAAGGTCTCTGGTCTGAGAATTCAAGTCCCCTAAGATATGATGTAATCCATTGCCAAAAATCTTGTAATACACTCATGCAAGTCCTCACAAGGGTCACCATACTGTGTGTTATGGACAACATTGCACGAGGAGGCTGGAGGAAAATAGCACACAACAATGAAAATATCCTTGAACTGAGATGTTGTCCGACTGATACAGATCCTCAAGAATTTCGCAAAATTGTTAGAATGAACCATGAAAATCGTGCTGAAGAGGCGGTTCGTACCAGACAAGCAACACCACTTGATCCTTTGACCCTGCTAGAACACCCGACCTTGTCTTTAAAAAAAGACAACCCATGGTAACTAAAGATGCCTACCATTGTAACTACATTGTACATTATTGTGCTTATAAGTATTATAATTCATGAGAATGTCATGATATTGTGAGATAGTGATCCTTTGTAGGAATTGGTTTGATCAGAATTTAATTGGAATCAAACACATGAAAGTTTGGCATATCCCACTTGAATGTATAGTCCTTTATATTTTTACTTCCTGAATTTTAACCTTTTTGTAATTCTGTAACCAGGCAGATTGCCATGCTGCAGTTTCGTTTTCATTACTGTTAAGACTGAAAAGACACATGAAAATTGTGTATGGACTGTCGGATGCTCGCTGTCAGGTAAGTTGCATTTGATTTGTCTATCTTCTTAGCGATTTCTCAATTGAGTAATTTTGTTTGTGGATAATAACAAATGCAGTTTGTTGTCTATAGTTTTTGATAAAATGACCATTGAAATAATTTGGATTATTTCCTCTGATGGAACATAATATCAAGTCTATTTTCCATTATTGAACAACTGTAGACATTTTCTTCTACTGAGGCCATTAAGATGGGGGATGTTTTGGCAAAACAAAATACACCATTTAGTACTGAGGGCATTCCTATTGCTTCCCCTGTGACTGTACAACAAGTGCTTGAACAATATCAGGTGAGTCTTACCAATTATTCTTTTCTATTTTGTTTTGAAGAGATTCCTATAATACAATTATCTGCTATTAGTAGCTGTGAATTGTTACTTTTATGGGGTGTTTTGGTCTGCCACATCCAGTATTTGTTGAGAAATTGATTTATTTCTATTGGATTGAGGCCTCAGTAATAGAAGCTTTAAACCATTCAATTGATGTGAAGGCCTTCTCTATGCTGAATATACTATGAAAATGATAGAATTTGTTCTTGTTAAAACATAGTTGTTGAATTTATGAATTGATAAATAAGAGAGGGAGATCTGTTTTTTCTATTCTCTTGGCTCAAATCATTGCTATTTGTCATGAAAGTTACACTATTTGTTTCCATTATGTCAAGGTATGAACCATATCAATCTTATCTTTCAATTAAAAATATGCCATAAATGCAATAGAATGCCTTTATGGAAGTATGGTTCTTGAACATGGAATTTGACAAGCAAGAATTGATGCTTACAATCGTTCTATGCGCTTAGCTCCAATTACATTTACGTAGTTGTTGAGAAATTGAAATGATTTTTTTTCATTAGTATCAGGATATTATGGCACAAAGCTTTGCACTCACTTGAAGGGTGTATCTCATCTGAATGTAACATAAAAAAATGTAGAATACAAAATATTTTGTTGTGAAAGTGGAGATGTTGATTTTGTGTATTTGAAAATGATAATTGGAGCTGCTTTGGAGTTTTCCTCTAACGAAGAATTGGTGCAAGTTATGATATTAAGGTATTTCATTGTTATAGGTTGTTGAACAAGTTCTACATATTTTAGATGGCATTTGAAGTGCAATTTGCCACTTGCTTCACTTATAGATGTTGTAAAAATAATAGCCATGTTCATAATAAAAAAATTAATTTTTTTTTTCAAAGAAACAGGGTAAATGCTCTAACTTAAAATAATTCTGTAAAAATAGAGAGCATAAAAACTTATATAATTGTTCCTCAGAAAATGCTGAACCCTGGCTACAAATATGACCCTTGATACAAAATTTAAATTCTAGTATATCATCGCACAAAGTAAATTTAGTTTCATCATGAAGTTTATAGTGTTGAAGTCATAAATCAAGCTGTAGCATCTCATATCCGTAGAAACACAAGCAGGGAAAGCTGGGTGAGTGGCAGGCAAATTGTTTGAAAAAATAAAATCAATTATGGAAATTAAAAGTAAAAAGGAAAAGAAAAAGAAGTTAGTTAAGGTTGTAGAGAACGGGAGGTCGATATTAATCCACTTTCATAAAATTTAATTTCCCTTTTGTGGGTGTGCCTAATTTTGTATAACTTAACAAATTCAATGATACAATTTATTTACAAGACTATTCTTTCACTAAATTTCACAATAGCAATTGAGTTTAGGAAGTAATCAATTAACATCAAACAAAATGATAATGAAGATTCCTATTGTAAGCATGCACACTATAGCTTTATCCTAATAAAACAACCATATTGGAAACTTGAGAGAAAAGCACAATAATTACCATGAGGCCATTCTCAACAGCTCCAAGAGTGCCAAACAGCCAACCAAGTGAATCCTACCTTTTGGCCTGCAAGCAATCCAACCCAATTGGGTCTACTAATTGCGGTGAACCCATATTACTGTATGCCCCTAGTATGTTCCTTTCCAATTCCTAATATGATTGCTTTACAGAAATCAAATGAATAATTACTAATCCTAAGATGTCTTGATGGATTGGCAAGTTAATTAAAATAGATAAATGTGTTCTTTACTAATTTCACAAACTAATAAATATTGGATTGAAATGTGTGGCATGCCAGCTACTGCAGAAATATAAAGTTACCTGTATCTCACTGCTTTATAATTTCAGATTATTATTGCTTAATAATCCCAACTTCTTACTGCCTTCTTATTTAGATTTTCTCTATTTCTTGTTTTATACTCAGAATTAAATTTCCTTATTCAATTCCTTCTCCCAATGTATTTGTTCTCTGCTTAATTTCTTCTTGTGAGAAGGGATGCACCTTTTCATTGCGCTATTGCCTTACAAAAGTTACAACCCTTCCTCACTAGGAGAATAATAGTTTTGTTAAATCCCTATAACTGTAGGAAATTACTGCCTTAGATAAATTCTTTTATTTATGACTTTCCTAGACTATAGATTGCTAGCATCTTTCATCCTAAGTTATAATTTCAAGCGCTTCACCGTGATTTAGTATAGACCGCGATTTGTCCTAATTGTGGTGATATAACTTTGATCAGGGACTGCGATCATGGTAGCTCCTTTTGTTGATGCCTGATACTTTGGTATCCATTATGACCTATAAACTGATAATTACTGCTCTTAGTATCTCTTTGTCCAGGATAACAACGATGATCTGAAGTTAATAATACTACGATTTGTCTAGCAGGGTGGGGACATGACGGTCTGCTTTTCCCAAGATTGCTTTTCTATAAGAAAATATTAAATTTGGGTGATTAAGCTGATAATTGAAAGATGGCTTTATCTTTGCAACTTCCTAATTTCCTTCTTATGAAAATCTATTGCACAATTCACTTCCATCCGCTACTCTGATATTATCACAAGTATAGCTTAAGAAAGGTATTGACAATTTGCAAGGTTAGTAATTTTAAAGCAAGTTTTCTCTCATCTTCTTTTCTCATCACTTGTAAGTGTAAAAGACTGATATGAATTAACCCAACGGTTGCACAATATTATTGATATCCTATGTCCATGACATTTACAGGACTAGGATGAAGGGACAGTGGTAGACAAATTCATATATACATGGGTACACCTACCCACACCCTGAGGATGTGTACTCAAGTACTGGGTATTTGGGGGAGAGCATCATAGCTAACGACCTTGATTAAGAACTATGATATTTGTTTTGGTTTTTTGTTTGCGTATCAGCTTGTTTTTTATCAAGTTTAACTCAATACGTAATCACTTTCAAACTTTGATACAGTACTGACTAATAGTAAAACTTATCACTGTTCAAGTCAGAAGTTTATCATTTGCAATATGTCATTGGTATATGATTTATGATCTTCTTTTGCATGTTTAAAGTCTGCCTCTCTGTTATGCAGCTAAACATATAGCATATATTATTATTACAAACATATAGCAAATCTGAGAAAACAATACATTACATCTGCAAACTTAAATCATTGTTTTTTTTTGAAAAACCTTTGTTATGACTCATATTTCAGTTTTTCTATAAATATTAAATTGATGTACACAAGTACCTCTGTCCCCTATTTTGAAAATTAGGGGTACCTGTACCTGTTAACGTACCCGTACTCCAAATATCCAAGTGCCCCTGTCTCCGTGCAACCTTGATACACACACACACACATACACACACAATAGAGAGGAGGGGAAGATAGAGGTCAATAACTGATAACAACAATATCAGTATGTAAATAAATCATGAGAACAGTAGTTTAACTGCAAAACAAATTTCATTAAAGCTTTAGAACACTAGTCTCAAGCTTGTATCTAGAAGTCTTAATCATCATTAGAATCTTCCTTGCCATGATTTTGTTCTTTCTCCATAATGCTTTCTCAGTACCATCAGAAGGTTCAGCTACATCAGAATTCACGTAGTCAAGAAGATCATTCTCATCAAGGGAAATTAGGATTCTGAATTTCTATGAAGAGAAATTGGAAGATCCATCCAACCTGTCTTCAACTTTTAGTCAATTCACCATTTATAGGATGCTGAAACAAGAAAACTTGAAGAAGAGCAAAGAGTAATTCAAAATAAAAAAATTCTGGTTCTGGATTGTTTCCTTAGACCTGTTCTGATACCATGTTAAATGTTGAACTTAAACTCATAAGTATGCAATAAACTGAATCTGAAAATACAAAAGGACAATGAACACCAAAACTTATCCTAGGAAAACGCTTCACTTGAGTGTGAAAAATCAGCCCACAATATATTGATCCTTCATTGAGTTCTCAACCAAATACAATGATCTTCTGCTTATGATTGAAAACTCTAAGCAGCCAATGAATAAGCTTTTAGTTACCTTTTACAGAGATTGTTTGGTTTGTAGTTTTATATAACAGAATAAAACAAAAACTATAAGTATCTCACAAATACCTTTTGATACAGGAAAGTCTTTTAAAATACATATCACTCATATATATGATCGAATGAACAACAAGCGCTCTTTGTGAGCTTGAGTCCCTGCCTTCTGCCTTTTGGGGGTATCATCTTAGTATGTTTATGTGGAAGCTTAGTGTTGCAAGATTTCAAGACGACTTTGTGCCTTTGTTTTTCTTCTTTTCCTCTCCCTCTTACATTTATAATTTCAAAGTAACATTAATGTCTATAAGTGATATTTAATATATGTCAAGAAGTCAGAAGAGAATTGTAATATATATCAAGTGGTTATAGAGATTAAAATTTATGAAATATTGGTAAGTTTTATATTATTTATATTTATATTTAATTAGCAAACTTAAAAAGTCTGAGATATTATTTAAGTTGTAGTTGACAACAGCACAATTTAAAAAATCTTATAATTTTCACTAAGAATTTATCTCAATGTTTTTTCTAGTGTAATAGTTTTAAAATTCTCTTAGAATTTTAAAACTTCAGAAATTAAAGAATTCTTATGTTTAAAATTCTATTAAAATAATAATTGACAATATAAATGATTCTAAATTTTTTAATTTTCACTTTTTGTATCATTATTTTTTGGAAAGAAAATTATAATTGTATTTTGTTTTAAAGTTTAAAATAGCCTCAAATATAAATATTTTTGTAATTAACTTTTTTCCTTTCATTTATAATTTTAGTTTTTAATTTTTTATTTAAACTTAAATTGTATAAAAGCATTTTACCTATTGTTAAAAAATTTAAAATAGAGAAACAACATAAAAAAAATTCCTTCTGCTTGGTGAATTTGATTGTTAAAAGTAATGCATCTGAAATGTGCATTAACATTTAATGAGTCGTGGGGGTTCTGCTAAAGTGATCTCTGTCATTTATATTTATAACAATTAAAACAAATCAAGCTTCAAACGCGTGGACTACCCACATTCGTTACACATAAAGCAACTCTATGATTTTCACCATGCCAACGATTATTTAATTTGAAATAGCTTAAGAAAGATCCTTTTAAATACATCAACTAAATTTAGATGTGCGTAACAAATGAAAACAAAAAACATTGAATTCATGACTTAATGAATTTTAAATTTCATTTGCTAAAATCTAGTCTACATTAGGCAAGGTTAAATAAAATGACTTGTATAGTGACACATAATTTCTTAGTAGCCTTAATTGCTATCTATAACCACATTTTATTGTGGCCGAATTTCATCATGACATTTCCCAGAAAATGAGTGAAGAAATGCTTCTTTAATAAATAAATAAAATAAATAAATAGAAGATTAGCGAGTTCTAATATTGTCTAGATAGAGTGTTGAAAACTGACCTGACCACAATGGTAATGAGTTTTACTTTTAAACAAACTAATTTTTATTAACAATGTTGTGCCAAACTGTTGTGGTGGGCCGTGCATACTCATTTCCGCACTCAATGGATTGAATCCTCACCCTACACGTTTAGTTTGATCCTTTTCACGCAAAGACCGATGAAAGGGCATTACCGCTTCAGTCTGACCTACGATTTTGTTGCATAGAGAGCTCTTGAATTGTTAAGACATTTGGTAGAGGACAAATTATTTTTGCACTGCATCTGTTGGAGAATTTGTTGCTGTTTATGTAGAGGCTCTCTCAAGCTGTTGGAGGGGGAAGTTGTTGGAGCCCCTGAACCTACACACACAACAATAAGGAAATTGAAAATCACTAGTCTTCATTAATAGAGAAATTGCACACACGAGATGCTAATTCCATGGGGTTATAAAAACATGCAAGAATGGGAATTTTGTTTTCAAATACCATGTTCTTTAAGAGAACCATTTCAGATAGAATAGAATATAAATTAGTAATCCCTAATTAAATTACCGGGACAAAGAACACACCGCTTTTATTGAAACTGGAAGCACCAAGATTTCAGTCCTATGAAATTTTCCTGCTTTTCAATTGTAACAGCTACTCAAGAAATGAAACCGTAGTCCCAGATTTCAGAAACCCAACTTGAAAGTTCCTGCAATTCCATGCAATGCAATAGCCGAAGCTCACACAACTCTGTCATGGTTGTCATGTCTTTTGGAAGTCGTTCCAGCTTTGTCATCCTTAACCAGACAATTTGCATCAATTAGGTGGTACTTGATTGAAAGTAAACCCTCAACAATGAACAATTCCAACAGATTCTCAACATCTATGTCTTCAGCTTGGGGAAATCCAGCACAGGAAAAGGAGCAGAGCTTAACGAATATAGACAGAGCTTCATACTGGTCATACAAGAGTTCAGGGGGTGAGCTAAACAGGGCTGATTTGGCATTCTAGAAGAATGGATTCTTGAACTTTGACAGAATATGAGACACTCCTTTGATCAGATACGATTTCGCCCCAGTGGCCCGAAATATGGCTCGCAAAATGTTTTTCATGCTCTTGCTTGGACAACGACTTGATTTCAAGAATGCACTCGACATTGGTGGTAATTAATATTTGCTTCTCAAAACATTGAATTTATTTCTCGTGCATTGCCCAAATGAGTGTAAGAGGTAGTGAATTGCTTTAATCCTCGCTACAGTTCACCATCGCTGAAATGGGGGTATTCCAGGAGCCCAGGCTCATGGTGATAGTTGAAGCAGTATCTTATAGTCTCCTTAACACATTAGGCATTGGATAAGTTTTTAATTGAGGGAAGCCATTTCTGGCATCTTGGACTTGGAACCCTATCTGGTATCCAAGAGCCGCAGCGATGCTTGAAAGCCTGTGTAATCCCACACCGATGTTGTCTTCCCATTTCATGATCAGTATGTAAGGCTGAAATGAGCGTTTGGAATAGTGGTAGAAGTGGCCTGTTTTATTTAGCTTGGAAAATAAAATGTTGATTTATCTGCGTCTACATGCAGAGTAGCCGGAAATCAGACTGTCCACCGATGGATAAACTGGAAGAGGACATGCCATATACTTCTAGAATTTAGAGGAAGTTTTCAGACGCTTGCCACTTTGTCTGGCTATATTGTCTGACAGACAATCACCCATGCTTCTAAATCCATCAGCACTGACAGTAATTAATGCATAATTATCTGTTCACTTTTTTTTTCCCCTATTTTTGGTTTAGAAAAATCAATTTTACTCCCAGCAAAATTGGTACTTACCAATAAGAATTCAAAAATTATTGTACAAAAATTGATTTAAAAAATATATCAATTTTAGACCTTAGAATGTAAGATTCACACATTGAAAAAATTAATAGGGGAGGTCTAATGAAAACATTAGTTCCCTGCCTATATATAAGCAGGGACTAATAAATTCACAATACTTTCTCCTATTGAAGCATGCATAAGAAATATGTATCATAGACACAAAAAAAATAAAATTAAAAAATTAAAAAAAACGCAGAACCAATTACCACATAGGTTGCTTTGCTAAATCTGTAGTTTCCCTCTTTCGTTGTTGTGTGTAACATGTACTCATAACACTCGATCCATAGAGACTCTGCTCTAATTGAATTGTCTCCAATGGAATGCAAAGCGATGGTCATTTAAGATCCCACCGATACCTTTAATTGTATCAACGGTAGATAATATTAATAAATTGTCTACATACCATCATGACAAATTCACAATGCCAAATCATCCTAAGATAACCATGTCATCATGTTCCAGCAGCAAAGAAGTTGAACATTATAAGAATAATATATGAAGAATAATTGATAACAATAGAATTGATCAACCATGGTGATGGCAGTCACATGTCAACTCTAGTTGGGTGGTAATGAATGAGGCATGCTGAATCACCTTCGATAGAATATAAGTCTACAGATGTGAAGTAAAGAACAAAACACTCACATGATAGCGTCTTCAATTAGAAAGAACATAGACCAGAACACATCATGCATATTGAATTAGATGAAGAACACTGAAGGATCACACACAATTATAGAGGATTTCTCTCACAACTACGTTCCAGCATTAGCATTTGTAGCCATAAAAAGATAGAGAAGATGGTCCCCTTCAGAATGATTCGCAACAAGAGAGTAGAGTCTGCCACAGACTCTTTCACTGACAGTCTAGAGATTGCAAACCCACTGACTAGAAATCATCTCAAAAACACCCAACCTGATGGTGGATGAATGAATGAATGAATGATAAGATAAAACCAAAAACATCTCCCCAAGAGAAAACCAATAAATCTGCCTGCTGCAATTTCTCCAAGTTGACCCCTATATGTGTCGATGTTTGAAGCTGCAAGAGATATCTTGATTACTTGCATGGTGCTCTTTCATATACATGTGTTTTGAAATATGGAAAGAGATGCAACATGTGAAGAAACATGCGTTTGGAAATATGAAGAGACTTCCAATTATGATATGAAAGTGTCTCTCAATTCAAGATATATATGATTGCTTTGTGTGATGAGTGTTGTATTCAGTTAGAAGCATTGTACTTAGACCTCTATTATTTAAATAGAAGAGATATTTTTTGTGTAGTTGGGTTCTTCCTTTCAAGTTGGAGGGTTTTCCCAGGATAACTAGTTGTGTCTTTCTGATTCTTATTGTTTTCATTTTGTTTATTGTTGTTTATCTTTATTTTTGGACAAAACATTAGCATGTTATTAGTGGGTTAGATAACAACAAATAAGGGAGTTTTTGTTGTTTATTAGTTTGTGTATCTGTTGCAGATTGCAATGAATATTTTGTAGGCAATCTGTATGTGTTTAATTCTGTAGCAGGGATATAGATCATTAACCTCTGGCAATGCCCGGTTCACATTCATTAGTGGTACTTTTGGTTCCTGTTATTTTTCTGAGCAAACTTTGATGGTTCGTTTTCGTTGTGCGCCTTGTACTCTGTTGAGGATTCTCTCAATTTTGGCTCTGTTTCAGCGTATTAACATCTCTTGGCTCATGGAAAGTTCATCTCTTGGTGCATATCCTCTTTTTCTGTTCTGCGACTATCTTTGGTTCATACTCCTTGCTATGCCGTCTATCCACATGGACTTAATTGCTGACGGGGAGTTCATTCAAGATGGTTTCTTTACTCTTGTCAGTTTTGTCATCAATTCTCTTCCTCACATTGTCTTTGGGTACTCAACCACTCACATATGACGCTTGCTGTTGTGCCTTTTCATATTGGAGGTTCCCATGTGGTGTGTCATATCAATACGCAGATAAGCTTTTTTGTATTCGAACTGAGAATCAGAGATGGGACCGTCTATCCTTTCTTCTTTCCATCTGATCCGGTCCTCCATCTTGTGTTTTCTTATGATGAACTGATTGTCTTCTTATTTGATAGTGTCATTAGCCTGTGTCATCTGAGACATGTTTCGTCATTCAAATATATATCTTTTTTGATGGTAAAGTGAGGTAACCTGATTTTATTGACTAAGATGTAAATGGCACCACTTCCATTTTATCGGTTTGGCCTTAATTGATTTTCTTGTAGTCAATATTCCCTTGGTATGACTGGCTGATTTTAAGTATGACAGCTATTTAACCTACATGGGTATCTCTTTATACTTGGATAGCAGCTATTGCTTTTCCTTATCGATTCCTCTTGATACTTCTCCATTTGTGTGTATATCAACTCTTTCCTCAACTTCTTGTTAACGGCGATGTTGATAATTTTGGCTAGGTAATATTTATACAAGGCATTGATGATAAGTTTTTCCTCATACCAATCACTGTTATGAATCATAAGGTATCATTGGATCTCACAATATAATGATTATTCACTAATCACTGCCTTCTAAATGGTTCAATATTACTATGCGTAGCTGATTTCATCACCTATGAGATTTTTGTATTCACTCTTATTTTATTTTGTGGAGTTATGTGTCATTATCTTTGCTGACTTGTTTGTCTAACTAGCGACTATCACTGCCATGTGTATTGAAGTCACTTTAATTGATGATGTGATATCAATATGTTTTATTCCTAACAATAATCTTCGCTTGTCTCCATGATTTTGTTTTCTTAATGTATTTTCTTATTAACTTTCATTTGTTCATTATATTGATGTTGATCATATTAGCATCTTACTTTGGTTGTCTTCTTTCTGAAAGGGGACTGCAAACCTAGTTGTATGCATCAATGAACAATGATGGTGGTACTAACTCCATTTTCTCGTGTATAATACCTCAGTGAACGACCTTTTCTTTAGATTGTTGGCTGGCTGATTATTTAGGTTGACTAGTAACTCCTTGAGGCTACATTTGTAAGCTTGTACATTATTATGCTTACCCTATTACTATCGTAGATTTCAGCTGCAATTATATTACCATCTCGCAACAATTTCTCTACTTCCAATGCCTTCTGCAAACCTTTGCAGGAGTGGGTGGATTTATCATCCTACTCCTTGAAGCAATCGATAGCTATTCCTTGTAATGTGGCACGAAATGCTCTTAGCCAGTAATCTTTGTTGATTATTGTTGTCGAAATTGCCTTGACATGCTTTGTAGTGTTGTACTATGTCCTCTAATCAATTCCTTGTAAACTTGGGGAGTTTCTGCTTGTCAACCTACAAACCTGCCCGGGGAATCATGATATTTTTATGTTGGTACGTACCTTGTGCTTTGGATTTGGTTTGCCTATGTTTTTCCCTCGATGTTCTGATGCTTCATTTGCAATTGCGACCACATGCACTTCCTCTACACATCCCCACCCTTAGCATCCCTTGCACCTCAGTTACCTTCCTCTTCATTCCGAGGCTGTCTTCACCCTAGAGTGTTTGGCTTATTGCCCCATCTTTGGTTCCTCCTATATGGACAATTCTTCAATAGTGTGTGTTACTTTCCAGTATCACTGCACACTCAGTCCTAGGGATTCCTTCTTTGTTTGCTTAATCTGATACTGATTGCACCATGTATTGCCTCCTTGATTGACAAAATATTTTTACAATTTGTCAAGGAGTGGTAGGTATTTACCAATTTCTACCTGTACACGTTGTGTCTGCCTGTACTTGATGAGATTCTCTCGTCCTCTTACCACAGTTCTGACTCGTCCTCTTACCACAGTTCTGACTAACATTGCAACTTATGCTGCAACTAACTTTGCAACTTATGCTCCTCGATGGACTTAGGGTTTCCACTTTGGCAATTCTTCTCATTTGTAGTAGGTCATGTTGTTCTTTGAATAGAAGGGATCTTCTTACTAATACTTTTGTGGTTTCCTGACCGCTTTATGGATTTTGCCTTTGTTTGGTTGTACAAGCACTAATTTATGGAGGTACATCTTCTGGCAGTGTCATGCTCTTTCTTGCTCTGATTTTGTTCTTTGTATCACTGCAGTATTTGTTGTCCTTTTTTCTTGCAGCTCCTTTCCTCTTGAAGGTCACAAAGGTTAATGAAGTAATGTACACGCAACCTTGGTAACCTTTGAAGGAGATAATCAGCTACATCATTTACTGTTAAATTATCTTGGGTGATGCTTTTGCGGACATCTCATTGGAGAGCCTCCTTTTGAAGATAATAGTTTACATACGCTTCTCACAAGTACATCAAGACCTATGTCAGTTCTTTTGTTGTCTACTCCTCTTAGGTTTCAGTTAGTTCTAGTATATCTATGGATCGGTCCATTACACCACCATCTTTTCGATCAATGACTTGTATATCCAAGTCATTTTGGCAATGACATCAAACGTTTACTCCAATATTGAACATTGAGCAGCAAACACAAATGTGGGTTTCATAAATGTAGAGTATCTATTCCATTACAATGATATTTAACAAGTACATTCAACTTAGAGATAGAGATACCTTGTCAACAACCAACAATAGATAAATAATGTATTGGGTTGGTTAAGACTACCTACTGCTGATAACTGCCAACTATCAACTTTACATGGTCGAGATCTAATCTCTCATTATGAAATAAAAAATAAATTATTTAGCAAACTATTAACTACACTTTTGTCAACTACAGTTTTCTTAGACATCAAATGATGATTAATCATGCATAGTTTAAATCAGAATAATTCCAATGTCTAGTCCAGGGTAATTAATTAAAACCCAGACCATAGCCAAGGTAATACATATTCATGCAACTGTAGTTCCTGACATAACCAAGACAATTTTGAGCTCCTATCCTTTACTAGTGAAACTAATATTTCTAATATCACTTTTGGCAAATTACAATAGTGTTTGTCAACCAGCAACTCTTAATAGTCCTAACAGTGGAGGTTTTATTTTTCAACATTAACTTGATGAGGTAGGGGTATCATGGAGGTTTCTAGATATAATTCTGTACAAGATTCTCTCAAAGCATCATATCCTCTTACTCCCAACATGCATGTAAATACTTTGCATAATTGGAAATGGCAACATTCTAGGATACCTACCTTATCTTAACATGTTATTTGTTATAATTACTGAATATAGGGGAAAATTCATGTATGGAGGTGCCAAGAAATTTACCATGCAAAAAGAAGAAATGACAGTAATTGAACTATGTCAAGGCTGTAGGTTAGGGTTCTCTACTGTTGTCTCCTTGGGGTGCAAGCTCTCTTGAAAAAAATAAAAAGTTTTACCGAAGAATCTAAGATCAATATTTTATAATAATAAAAAGAACTTGATAGGATGCTTAAAAGGATGATATTATAATAAGCACAACTTACAAGATAGAACTGCAGTTTATATCATTATGCTATATGTTAGTCTTGGTTGTTCTAGATTGGGGGCGTTTAAATTAAAATTTTTAATTGAACTTTGTATGTGGTGGAATGGGATTGACCCTTGTTAGTTTGGGTTGCCATTTCTCTTTCTAGAAAAATGATTTACCTCCCAAAATTCCTAATAGAATGACAATGAGCTAGTTTGATTTTCCTCTGGAAGTACAGCATTCTAGATTTGATGTTTTATTGTACAAATGCTTAATTATTTCTTCAACAGGTTCTTAAAAGGTCACTGGAAGAAGATTCTTTTGATTATTCTTCTCCAGCCAATGTATCTAGGAAAAGGCCTCGGACCGTGGCACTTGAGGTTGCTAAAGTTACAGGAGATCTTCAATTAGGTCATATACAATCAAAAAGCCCTAGAAGAAGGAATTTATTTGCTTCACCTAAGAGTGACAAAGGTGAGATTAGTGAGGGCAACAGCGAAGACGAGTATCAACCACAGCATAAGCAGAGGCGGACTGATAAAAATGTGCCACCAAAATCCAGAAGGAAAATTTTGTAAATAGTAAGAAATGTTCAACTGCTTGCTACCAAAGAATCATTTGGCAAGTGCTACATATTCGTTTTGGCTAATACAAGCTATTGTATTTACTATTTGTTGTAAACCATGTAAAATCTTTGATCCACAAAATCCTGTAAATGTTTGGCAAGCGAACATCTTCACATGTGGATCTTCAGGCAATTTATGTACATCATCTGTTAACTATGCAAGAGTTCATTTCATTTTTTGTATTTTTATCTCTCTCTAGTTTGCAGATTTCATTCTTTGAAACAAATTATATTGAGGTAAAGATATCAGAGAACACAAGTAGATATGCTATGAAGTCCGTCAGAGCTTGTATGGAAAGACTCCGTAATTTTCTCATGTTGATTAACTATGTGGAATGATCCACATTTCGAAATCATTAAGCTGTATTGGTTGGTTCAAGACAGTTGTAAATAAGAAGCATCTCCGGATAAAAAATAGACTCCCTCATTGACTCAAAATTGAGTTACAATTCAGGGTGTTTGAATGTGGGAAATGTCCCTCCAAATTTGCAATGTGTAAGTTGTTGGTGTAGAACGAACTCAGCTGTAAGCTAAGAAAATCTTCTAGAAATGATGTAACTTTGAGGTGAAATTGTATAAATGATATTATTATTTCCATTTATTTTGCCGTCGTCTTTGAAATTAAATACTACAAATTGTGGAAACCATATGTTTGTCGTTTTCTTTGAAATAAAAGGCTATTCTAAGGTTTTGCGGATCAGGAAACATCTTGTCTAGTACATATTTTCCCTTCTTAAACATTTTAATGTAAATTCTTTCTACGCAGCAAAAGTGTTGTTTATCTTAGATATATATGTTTTCCTTTCCTCGTATACTTGAAAGCTAGTCACCGTGTAGTCTGAATTTTTTTTATTTTTTTGTTATTTCAAACAAAGGCATATGGCAGCTGCATGTACACAGTTGTGCTCTCCTTAAATAAGTAATCAAGAATGATTACATTGCAACTGTCACAATGTAATGCCTATCCTTAGTTGACTTTTCATTTCGTATTGCCGAATTCTTTTAGGTTAGATTTATGATTACGTTTTATGATTAGTGGTACTTGGTTATCGGATTTGATTAGAAGTTATTTTATATTCAGTTGATATATTTGATGAGCTACTTGATATTCAGTAATTTCGTGTGTTCATGATTATTTCGATGATGATATATGTATGTTCATTTAGTGATTTTTAGTTATCTCATAGTAGATGAATTGTTTATATGCAGTTTTATGGTTACTTATCCCATACTTGCATGTGTATGGTGTACTTTATTTATTTATTTTATGATTGACATTCCTGATGTAGTTGAGGGAGGGAGTCCTAGTCACTTGGTAGTCAGGATCTACATGATGCACTATTTCTTACCATTGCTTGTTTGGTTTAGAATATGAGTATGTACATGTGTGGATTTTATGCAGATTGTAAGTCCTAGGTATTGACTTCTTTGAATTGCCAAGATGAGCGTACTTTATAGCAGTATCTCAATGGTATAAGAGGGGAGGTAATTTTTGAGACCAAATCCTAACCTAAGCCAATTGTGCTAAAAAGTAAAACAAGTATTTGAGTTGTTTACCTGCCTGAATTCGTCAATTGATATGAATTCATAATTTTGATCTTAAAGTTTGATTATGTTTTTTGTCTTATTTAGTCTTGTGGGTCTGTTGTGATTTCTGTTATAATTAAATCAAGTTAAAAGATATTTTAATGATTTAATTTAATATAAATTTTATAAATAAAAGAATTAAATTAAAAGATTTATTTAGGTCTAAATTTTGGTGTAATTATACTAATTTAATTTAATAATTATTATTTAAGAGTTTTATTTTAATAAACTCTAAATAATGTAATTAGTTAGATTAATAAATATTTGTTTTAAAAAAAAGTCTCGGGATTTAATAAAAGAAAAAGAAATCAATTTAATAAAGATTATTTTAATTAAATTGCAAAAAGTTGTGCATGAAATTAAAATAATAAAAGAAAAAGGGGTTTTGCGTGATTGTAATATCGAAGTCCTAATTTGAGAATTTTTTTATTATTAAGAAATTAGAGTTCATCTTTTCATAATTGAAATTTAGAGGAGTCATTTTCCAAGAAGAGGGTTTTCGAAAGAAAAAAGATTTTCTTGCAACCTTTATCATTCGGTTGTTTAGCATCAGATCTAGGTAGGATCTAATGAGTTTTGCGCAACAACCTTTCATTGAAAATCTCTATCTTCTCTATGTCTGAATGGAATAGTCTTTTAGAAATTAAATTGGGCTGAAACTCTTGTTTGTGATATTATTGTTCTTTGTTTGAACAACATTTGTAATTGAATTGAAAAACTTGAAACCCTTGTCTTCTAAATTTTTAAAATTTGTGTTCTTAACTGATTTCACTTTAGGATATGGTTTGGAAAGGATAACTGAATTTAATTTATCAATTTTGACTGGTTTTATTTCGTTGCCCTATCAAATTTGTATAAGAATTTTTATTAAAAAAATATGTTAATAAAAATTATCATAGTTAATATTTTACCGTGATAATTTTTATCACATATTGAAAATCATGAAATATCATATTTATTGGGTGGGGGGAGGAGCATTTCTAGTGTGTATATTTTTACAAAACATTTTTTTAAAAAAAGTTTGTATTTGGGTGGGCGAGGGCGACCATCTCCCACCCTCCTTTCTCCTCTCGTTTTCCTCCAACATCTAGTGCCATTTTTTGTTAGGGCTACGTGCGCAACAGTATTGTTGCACAGCAAAATCTGCTAACAGTACTCTGTTGCCGTGACAACAATGCCCAGGCTGATGGGCCTTTAAACTCACTTTTCTTTATTATTTTTTAATATTTTTTTATTGAGTAATTTAAAATTAATAATTTCTTTTAATTGAATAAATTTTTAATTATAGTTAAAGTTAATTGTTATTAATTAAATTAAAAAGGTGTAATAATATTAAATTAGTTAATATATTTTTATTACTATAGTAATGATAATTATTAATAAATTAAGATTATTTATTAATAGTTAATTATTACTATTATATTAAAAGTTAATATTAATTATTTAATTTGTTAAGATGAATTTGATTATTATGTTAGTTATTAAATTGCAAGTTTCTGGACAATGGATCTTAGATTTTCATTATCAAGTGGGTATATTTGGGTTATTATTTTTAAATCTATTAGTTATTTAATTAAATAATCATTTATATGTTAAGGGAAAATTTGTCAAATTTGGTAAGTCTAAGCCAAAAACATGAACCCTGATTGTAATAAAAAACTCTATAAACTATAATACCTAGAAACAAAAACTGGAATCCTGTTTGTATACAAAACTCTTATATTTGAAAAATGAAATGAACTTTTGTGTTTTTCCAAAAACTGATGAGTTATGAAAGTAATATTATTTGACATTTTGTGTGATGTGTAGTTCACTAGTGTTGGAGTTTCGAGTTTGACTTACTACTTTGATCAAATCAGGACGTTTACTAGAGGCTTGGGGTTTATTTTCTATGATGATGTTATGCATATGATCTTTTCACTTGACCATTGTGATGTAGTCACATGTCTATGATGTGTTTGATCTATTGGTTGTTATTACTTTCCAATTTTCTTGTGTGGAGCTGATGTGTATGGTGTGACTTTTCTGATAGAATCTTTGAGTCTTTGATCAATTATCTAAAAATGCTTTCCAGTTGCTTATATAGGATCGAGGTGATTGTTATATTTTATCTTTGGTGCTTTTTAGTTGCTTGTATAGGATTGAGGTGATATTGAGAGTGGTTTTTAGGTGCTTTCCAATTGCTTGTAAAGAACTAAGGTGAATACTATGTTTTATTTATAGGTGCTTTCCAGTCGCTTGTAAAGGGCTAAGGTGAAAATTGTGATTTTATGAGTTATATTTTTTATGAAGCTAGGGTAGGTAATCCATGTGTACATTGGGAAGTGGCTTGCAATAGAGGCCAAAGCCCGGAGTGGTTGTTTGGGTAACTCATTGTAAGTTGTTAATAAGTGATAACATTACATTAAATGAGAGTAAAGTGAATTAATAAGAGTCATTGTTTTTCCTTGCCCATGTTTCAAGTGCTAATACAGACTCGGATAAGAGTAAAGATGATGTTTGGTTGCGACCTTGTTTTGTCAGTGTGCCTTGTTTGTACAAAACGATACTAGTACCACATAGAGACAGAAGAGGGCCAGAGTCCAGAGTGGCTGCTAGGGTAACCTTAGAGTTGGCTTATGCGATGACACTTGCTCACTTACATAGTAGATTTCCTATGTGACTTTGTTGCCTTTGGGTTTAAATGATACTTGTGTCTTGGTACCCTTTGCGATAGTTTTCTATCAAGATTTTCTTGACCTAGATGTTGGTTATGGCTTTTGTTTTGATATCTGTTTGAGAGTTGAGGTTATCTCTGTAGCACGGTGGGAGTGGGTCATTTAGGTTACCATGAGGTCGCGTGGTTGTACTTTTTACTTTTACCATTGAGATTCGATAGTTTGATGTCATTGTTAGAGTTCCTTGTTCTGTATTACTTTTGATTTTGTTCTTGTGTAATATGATGGATGGTTATACTCTATTATATTCTATTTGATTTCATAAATCTTACGAGATGATGTAATCTATTTTATGATATATACTCTTTCAACTTTTTATACCCTATGACTTGTACAATGGATGATTATGCATTATGATTATTGCCAAGTGACATCTTGTAATTGTATATTATTTAGATGGATTCATACTTGTAGCTATTCTTTGATGTGGATTTGTTATATATTGATTTTGGTATTAATTAAAATTAAATATGATTCAACATCATGAAACTCTTAAGAGATGTAATATGTTTATATGTTGCTTATGTATGTGTATATGTTATTGCTTTCACTATATTATATTTTTTGTTAAGTTCTTATCTTTCAAAAAAATAAAAATATTTGGCAAACTTAGTGAAACTTTAAGTTAATTTCTTTTGAATTTTTAACAAAGCTGTACACAACATATGCCACACACACAACTACAATTCTAATAGTAGACTTAGTCCAATCTAACACCTATAACAACATTAACAAGAGGATGTAAACGATCGTCTACAAGGTGGTGTTTATAAAATGACAAGCAATCACGTGGTGGAATGAAACACAGTAAATGTTTGTCTTTGGAGGGGGAAAACCAAGAAACCAAGTCATTCAAAGTCAACACTTCTGAAAAATTCTTGTTTCTTTTCATGGTCAAAGAGAGAGATCGGGCTGCTGACACTTTTGCATATGAGGTTTTCTGCAGAATTCAGTTGTCTAGTTTGTAGGACTGTCGAGAGCATCCAAAGTCTTTTTGGAAATCAACATGCTCAAATAATGATACTTCACTAGTACGTGCTTACAAAAAGCACGAAAAACACTATTGTTACTCATCTGGATTGAACTCTTTTAACTGTCAATGCAGAGAGCACAGGGGATCGGAAATCATCTAAAATACATTGCCATAAAAATAAAATAAAAACTCAAAAGAAAAATTTACTTGTACTTGTACTTTGCATAAAAATTTGCCAGTGTCATGTTTTTTTGTCACATCTATGCTAGCCCCAAAATAATTCATTTTGAATCTTGATCGATTCATGGTTGGTGGGGTGTGTCCAGTACAGGCATAGCTATCCATCAAAGAACAAAGGATGCTAGAAACGCTTCAGGAAAGTAGTATAGTGGTGCCAAAATGGGCACCAAGTGAAGGAATTGTAATCATTCCCAACTATTGAGACTTCACACCCTTTGTTAGCATCCTCTTTGTTTTCATTGGCGGGATAAGATGGGTTGCCTTGCCCTAATCTATGAAGTAGTCACTAATGAAAAGGGAGCCAGAAAAAACAGTGACTGACTGCAATAGCCCTTGCAGAAAATAGAAGGGAATGGGGTGGGTGTAGTGGCATGGGAGAGAAAAAATAGCACTGAAGAGGGGTGAGTGAAGTGGTAATAGGTTTTAACGGAGTTGTTAATCTAGTGAGCTATCCCTGTTGTAGCATTTATCTAGAAGATCAGTTGAACTATCTCCATTGAGTTATAATCATGATGTCCTTGAGGTGTGAAAACACTAGTGATCTCCATCAAACATGAAGTCACAAGTCTTAACTCGTCATATTTTTCTGCCACCTTTGCTGATTGTAGGAAGTCACTATAGGAATTAGACCTGATTGCAAAAGCTTTGATGGTGTTTGAGATCGAGATTGACATCTCAGTTTACTGCCTATTCCATAGATCAAAATTGCCAAGCATTTTCTATCTTTTGATGCCATTATTAAAAAAAGAGAATCAAACTTTAGCGTTACCCAACAAGCTGGCAAGAACATTTATGCTCTAATACTACTTTAGTGGGCTACCCTATTGTAGTTACAATGTTTTGGCAATCCCTTTTGCATTTATCAATGTTTTAGTTTCAAGCATGTTGTTAACAGTTGGCATTCCTTCATTGATAAAGAACGTAAACTTGCTGGTCTGAAGCTCAATTTGCTTCCTGATTGTTTGAGGGTAATGTTATGCTTAATTGTTTGTTTGATGGGTTTGGCACAAAATTTATTGTTAATGCTCAACACATTAAACAGAATAGTTCAATCTGTCCCGCAGAAATACGCTCCGAAGATAATAGAGCAAGACATATTTTGGAATGAACAAACAATAAATAGTTGACATTTTTATTGAGACTCTCTTTGAAAACACAACAATTTGAACATGGTGTTACAACATTATGTTGAACCCAACCACCTACAAATATCTTTGAATATACTTAAAAGAATGTGACCACTTCCAGATATCAACCGCTAAACATCATATCAAATCACACATGATTAAAGAACTTGCACCCAAGAGAATAGAGCTTGCACTAAAGTAATAAAGGAGCTCAAACCAAGAATCATAACCTCATGCTACAAAGGAAGCTTAGGAAAAGAAGGAAGCTCGTAACATAAATGGAGTTTCATGCCATTAACTCCAGTGGCCAGGAATCTCAACACCAGTGCTACCATATCTACATGCCATGTTAATATGAAATAAATCGCCAACATAAAACATTGTGCTCTCGATATACAGAGGTAATACTTAGCCTACCCACACCCAAACAACAAGTTGACGCCTATATAATGCATTATTAAGAATTGCAAACCTCCACATTAACATTTATCAATTGTTTTGTCTCGTTCCAAAAAACAGGTGTTTTATATCAACCTCTCCAATGCAAACTTGTCCATTAAGGAACTCCAAGCCCAAGGAAAAGATATTCATGAAATGAATCACCATAATTTACGACCTATAAAATGTTCGTAGTGTTCAAATACAAACTACGATTGTAAACCTCAAAATCATGGAAATCTGTCTTCAAAGATTTGAGGGTTGTTGCAATGTCTGATCATTGAATTCCACTATGAAATTTATGTGTCTTTGCTAAATATTAGCAAGGGTAGATCTTTAACTATCGAAGCCACTCCTTTGCTAAAGGGTTTTTATCCCCGAGAAGGTTGAGATGAACTAAATTATCTCCAAAACAATTAGGGTTCTTAGAACGAGATGAAACACTAAGGAGCTCACATATCCCTTATTTATAAGACTCTTTGGGAGCATTTAGAAACTCCATTGTAAAATTACATCAATTTATAAACTTTATAACTCGAAAAAGTGATGTATTTTACTTTGTTTCCCAAGTTATCATCAAATTTATGCATTTCTACTTCATCCTTTCTTTTTGGACACATCTTGTGAATCCCTTTTGTTGATATATGATAGCATCAGTCAGATTACATTGAACATTATTTGTGCATACATGTGAATATATGTAAAACTTCTACATACATTTACATATATTCACATGTATGTACTTTTCATAATATAATTTGGGAATATGCTTGAATATTGACCAACATAATTGTATGTGACTAATATGAACTTGGTGCATATAATGATGATCAGTTAAGGCATATTGCTAATCATATGAGTAAGCACTTGCTAGTTAATAGTCACTAATTAATCAAATCCTTTTGGATCATATTAGTTTTTGTATGCTAACAAATGCATAAATGATTTTCTATTTGAACAGTCATGACCGATCATGATTGAGCTATTAAATATATGTGTGTGTATACCATCATTGAAAGGAGTAGAGATATTGTAATTAATAAATATTCTATACTTTTTCATAGTTAGAAGATGATCATATTTGCAAAACTATATTTATCCTATAGAGAAATATCCTAAATTAACATGGTATTAGAGCAGGACGAGCTCAGATTGCAAGTCGGTAATTCTGTCGAATGTAATACCAATTTGGATATAATACCCGAGCTCTGATTTTCTACACTGATCTAGGCCAATCTAAAATGATCAAAGAGTTTTTTATTAGTTTGTTGATTGCCACAATATAGGCATACACTATTCACTTGGTCAAAGAATTATCGAGAGAGCTTCGAGAACTATCTTTTATCTTATTATATTTGATCAAAGAATTACACTATGCAATATGTTACTAAAGAAGAGTTGCGCATAAGACTATATTGGGAGTGAATCATTTGCATCAATATCCACTAGTAAATTTAGCCCTAAATTTCAACTAGAAAAGGTCAAAATTGCAACCAGAGTTGGTCGAATAGACGACTAAACCTGTGTTCGATCTTTTTTAGTCAGGTTTTCGTCACAATAATTATGCATCAAAATTTTGACTCAAAAAAGGTCGACTTACCGACGTGAGTTTCGTCGATTTCCTTAGTCCAGCCTGAACTCTTATTTCCTCATTTGCATCCATTGTTGGTCAAAATTTTGACCTACACCCCTTGACTTTTTCAACCGTAATGCCAAACATTTGACAACAAAAAAGACCAGCCGTCGTCGAAATTGCGATCAAGATCCCTTTCAACTGTCATTGAAATTGTGACCAAGACCCCTTAATTTTCTATGATGGTACCATACATGCGACAGCAAAGGGAAGACATGTTGGTCGAAATTGAGACCAACGCTTGGTAGAAATTTAGATGAGTTGTGCCAATTATTGGAAAAGCTTTGCTCTCATAAGAGCCTTCTAAACTGCACAAAATTAGATTCTAAAGCATAATTTCTTAGTGTGAGACTTAGGGTATCATGCACATTTCTACCTCCACACCATTGTTTCGTTTATATCACATGATTTATTTCATACAAAACAATGGGAAGGAGGAAGAAATGTGCACAATATCCTGAGTCTCCACCAAGAAATGGTACTTTAGAATCAAATTTTGTGTAGTTTAAAAGGCTCCTATGAGAGCAAAGCCTTTGCAATAATTGGCACAACCCATCTAAATTTTGGTTCTTGAGACAACATTGCTTGTGAAGACTGCAGGGAAAAATAAAATTAGGAAAGAATTATTTATCAGGAATGAAAGCCAATAACACTAACTAATCTCTATTTTTCAAACAGATAAACGTGACAAAAAAACTTACAGTCCCAATCACATCATCATAAGAGTGCATATATAACTATAACCCCTTATTTGGCTACTTGTTGATCAATTCCTTGGCAAGAGCATCTAGGACATAATATTAAAACACAATCAATCACTGAGCTTATTTCTAGCAATTGAATTGTACTATAGAAACAAAAATTGCCTTAAAATTGACACCTCACTAGTTGTAGTTCATTTGCATCCGTAATGGCTTCACAAAAGTTGAAAGCTTCCCATTTGTGAAGAACACAAAAGGCACTTGTAGTTCAGCTGCATCAATAAAAATAAAGTTATTTGAATGTTCAAAAAATGTGAAACTTCCACTTAATAGCTAGAAAAGCTACAATTCTTTAGTATACACCATCTTTGATGAAATGTTCATAAGTGAATGATTTTCTCTAAAAGCTCAAACTTATGCACAAAGAAGCACCATGCTCTTGAAGATATATATACAGGTTACAAGACTAATATATCGAAAGGAGCATGGTGAGGGCAAGAGACTATCATCAATATCGATTGTGGAGTTGCAGATAGGTAAGTGATAAACATAAAAAGGTAGTACAAGGCACCATTTTCCATTTTCTAATATGATGAACTACCTTGGAGGTGGTTCTAAACCTTGATTTCTTAATGTTGGATTTGATCCAACGGTACCATTATTTGGAGGAGGTCCCACACCCCACTTTCTTGCTGATTATGAAGGCTTAGTGACATAAAATCCTCCATCAATCATTCCAAGAGCTAACTGATTTGAGTCAGATGGATGTGATACAATTACTAGAGGATAGACATTGCATGAATAATCAAAGGATACATTCTGAGTTAAATCATAAAATATGAGAAGGCTGTTGCATGAATATACCGCACTTGAAATGGGAGTAGATAGAGAATCATGAGGTGTCCACTATAGTACAAACAAATGTGATATCAGTTTACACTCATATAGAGAAGGTAGCTTATATCATTAGCACTCACTAAATTTGAATTCTAAATTGCTAACAAAGACTTACATAATGCAAATGGTCAAACTTAGAAGCAATTTAAATAGCAAGTTGGCTCTTGTGAACAACCAACAAGTGAACTTGATCATTAGGGAACTGTACTCTTGTATCCCCAACCGGTGGTGATGATCTTCTTGTCTACACTTGTAAAAAATATGACTTTCGCTTCTCCCATCTATCAATGCTCCAGAAACAGAGCTGCCAGAACATTGACCAAACATTTAGTAATTTGAATCTATAAACATGTGAATGTAAAAAATGAGATGGCAATGGATATAAAAAATGAAGACAAACCTGGGCATTGGCCCCAGAAGATAGCAATACATTCAAAGTGTATGAAAATGCCAAGCTTGTAATTTTCTTTTGGTGGCCTTTAAGCTTCATTTTTACCTAGTTAGTTTAAACAAGTTTTGAAAAGACACAAGTTAGAATGTCATCATATTGAACAATGTCATCATATGGAATGACCCCAAATACTCTTGGGTATGTGCAGGATCATGGTCAACCAAACTATGGCCTTAAGTGGCAGTGAAAAACCAACAAATTAGGGTTATGTCAACTTGACACATAATTTTAAAGTGGTTATGGACTTTATATCAAAAAGTTGTAAGAAAAAAATCTGTAGGAAATTGAATGTAGTTTCTAAACTACTAGGCCTTATCAGGAGAAAAAAAAATTGATTGGTCAAAAATATTGAATTTTAATGCAGTACTACAAAAATTTCAGGGCAAAAATAAAAAGTAGGTGTATGTCTGACCACTTTAATCAAAATCAAATGATAATATTTTTTAATATAATTATAGATATGAAAAGTAAACTCATGCCCGGATGTGACGCATATTTTTTGGTGTTTTTATTCCAAATAAATAATTAAATATGAATTTTCTACCAAAACTTTTTTGAAAAAAAAAGTCTCGTGTCTGACCACCTTAACTAATAGAAAATTTTACCAAATTAAAATTTTTCTTTTCTTTTCTTATACTAGGTGAAGCATAAATGTGATGCAACTTTTAGATTTAAAAAATGTTATACCATTTGAAAATTATAGCTATTTTTCAATCAGTATGTCAATCAACACTTTATAATAATCTTCATTGATAATTAACTAAGAAATACTTATAGATCTCAGAATTTGACAAAAAATATATTGATGGAATCTCGAGAGCGATATCAAAAAACTTTTTTCGTTTCATTCAATTTCGATCAAAATAACATTGTCAGACGGCTACCCGAAGTCTAAGTATCACTAAAACCCTCTTCAAACACGTCTATATATATAATAACGTAATGTAAAGATATAAGATATAATCTATTAATATATAATAATATATTATGTTAATCTTATTACAATCTATAAATATAGTTTATATTATTATTATTTTTACTAAATATAATAACGTAATATATATATATATATATATATATATATATATATAATATGTATTATATATTGTTATATTAATATGAATGTTATTAATATATATATAATAATGTAATACTTTTATTAAATATAATATGTATTATATATTATTATATTAATATGTATGTTATTAATATATACATAATAACGCAATATTTTCATTAACTATAATAATGTTTTATATATATATATATATATATTTGAGTCAAAGGGGGTCATAGGTCCTTTTGACCCATTAAATGATGACATATGTCCTTAGGGGTCCTAGGACCGCTAGGGACATATTAGAATCGTTCATATTGGTCAGAGGGGGTCATAGGTCACTTCATCCATTAAATGATGGCATATGTTCCTAAGGGTCCTAGGACCCCTAAGGACATATTAGAATCATTCATATGGGTCAAAGGGGGTCATAGGGTGACGTGTGACCCCCTTTGACCCATTAAATGATGACATATGTCCCTAAGGGTCCTAGGGACATATTAGAATTGTTCATATAGGTCAAAGGGGGTCATAGGGTGACCTATGAACCCCTTTGACCCGTTAAATGATGACATATGTCCCTAGGAGTCCTAGGACCCATAGGGACATATTAGAATAGTTAATATGTGTCAAAGGGGGTCATAGGTTGACCTATGACCCCCTTTGACCCATTAAATGATGACATATGTCCCTAGGGGTCCTAGGACCCCTAGGGACATATTAGAATGGTTAATATGTGTGAAAGGGGGTTGTAGGTCAAGACCCATTAAATGACGAGATATGTCCCTAGGGGTCCTAGGACCCCTAAGGACATATTAGAATTGTTCATATGGGTCAAAGGGGTCATAGGGTGATCTACGACCCCCTTTGACCCATTAAATGACGACATATGTGCCTAGGGGTCCTAGGACCCCTAGGGACATATTATAATGGTTAATATGTGTCTAAGACCCCTAGGGACATATGTCATCATTTCATAGGTCAAAGGGGGTCATAGGTCACCCTATGACCCCCTTTGACCCATGTGAACGATTCTAATATGTCCCTAGGGGTCCTAGGACCCTTAGGGACATATTAGAATGGTTAATATGGATCAAAGGGGGTCATAGGTTGACCTATGACCCCCCACGACCCATTAAATGATGACATATGTCCCTAAGGGTCCTAGGACCCCTAGGGACATATTATAATGGTTAATATGTGTGAAAGGCCCTTTGACCCATGAAATGACGACATATGTCCCTAGGGGTCCTAAGACCCTTAGGGACATATTAGAATGGTTAATATGGGTCAAAGGGGGTCATAGGTTGACCTATGACCCCTCACGACCCATTAAATGATGACATATATCCTTAGGGGTCCTAGGACCCCTAGGGACATATTAGAATGGTTAATATGGGTCAAAGGGGGTCATAAGTTGACCTATGACCCTCTTTGACCCATTAAATGATGACATATCTCTTTAGGGTTCCTAGGACCCCTAGAGACATATTAGAGTGATTAATATGTGTAAAAGGGTGTCATAGGTTGACCTATGACCCCCCACGACCCATTAAATGACGAGATATGTCCCTAGGGGTCCTAGGACCCCTAAAGACATATTAGAAACGTTCATATGGGTCAAAGGGGGTCATAGGTCCCTTTGACCCATTAAATGACAACATATGTCCCTATGGGTCCTAGGACCCCTAGGGACATATTATAATGTTTAATATGTGTGAAAGGGGGCCATAGGGTGACTTATGACCTCGTTTGACCCATTAAATGATAACATGTGTCCCTAGGGGTCCTAGGACCCGTAGGGACATATTAGAATCATTCATATGGGTCAAAGGCCCTATGACCCCCTTTGACTCATGAAATGACGACATATGTCTTTAGGGGTCCTAGGACCCTTATGGATATATTAGAATGATTAATATTGGTCAAAGGTGGTCATAGGTTGACCTATGACCCCCCACGACCCATTAAATTATGACATATGTCCCTAGGGGTGCTAGGACCCCTAGGGACATATTAGAATGATTAATATGGATCAAAGGGTGTCATAGGGTGACCTATGACCCCCTTCGACCCATTAAATGATGACATATGTCCTTAGGGGTCCTAGGACCCCTAAGGACATATTAGAATGGTTAATATGGGTCAAAGGGGGTCATAGGGTAACCTATGACCCCCTTTGACTCATTAAATGACGACATATGTCCCTAGGGGTCCTAGGACCCCTAGGACATATTAGAATGGTTAATATGTGTCAAAGGGGGTCATAGGGTGACCTATGACCCCCTTTGACCCATGAAATGATGACATATGTCCCTAGGGGTCCTAGGACCCCTAGGGACATATTAGAATGGTTAATATGGGTCAAAGGGGGGTCATAGGGTGACCTATGACCCCCTTTGACCCATTAAATGATGGCATATGTCCCTAGGGGTCCTAGGACCCCTAGGGACATATTAGAATGGTTAATATGGATCAAAGAGGGTCATAGGTTGACCTATGACCTCCTTTGACCCATTAAATGATGACATATTTATATACTATTAATACTATTGTAGCATAATAATAATAATATAAATAAACACTAAATATTAATACTATTATATCTATAGTAATAATAATAATACTATTATAACTATAATAATAATATATATTAATACTATTATGGCATAGTATTAATATATATATTAATACTATTGTAGCATAATAATAATAATAATATAAATAAATACTAAATATTAATACTATTATATCTAGTAATAATAAGAATACTATTATAGGTATAATAATAATATTGATACTATATATTAATACTAATAAACCAAAGTCGGTTTCCCTCCAATAATTATTCTAATATTAATACTATTATAGCAAAGGTTGTTTTCCCTCCAAATGTCATTGGAGAAAATCGGATATCCGATTTTGAATCGGATATTTGATTTCAAATCAGATATCCGATCTAAAATCAGATATCCAATTTCTCCTAGCACTAGTTTCAAACATATCCCTGTCCCTGCAGACTCGACAACATCACTTTTTCTGTTTTTTTTCACGGGTTTTGCAAAAAAGTGCGTTTTGGGGCCCAACCAATAAAAAAAATTGAAAATATAACCTTAGGTGTTCGAATTTGTCATCTCAATGGGGAGCAGTAGTTGTCAAAAGGATAAATGCAAAAGGAAGATATCCAATGAAGACATTGCGGCATATAGAGAAAGAGACAAAATGGAACACCGAAGAAAAAGTCAAGGTATGCTAAATATCAGTCAAGTTGACGATGAATTAGTCGAAGGTGAAATCATAGAGTCAGATAATGAATATGTACAGTTGGGGAATGAAAATGATAATGCCGAAATTGAAAATTTAGAGAATGAAAAATTTGAAGATGAAATGCTACCAAGTCATAACCCAAATTGCATAATTGACCATGTCGAACATGACAATGCACAGGAACCTAATGCACAAGAACGTTACATATCTCTTAATTATAAACAACATGAAGGTTCTAAAACGCCAAAATGGATAATTAAAATTGATGAAATGATTATTACTAGTTTGGAAGGGAAAAAATTAGAAAAAACCATTCGGTTATGGGCTTCAAGACTATATCAGATATTTTTCGGCAACAAGACAGTGGTAGAGCAATGTCAGCTTTTCATGTACTTATTAAAGATGCAAAAGATGAGACCAATGCTTTCCAAATTGAAGATTCGTGTCAATAAAAAGTTGGAAAGAAATGCCATTATTGTGAAGAATCTTTTCAGTGCTCTCAATAGCATTGGAAAAAATAACAGGGAGAAGGATAATAGAGCTGCTCGAAGGGTTATTACAACCTCTTTGGTAAGTCATCATTTGAGAAAGGGTAGATATATGAGACAAACTTATATTGATTTGAATCTAAATCGTACTACTTTCAGAAGAGCACTTAGTTGACGAGAGAAAATTGATGACCCTCTTCAAAATGAAACATGAGCATTTGGTGGGAGACTTCCACATTTTGATAAGAAGCTATCCGATGATGTGAAGGAAGAAATTATACAATTTTGGCACTCTAACTCACGAGTATCACCCAATGCTAAAGATGTGTTAAAGTTGAGAATTCGCATAAGAGACCGCACGCCACATCCTAAATGTTGTTTGGAGGTAAGTCAAACTATGTTGTTCAAACAATTTAGAGAGATTCATCCAAGTCTTCATATATCACAAAGGGATTTTGAATCTTTGAAGCCATTTTATTTTGTGCCACTCAAAATTCGAATACATGTTGTTGCAAATATCATGTTGAGTTTTCTATGCACTATGAACTATTACGCTCCATCCGTTCTACTTTGCATACTAAAGAAATGTTGGAGGATTGTGGTGCTAGTGAGCTTCCAAAATCATCAAGAGACTTGCTAGATCAAATTTTATGTCGTAGAGTTGATGGTTGTTTCTTTTATATAAATGCTTGCTTAAATGAGAAGTGTTCAAAATGTGGTGGCTTATCCAAGTTTGACACATGTTTCCATGAGGGGTGTGAACAAGATCTTGGAAAGAAAATAGTGAAAAAAAAAGGTATATGAAACAATGAAATACACATTGAAGAGTGGAGGTGAGAGCTCTAGATGTGAATTGGTTGGAAAAGATATCAGTGTGGCTAGTTTTATTTCAGATTTCAAGGAAAATATTTTTTACAAGTATGCAAGACATAGTCACAGGTCTCAGTGGTTGGATGAGCAATTTAGAATGTGCAAGGAGACTTTTTCCATTGGCACTATTATAGCAGTTGTTGATTTTGCTGAGAACTACACATTGCAACCTCAAAATGAGACACAATCTCAATATTACAACTCTATTCAGATTGCTATTTTTGTTCACATAACATATAGACATGCCCCTAATAGTGTGGAAGATAATCAAAAGATTATTAGAGAGTATCATTTTTATATGAGTGATGATAGATCTCACTCTCATGAGTTTGTGCAACATTGTTTCGAGAATTATTTTGATTTCTTACATGAGCATGCAATTGCTATGGATAGACATATCATTTGGTCAGATAACTGTAAAGGTCAATTCAAGAATGCTCACATGTTTTATTGGTTGTGTAGGATGCATGTAGAGAGAGGGGTGCCTCATATTTGGAGTTTTTTTGAGTCTGACCATGGAAAAGGGGAACATGATGGAGTGGGGGCATGTGTGAAGAGAGCTCTAGTCAAGGAGCAACTGAAGATTTCAGCAATAGAACTTCTTGATGCTCGTAGCATTGTTGATTGGTGTAGTTTAACATTATCACAGGGGGGGACTCTTGATTCAGTGGTACACAGGTTCTTTTGGTTGGTTGAGGAAGGGTCCGTAGCTAATAGATTAGATTGCGCTATAGTGAGAGACTCATAAAAAATGCATTCATTCCAGAGCTCTGATTCTAGTACATGGACCATTTTGACATGACAGCTAGCTTGCTTTTGTCCTAGTTGTTTTTAGTGTGATTGGGATCACTGTGAGTCAAGTGAGTAGGTGGACACATGGGCTCCACATTATCTTACTCCATTTTCTATCATATCCCTTATCAGAAATGATGACATGGAAAGTTCACTTGAGCATAATCATCTATCAGATCTACTTCAGCCAGGACATGTCTTTGCATTGGTTGCACCACAAGGGAATGATGAGAAATCTGATTATTGGTTAGCACATTGTGTAAGAGGTAAACAAAAACTTGCATAACCAATCACAGATGATGATGGATTCACATATCCTACTGGTTCAGTGGTTGTCGCTAGAACATGGTTGTGGACATACATGCTTAGAAAGAATAGAATTCCTACATTCAAAGACTATCAGAAGCACAAAATAATTCTCATATATTCACATCTTATTATAGCAACAAATGTAAAGTTGTTGAAGCATCGAGGAAGACCAAAAGTAAAAAGAACTTTTTACTATTGCTAATGTTGATCATGAAGCCCTGTTGGAGACCCTAAAATAGAGAGAGGACCCTATTGGAACACTTGACTAGGTATATTTACTTCTTATATTATTTTCTCCATAATGATTCAATGAACTGACGATTATCTTGTTTAATAGAATAAGTTACTAATTTTTTTATGATATTGGAATGTAGGTACATCATGAAGAGTTGGGAGGGGGGGGGGGGGTGTGGTATTGGGGAGAATTCCTAAGATTTATGATGTATTATGATGTAAAATGTGAACTTTTTTTGTATATGGTTTTTGTAATAATGAAAAAGACAGGTTAAATTAGTTGCACATTCTAATTTGTATTTTGGTAGGTTCTTTGTAAGGAATTATAAGAGGAAGATATTGAACAAGTTCTTGAAAATCATATTTGCATGTGATACAAGGCTATAAGAACAATTTTAAGAGCATTTATAACTATATGAAAGATAATTGCTTTCAGATATCTTATTACAAATTTGGTTTTTTCCTTATTTGACATAAAGCTGACATTATGATTATTAAAACTATTTTTATCAAATTAATCAAATAAGAAAAATCTAGAAAGTATGGATGAACAATTAGAATACTTGATTTCTTCCATTTTACAACCAATCATGGCATTTGAAAGCGCAAAGAGTCATAATATTGTATAATGTTTTGAAAGGCTTTCATATTGAAAAGTTGTAAAGGACCATGAGATTTGAACTTTAGTAATGTCTAGGTTTGCATAGGGTAAGTGAGTCATTGCATAGGTCCTAATAAGGTCTCATAATAATCTCAAGTCATTTCATAAGTTGAAACATTCAATAAGTCACTTAAAATTTAGCTTATTGCTTTAGAAAATTCAAATCTTGAATGTAATGGCTACATGAGCATTTTGGAAGGAAACTCTATAGTTTAAATTTTATGAAATATAGGGAACACTAGTGCAAAGCACCTAATCATTTTTCTTTTCTTGATGTAATAAGGTCTAGGGATAGATCTAATGATCTCCCTGTGACCATCCACATTTGTAATGGACACAAGACCCTATGGTGCAACTATAAGCCTTGGCCATCAATTGGTCCAATAAGTGATTTTTTTGGTAAATTCCATATTTTTTAGGTAAGTCTAGATTTTTAGAACATTATTAGGGTCCCTAGGAGTTTGTAGATTCTATTTGCAATCAAATTTGCAATAAAACTTGTCTTAGCGCAAAAATTGCAAAAAGTTGCTTAGCAACTTTTGCAATTTTCTTGACAACTTTTCAAAATCTAACTCCTAATGGCTAGAACTATTTGAATCGTCAATTCCATTAGCTCTAGGTGGGTGGGTGAACCCTAGTGACACCCTTTTTCCAACCACGGAGACCCTCTATCGTCCATTGCCACCCCGTACCAAGGAGTCCCCAAGGTTCTCTAAGTGCATTTTAAGGTCGATCTTCTGAGGGTCATAATTCAGAGCTCATGAGAACTATCGATAAAATATCAAATGCTATAGGACGGTGATGTTGAGGCCTAAAATAACCTATCTCATTTTTGAGAGATCACATTATGTTTGGATTCGGCACATTGATCTCGCTCGATGCCAAAACTCGCAGTGTGCCTCAATTCATAGGTGCACCACAACGTAACTTTGAAACTACTAATTGTGGCATCGAATCATCAGTTCCATTACCTCTAGATGGTTGGGTGAACCCTATTCACACCCTTTTTTTGGCCACAGAGACCATCCATCATTTGTGGCCACCCCATACCGAGGAGTCTCTAGGGTGCTCTAAGTGCATTTTGAGGTTAATCTTTCGAGGGTCATAACTCGAAGCTCATGAGGGCTATCGATGAACTATCAAATGCTATAGGATAGTGATACTGAGGCCTAAAATAACCTATCTCATTTTTGAGAGATCACATTCTGTTTGGATTCAGCATAATGATCTCGCTCGATGCCACAACTCACAGTGTTCCTCAATTCATAGGTGCACCACAACATAACTTTGAAACCGCTGATCGTGGCATCAAATCGTCAGCGCCATTAGCTCCGGATGGGTAGGTGAACCCTAGTCACACCCTTGTTCCAGCCACGGAGACCATCCATCATTTGCGGCCACCCCGTATCGAGGAGTCTCCAAGGTGCTCTAAGTGCATTTCGAGGTCGATCTTTCAAGGGTCATAACTCAAAACTCGTGAGGGCTATCAATGAACTGTGAAATGCTACAGGACGATGATACTGAGGCCTACAATAACCTAACTCATTTTTGAGATATCACATTCCGTTTGGATTTGGCACAACGATCTCGCTCGATGTCAAAACTCGCAGTGTGCCTCAGTTCATAGCTGCACCACAGCGTAACTTTGAAACCGCTGATATTGGCATCGAATCGTCAGCGCCATTAGCTTCGAATGGGTAGGTGAACCCTAGTCACACCCTTGTTTTGGCCATGGAGACCATCCATCATTTGCAGCCACCCCGTATCAAGGAATCTCCAAGGTGCTTTAAGTGCATTTCGAGGTCGATCTTTCGAGGGTCATAACTCGAAGCTCGTGAGGTCTATCATGAACTATCAAATGCTATAGGACGGTGATATTGAGGCCTAAAATAACCTATCTCATTTTCTAAAGTTCACATTCCATTTGGATTCGGCATAGCGATCTCGCTCGATGCCAAAACTCGCAGTGTGCCTCAATTCATAGGTGCACCACAACGTAACTTTGAAATCGCTAATCTTGGCATCGAATCATCAATTCCATTAGCTCCGGATGGGTGGGTGAACCCTAGTCACACCCTTGTTCTGGCCACGAAGACCATCCATCATTTGCGGCCACCCCATACTGAGGAGTCTCCAAGGTGCTCTAAGTGCATTTCGAGGTCGACCTTTCGAGGGTCATAACTCGAAGCTCGTGAGGGCTATTGATGAGCTGTCAAATGCTATAGGATGGTGATACTAAGGCCTAAAATAACCTATCTCATTTTTGAGAGATTACATTCCGTTTGGATTCGGCACAACGATCTCGCTCGATGCCAAAACTCACAGTGTGCCTCAGTTCATAGGTGCACCACAACGTAATTTTGAAACCACTAATCTTGGCATTGAATTGTCAATACCATTAGCTCCAGATGGGTGGGTGATCCCTAGTCACACCCTTGTTCTGGCCATGGAGACCATCCATCATTTGCGGCCACCCTATACCGAGGAGTCTCCAAGGTGCTCTAAGTGCATTTCGAGGTCGATCTTTCGAGGGTCATAACTCGAACCTCGTGAGGGTTATTGATGAATTGTTGAATGCTATAGGACGGTGATGCTAAGACCTAAAATAATCTAGTCATTTTTGAGAGATCACATTCCTTTTGGATTCGGCACAGCGATCTTGCTCAATGCCAAAACTCGTAGTGTGCCTTAGTTCATAGGTGCACCACAACATAACTTTGAAACCGTTGATCTTGGCATTGAATTGTTAGTTACATTAGCTCCGGGTGGGTGGGTGAACCTTAGTGACACCCTTGTTCTGGCCATAGAGACCATCCATCGTCCACGGCCACCCCATACTGAGTAGTCTCCAAGGTGCTCTAAGTGCATTTTGAGGTCGATATTTTGAGGGTCATAACTCAGAGCTCGTGAGGGCTATCAATGAACCGTTAGAGGAGACAAGTTTGTAAGAAGTAGTGGCTTAGTGTTTTTGCTAAAATAAGTTAGTGGGAAGGCTTTATTAGAGGGTCTTGGCAAAACTAGTGGTGTGTCTACCCACTCTCTAATTTTAAAGACAGTTAGGTTTTGGAGGGAGATTATGGGAGCTCTACTACAACTATCCTTACCCTAGCTTGGACCAAGGTTGGTATCTCAAACTTGCTTCTTTTCCATTTCTTTCTTTTAGCATGGTTAAGCAAATATGCAAGTGTGGAGTTTATCAATGGAGTATGCATTGCATTGCATTGTGGAGTAACATTCATGTGAGTGCTTGAATGGTGTTCATTCCATGTAGATTAGTGTGACACCATTGTGCATCTTGTTGTATTGTGTGGAGTATTGTGAGTATGAGGTTTGGATTTCCTCTATTTCCTTGTTGTATTATGGGTGTGTATATTGTGTTGTGAAAATGTGATGTGCTCTTGAAAATTTCTTGTTTTATTTCTACTTGATTTTGTTTTCTTGTTTTGTGCTTGAGTGTTGTTATGGGCGTGGGAATTACACTCACCCTTGTGGGAAGGGAAGAGAAGTACGGGGTGAAGGGCTTAAGTTGGGTTCGAAAAATGTGTTGAGAACCTTGGAGTATGGGCTCCATTGTATGCCATAACCATTCATATCTTGCTAGGGGTTATTAGGAAAGTATGGTGTAGAAAGGAATTTTGAGGAGTTACAGCTGATGGTAGTGGGTTTGGAGGAGGAAATGTGGAGGCCCCGAGAGGGCATTAAATTTTTGATTTATGATAGCCCCGGGAGGGCATGCAATTTGCTGAATTATGATAGCCCTGAGAGGGCATGAAAATTGTTTATTGCAGATATGGTTTGGTATGGAAAGTGTCCATTTTAGAACACACCTTCACCCTATGTTTATGGTTCCATCTATGAAGCCATTGTGAAATAGCCTTGGGAGGAAATTGTTCAAGTTTGAAATGTAATGTTTATGCATTGAAAGATTGTATGTGTATCCCAGTTTGAGCCTTGTTCCCTAGCGTGGGGGTTGTCTCTTTGAGGCCTATGGTTGGGTGGAAAGCATCCATGGTCCTTGTTATTTTGTTGTGTTGCATATGCAGATTTGTGTCCAAGGGAGCAATGGAAATGGCTTGCAATGATCATCTTGCAGATTGATGTTGGATGAGAAAAATTGACATTGTGCCCTCATTTGTGAAGGAGAATTCACCAGCTTGTTCATGTTCTCAATGATCATGTTGGACAATGTTCATGCTACTCATTGTCCATATCTTTCAATGTTCATGTTCCGTATGATTTTGAAAAGTCCCTTATGTTGTCCCATTGTGATGGAAGGAGATTGTATCATTGTTACCTAATGTACAAGTAGAGGAAATAATTGATAAGGTTGTATATTCATCTTTCATTTGGAGTTTATATTGTTATGAAAGAATTGGTATGAGTCGCAAATTTACTTTGACATCATTGTTATCATTTGAAAATGTGAAAGAAATTTTTCTCCTTGTGGTATTGTAAATGACTAGTTGATAATAACAATCCATAGATGTTATGTTATACCATTGATTGTATAAATTTAAAACTTAGTAGATTGCTTACAATTTTGTTGTGCACTCAATAATTTGGAAGGAAAAATTTATGTTCATATCACATGCATGGATAACATTGATTTTAATTACCAAGCTTAATGCAATTCTAAGCAAGGAAATCATCAAATTAATTTCATGATATAACAAAATGAAGTTTGTTGTAAGAGAAGACATAATAAAATCTATGAGATACATTGATGTAGGCATGCATTTTCCTCTCTGGAAAATGTATGGTAAAGGCAAATAAATCCCTTCCTTAATACAGAGCAATAAAATATTAAAGAATATTCCCAGATTCTAGAGTGCTATCCAATAAAAATAAAAATAATAATAGCATATAGAGACTAATGAGTGTCCTAGACTAATATATTTTCTAAGTGACAGAATGGTACACATTACAATCTTGTGACCTCTAAGTCACATCCAATACTCAAATAATAAATTAGTAATTAAATAAATAAAGGCATATTAGTGTGCATGTTAGAGAATAAGACAAATTTAAATATTTAACTTAAAAATAAAATAAAAGACAAGATTGATCTTGACCGCCCTTCTAGAGTAGCCCCCAACATTTCCTAAGCCATCATAATGCAAAAAGTTTTCTCCACTCCCCAAGGCATATTGTTAAATTTGACATTCATTCTAACATGTCATATCAAAACTTTTATCCTTGAGCTTGCCTCCTTGAAAAGGGGTTTCATCCCCATTAACATACTTGGGTGCATAGGAGAAAGGGTTTATGTCACATCCTTGTCTTATGCACTAGTCATCCCCTCCTTGTAGTAGTGGTCACATGTTCCCAAGCATAGGTAGTCGACTTGAAATTAAGGGGGAGTGGGATAGTAATCCCAAGGGATTTGTACTTAGGAGAATGTCAAGTTGACATTTAATATGACTTGTTCACATTAGGATTGTTGGTTGGAGGGATGGGAAAAAGATGTCCTAAGGCTTGGATTAGTCAAAATTCTGACATGACCCATGTGGGACCTTGTGGGGACCATGTGTAGGAAGAAATGTGGCCTTGGTAAGAGTTAGGGAATGATGAGGATTTAAGATAGATAGGAGATTCACCCTTTAGACTTGTTTTTATTTTTATTAGATAATTATTTAATCATTTCAAGTCTTGAGTAGAGGATAATGACACTTAGTGTATTTGAGCTTAGTTTAAGGGTAATGTTTATATCAAGGGGCTCATTTAGAAACATGTAACAATTAAACCATATGTTAATGGAAAAGCTCAATATAGGAAAATAAATTAAATGAAATAAATAAGTTTACAAGAATGCATATATAATTGAACATGATGTTAAGTACGGAGGGTTTAATTAAATTAGTGTTAAGACTGTAAATTAGGATAGTTGGATGTAGATATAATAGGGGTAATATGAAGTAAGTTGTCGGGATGATGGGATTGGAGAATCAAGGATAAGGATGGATGGTGGATTAAAATAATAACTCAATCTAGTTTTATCTAGTCAATAAAGCACATTGATAGATAAGAGTTACTAGATAGAATTGAATGCATGACAAACCTGTGTAGATGTTGGATTTAATGTCAAGTGAATTTTATATTTGGCTTGAGGGAATGTTAGTTAGATAATGAATGTTGTGGATTCGATTGAAGATATTAGTAGAATATCAAGGTCGATAGAATATATATACCAATTTGAAAATGTAGTGTAGGAATAATGCATTAGTTAGCTAGTATGTAATAAGGGTCAATAGGCATGTCATTAGAGGTAGCTCGTTAGCTCATGTACCCTATGTATATAATTAATGATAATATGATTCATGTACACCACATTTTACTATGTTAGTTGCATGAAATGATGAATACATATATGTCAGAACGACAAGGTATGTTATATACAGACCTTATTTATACGCTTGCAGCTAATCCTTGCATAAACAATGCATCTAACAAATTTAAATTGACACACTCAATATGATGATGTAGTAGGATGTGTTTAAATATTGATCGTGAATTATTATTGAGTTAAGTACTTTGAATTGGCCCTTAGACTTACTAAGAGTTTCTCATTTTATGTGCTTACTAATTCGTATTATGAAACTACTTTGAATCTTAACATGCTTTGATAATAATAATATTGATAGTGAGAAAGTAAGCTTATGGTGAATAATTAGATGTAATAATGTAAAAAGTAAATGTAATAGTATAGTAATTATAGTAATTAAAATAGTAAATGTAAAAGCATGGCAATGTAGCTAGATTAGTTAGTAGTTGATGAGCTAGATAGTTAGTAATTGTCTTTTTTTAGAGTGAGTTTAATTTATGTATTGAAATAGTAATTTTTGTGTTTAGAAAACTGTAGTGAGTGCTAGTTTGGTGAGGAAGCAATGTTGATAGAATGCATAAGGATGACTAAATAGAGTAAAGAGGGAGAAAATGACTCAGTATTGGTCCAATCTTCGAGAGGACCTATAACCAATAAGATATGGATGGAAGCACATGATACACGTTTGGCACATAAAACAAATTGTTTATTCCATAAGTTGTGTATAGTATGTGTTGAATGATGGATAATATCAATACAAGTGGCCCCTTCTCCATCAAGTAGACTTTGAAGCTACCTTTGGGGCATATCTTTTCTAATTTCCAATGGTTAGATCCGATATAGTGTGGTAGATAAGTGTTCATTTTCTTATTTGACTAGGGGTGCTCATGTGATGAGTACTAAATCTAAATTCTCTACATACGTGTGTTTACTCGATTAATATATACTACACTTCCACACCATATAGTAATTGTCACATTAATATATATTGTAATGATTAATGAATGTGTGTACATTGGTAATGAGGATAATAAGTAAATTTGATCCACTTCCCTTACATGCTAGAATCACGACCTAGTCCATATGATACAACCGAAAGACCCTAATAGAATATTAGTATTAAAGGCTTGTTAGGATATGAATTACCTCACTAATTTATGAGTGTTGTATCTTGAACTTGCTCTTTTGACTTGTGATGCTAACTTGAACTAGACTGTCATCCAATCTATTTGAAAACCACCTGTGATTAAAATATTACAACCGGATGACACTATCCACATGAGTCTTGAACTCCTATTCAATGATAACCTTGTTTTACAATATGTAATTTCTTATGTGACTTCATAAGCTACAAAAAAAAAAAATGTTGTGTTTTTACTAGTAAAATTTAGGGCATGACACATGATCCACGATAAATTGAACAATACTAGATACTAAATTAATATGTATATCACTGTGCACATAAATGTCAAAAATATATATCAAAATACATGTATCCATAGACAAAATTTTACACAAATATATATCAAAGATCATGTATCCACAGACAAAGTACTCAAATATATATCAAAATACATAGATCCATATACAATATGTGGCTGATCATGCCATCAGAATGTGTATAATATCAATGTTTCTGTATACAATGTGGCATATGCCATCTCAAAATTTCTCATGATGCATCCTACGACAACTATACTATCCTAGGGTGTTGGTGGATGATCAAAATGCAGCCTCTTTGCTACACTAGGTGGATCGGATGCCTCCTACATAAACAAAAAAGGAAAACCCAAAGTTAGACTACTAAATTTATATGATTCTACGTATCTAACATTGAATTAATCAAATGCATAATGATCTTTTTTGTAATGGAGATTAATACTATTAAAATTTTATAGTAAATACCTCTCTCGTCAACCTCCTGTGCTGGTTAGGAGTCCTCTCGTATGCCCTTGGCAATGTTGGTACCTCTCTAATTGTGGGTTGTATATGTTCAAATACCTTTGTTAGATGAATCTACAATTTAAACTATAACATTATAATTCATAGCATGCTAAATTTATAACATATTTAATCATGAATTCAAACTACAACTTACTGCTGTAGGCTCCTCCTCAAAAGTGAGTAGCCGCATCATCAAATCTACTTAACTCTCCCATCGGACCTCATGTGCACTAGGAGTCTCCTATGAGATACAAAATAGTAGTTGTTAATATCACGAAGATCAGTTTTGAATTTATTTAAGAAGATAAGGATGATAAAAAATAAATGATACTTATACATACAATGGGGCTCTCAATGCGAATGGAAATCCCTGATGGTCTACGATGCAAAATTTGTATAGGCTCATCACTAGTAGCGACACCCTATATACAATAAAGAATGTAATTAAACGGGATTACCACAAACTTTTTACAATAATGCATCGATATTTAATCAAATAGAAAGCGCCTAATTACCTTTCCTTTTTTAATGCGTGCTGGCTCACCCTCTGCACTTTATCCCTCCGAGACAGGTGCTACCTGCAAGATAAAAGAAAGATTAGCAACCATATATGCTACAATATCAAATAGAAAAAAAAATGCAAACACAACATAATGTACTATAGATGTCTCAAGGCCAAATGAAATGGCCAAGAGCATGGCATCATCAATCTGTCTGAGCTCCTCCTCGCTCATCAACTAAACATGAATGAAGATCACATACATATAAAAGTCAATATGGCTTAAAAATTAAAATTACTCTATTATAAAAATTAACTTTAAATCACATATGTCATAACAAAAAAAAATATACACGTACCAACACCGAAGGAGTCCATGCCTCTACATTCCCCTTCTCTCTCGCATCAGGGTTTGTAGCCTTTGTGTGTGTGTTTGGTGTATCCTCGTCTAATACAAAATGATACTCAGGAAGATCACCTATGGAACCCAAGAAAATATTCTTGCATGTAATGCAAGTGTGAGGCACACAAACATGTGATGAGCTAGTTGATGATGAACTGGCACCAACATCATCAACACAAGGAGGCAGGATTGACCTAGCCCGAGATATTATTAGGCTACTTAGCCTATGAATGGCTCTGATAGTCTGAGAGCTAGCCTCTATCATAATATTTGGATGTTGCACTCGAGGAGGGGAGATATCAGTGCGGGGGGACAAAAGTGCTAGCTTTCTTCCACTGGGAAGAGGGTCTATCCTGAGGAGCTCCTAGTCCTAAGCCCATGTTGGGCTTCATGCTCCAATAGTTCACTTTAAGTTTCAACACAAATTCAGCATATAATTTTCTAAGGAAATAAAATGGTATGTCTAAATTGCCATGTGGAGGGATATCAAAGACCATCCACCAATGATCCCAAAAGTTTGCACGTATGGCGTCATTTGTGCACCATTTAATCGATAGTTTGGGATTTTTTTGGGTCAACTGGTAAACCCATTTTCGGGTTTGCAAAAAGGCTGGCCAAATTTTCTTTGCTTATGTTGAGGGCCGCAACCTCATCATAATCCAAACCATCATCAAACATCTCATGCATTTGATTACGCCAATGAAGAGCAACATTTTGTTGGTTTGTAAGGGTTTCAATGTTATCCACTATGGTGTTTAACGTGGATAACATAGGGGCCAATGCGGGTACATTATTATATGTTCTATGCAAACCTCTCAACTTTTTGAGATTTTCATTTATCAAATCCTCAATTCGAGGAGGGTTTTGAGGGGGTAGAGGATCATTTGGTGGACGATTTTGTGGGGATACTAGATCATTTGGTGGGGGGTTACGAGGAATATTATTCCCTGCCTTAGTGTCATCATTCTGATCAACCATTCCTATTGAATTGCAAAACGTAATATATATTTAAAAAAATCTTAATTTTAACCTTTTTTGCAAAAAAACCCTTGATTCAACTAAAACAAACAAAATCATGCTAAAATCTATCGAATTTAGATTAAAAATTAGTTAAAAAAACAAAAAAAACATACCTTAATATCCGATATCCGATATTCGATCGCGCGCTAATACTGGCCCCCAAAATGTGAGAAATAAGGGCCCGCAAGTCTATTTTTTTTTAATGTAATCCGATATTGAATCAGATATCCGATTGCCTACATATCTTATATTTTATATATAAGATATATAACATATAACATATAGCTTTGAAATATTATATTCACTTATATTTTATATATTTTTATATTATATTATATATATTATATTACATTAATATATATTATATTATATTATTATATTATTATAATATAATATTATTATTATATTTTATTATTATAATGTATTATATTATATTATATTATATATATATTATATTACATTACTATATATTATAATATTAAATATTATATTATATTATTATAATATAATACATTATAATATAATATTATTATTATAGTATAATATTATACGATTATAATATAATAATAATAATAATATTATATTATAGTATTATTATTATTAATATTATATTATATATTTAATAAAAATATTATATTATAATATTATAATAATATTATATTATAATGTATTATACTATTATAATATAATGTTTTTATATTATTATAATAATAATTTCATATAATTATTAGATATCCAATATTAAATCGGATATCCAATAGGGCTCAACCTTTCCTTCCAGGCTTGGTACTTGGATAGGTGGAAAAAAGTCAGAGTGGATTTTGAAGCGCTTTTAAATGTGTTCAAACTCCCTTTTTTTCACATCGCCACTTTTTGGCACACCATGATCCTGCACATATCCTCTTCCTATAAAATAAACACCAAAACAAAACGAATAGAATGAGGATAGTTCACTTTGACCACGTATAACATTTTTGCATCGACTTTGCAATTCATATTTTAGAATCTATAATCTAGACTGTGAATTGGTGAAAAAGAGAATGGCCATGATGTATCATTTAGTATAGTGAGCTTGAAAAGAAACAAAAAGTCATGCTAGATCATAAATATAATTTCGGAGATACTTGCAATCAAGTCTACAAGCTTTTCAATTTAAGATACAAATTAAGACTTTTTCATATGAGTGTGGTCAGGTTTCTAATGGATCAGACAAGATAATGAGCTAGAAAAGAGAAAAGTTATGATGATAGATAAAGCAATGATTTCTAATTCTGAGTTTACAAAAACACACAATCAACTAAAAAAATGAAAATTCAGAGCAAATAAAGATTCTATTTATAAGTAGTTTACTTAGTGTACACTATTTTTCTCAGAATTTAATGAATTTCAAAGATTTTGATGACTTCATAAATCTCTTTTGCATCAATATTTATAAGTTATTAACAAGACATTATGGAAATGGTGCATACTCCATTATCTATCATGATCAAGATAGGAAGTTAGAGAACATGAAAGTTGTGATAGTAGATCATAGAACATGATCTAAAATATTGATAAGAAAAAATGATAAAAATAACTGAATTTGAAAACAAATTAGACAGTCTTACTTTCTTGGTCTATAATAAAGATTTTCATAGAGTTCAAACACCCATCAATATAATGAATTAAAATAATAATAATCCTGACGATGGATTGTAAGAAGATGGATCATACTCTATAATGCATTATTGAGACAATGATCTAGAAAAAACAAGGTGATACTGGATCATAGAAAAGATTGACACGATAAAATATATGCAAACAATTTTAAGAGCATTCAAATTCAAAATAAATTCGGTAGTCATACTCTATAGATCTACATTAAAGACCTTAAATATTTGAATTATTATCTATATTGAAGATACTGAGCTAGATAAGAAAATTTTGATACATAGATCACAGAATTTTGACAGCATACTATGTGATGCATCAAAATAATAAATCACAAAGAAAGAAAGCTATACTGATAGATTGCAAGAACGAAATCTAGAAACCTCCCAAAAAGAAATCAATAATGTACAACTTCATTCATCCAAAATTTGAATCAAATCACTATTCTGTAGAGGTGCAAATTGACTAGTTGTGAAATAGAGAAACTATTCTACTAGCTTTGCCAAACTAGTTTTTTCAACTTATTTTCAAGTTCTTCCAAAAAAATCTCCAAACATATTAGGGTTTTAGATACCCTTTAAAAATTTATACAACATATATCAAAATTAACAACATTCATTTTGAACCAATACCTCAGACCAAACCCTGCTATCCCTTTCAAGAGTTCCAATTAGGTTACTTTTACAAAGAAACTGTCCTTTCATCTTGCAACCAAGTCCTTAAATTTTTCACAATGTCTCAATTTATTGTCAAACCACATATTCTTGCACTGGTTTACTTAGCCATACTCATTTTATGCATTAACTCCCAAACCTTCACTATTAAGCCTCAAACTAGGGCATCATCAAACTAAGCCTCCACTTACCTTCAAACCCACCTAAAGGACCCCTCACCATGTCCTTAACATAAAAAAAATCTATCATAAAAAAATACCTCTGTGTGGACAACTTGACCAATCCAATAGTTGCTCACACATTCCATTTACCTTTCTTGAATATTTTCTCTTCTCCCTTGGTGATCATCACCCAACCCCTATTCTTTCTACACCATGTGAGTATGGTTATATTAAATTGATTGTAGGCCTATTCTTCAATGGATAGTGGTGACATATAGTGGGATGACCATTATTCCATTCAAAACTAAAAAATGAAGTTGCCCTTCCTATGGTTCCTTAAATCAATCAACACATTACATTGAAAAGGATTGAAAAATGAACTTAAATCAATGCAAAGGTATGTAATAACATTGTTTAATTGCAAACAATAGAATCCTTGAGACTTTAGAAATAGTTAAACAATACACCATGAATAATCAATTAAAATATTCATTTTATTCAAAATTGGGATATAATCTATTAAGGGCAATCTTGAAGTCATTAAGTGGTTGCTTCCTCCCAATCCTCTACTATTCATTTTCTGTAGTTTATGAGATCTTGTAGATTTTAAAATTGACTATAAGTACCCATCACATTAACAAATGATTAAAACTTCAATTAGGCCAACTAGACGTTGATATTCAAATTCAAACTTGACAATTTCTCTCCAAACACAAACTTAATTTGATGACTTCCAAAGCATCAAAAAGCCTTGTTATTTACTAGTTTGACTAAAGGCACCCTATCAAGGACTCATAGACCCAAACAAACACACATTTTTATCATTTGGTCAAAATTGACCATTATTACATATTTTAGGACATTAGGTCCTATAACTCAATTATAAAACTAATTACATCTTTAGGCCATTTAAGGCCTATTTACATCATTTTAGATCCCTTGGACCTTGGAACACACATTCCTTGCCATTTTTCCTTCTTAGGTCTCTAAGGATCATTAGGTTCTTCTATACCATCCAGGAATATGGCTCATTCTATGACTTCTATTGCTAATGACGATTTAAGCAAGTGTGACAAAACTAATCAACATGTTAACTAATAAAATCACAATCTTTGTTGTAAGTGACCCATAAAAATGACCTTTCATCTACAACTAACAAGCATGTTACTAGCAACCAATGAGAGAAATACACTTATTCCACGTTAGGGACTAATAAGGAAATTGTGCTTGATTTTTTGGCATCTTGGAAGTCTATAATAGAAAACATAATCATTTCTTTAATCAAAGTGACCTAAGGTTTGTTGAGAAAAATGTGTCTTAACCTTGTGACTTTTCTAGATAATTCTAAAAATGTATTGTCACATATTGGTCACTAATTGAGATTTAAGGGTAGCTTTTTGAAGAACTATAAAAAAATAGTGATTTATTGCACAGAATCTTGGGTTAAAGTTGGTAACAACATCTATGGACTTCTACTGTATTTCAGCTACCAAGAATAGCTCACACTTAGAAGCCACAACCAGGTTATGAAAAATACTACACGATAGAAACATTCCCTATACCTAGTATCTCTATGCTCAAAAGATGAAGCCCAAAATGCCATTGAAAACATACGAGGTACCTAAGTGCCATATTGAATCATTCACATTATTAGTTTGGCTTTAACATTCCATGGTCAATGTTGAATCTGTTGTTCCTTTTATGAGACAAAGTACCCATCAACGTCTTTCTAACTCTGAAATTTATAAATATTGAAAAACATAGTTAACATGTGTATATCCATATCTTCTCATGAAAGAAGGCGCAGTGAATGAAACGACCTGGTTTTCTTTGAAACAATCTTGGTTGGTTTTTGATACAAACTTATAGATTGCATTGTTTAATATGGTTTAGAGCCATTCTCTAAATGATTATCTTCAATATAATTTTGAAAAAGTACATTTTTACTTGACAAAACCAAAATTTTATTCCAAGGCACTATTGAGATCTCTCCTTCTACAGTGAGGGGTCTGTAACAACTTGTGGTCGAAATTCTGGCTTAAGGTAATTCGTGAGTAGCTCTGCATGCATTCGTAACAAGCTGTCATTCGAAATCCCCATTTATCCTTCACTTGTCTGCATAGGTTAAGATCCATGTCCAAAATAAGCAATCCATCTTCATAGCGAGAATTACATGGAGCACAGGAAGCATCTGGTACTGAAAACACATCTAACATTTTTCCATTCAAGCACTCTTACAACTTATGAGAGACGATATCAAAATAGGAAAATTTGAATGAATTATTTCATTGATCTAACCTGTTGGACTCCAAGACAAGAGAGAATTAAAAGTAACTGTAACAAGCCAACCACCAAACCAAGCAATAAAAGACACCAAGTTGCTAGTGTTGCCCTTCAAATTTATAGGAAATATCTGCATCAAACCAAACACAGATAAATCTACAGATTATGAAATTCATATAAATTGATTATCAATATAAATAAACCATTGATTATTGATATAGTTGCTTTTAATATTTGGAAGGTTGGGTTCAATTTTGAATAATGTGACCTAAAGACTAAAGTTCAATTACCAAAATTTCATTGCAGAATTGCCTTTTTAGTCTATATTAGTGGTGTAAAAATTTTGGAGAACACTTGCAAGCTCCAAAACTAATTGGTTTATCTATTTCATAGTTAATGATTTTTTTAAAATTAATGTGGCCTAGGGATTAAGATATAACCCATGTTTCAAAGCTCAACTATTGATAGAGAGATTCTATAGTGGCAGGGTACATGCATCTATAGCCAAGGGCAAGCATTCATAATGATCCGAGGATTACACCAGGGTGTTGAGAACAATTGAAGTGGGATATAAACATTAAATGCCTTAGAGAATGAAGAGTCTGAATGAAGGAATGATTTAGAAGAAAAGCTCTCTAGATATTTTCAAGGTGGGTGAGGATGAGGGTGTATAAAGGAACTAATCCGTAAGACATTGGGTCTTCTCATTAAAGAAAAGTGTCTTGATAATGATCATTAGGTCCATTCTTCTCAAGAATAATGTCTAGTCTCGGGTGATCAAAAGATTTGGGTACTAAACTCAGAAGAAATGATAAGGTAGGAAGTTTTGATTCATTAGTGTTTATTGATAGATTGACTTCATCTCTGCATTTTCTTTTTAACCTAGTCAATTCACTTTTCTAATGAGAACTAACCTTAGACATTATAACCCATGGAATTCTACTAACCCCTAATGAAAATGTTGCAATGTAGGCCTATACAACATAAATACAAGAAGATGTTATAAAAAATAATTTTTATCAGAAATGGATATTGAATTATTGAGATCTGAATAAAATATTGCCTGGTTAATGATGTAATACTCACTAATAGACCAATCAGAGTTAGCCTACTCCTAATCAATTGTAAAATAGATTGTGTAGAATGTTACTGTAGAACAAGGTTGACCGAAATAATTCAAAATAAACATCATAATTTTGATGTTCTATCTAATTGTCAATTTTTGTAATTTATGTACTTGGTAATTATGTTGAAAAATTGGCTGCCAACTTGTGGACTAAAGTAACATTAGAACTCAATTATCAAATAGAAAATATATGCTTGTCAATAATGGTTCCATTTTTAAACACATTGACACAACAATGGCCTTCCCTTTATAGTCTTAGATGATTTAACAAGAGAAATGGCTACTTTCTTTTGCATGAGCATTAGGTAAATGAAATTAAATCCTATTAAATTGAGTTAGTGGACATAAAGTGTTATAATGACAAGAAAGTGTAATTATTAGTATGTAGAATTACAACCCAACAATAAGGCAAGTGATACTCATTCCTCCTGCAAAAATCTGAACAAAGTTTTCTTTATTATTGTTCAAATTAATACACAATAAATGTCCTTATAATAGTCTGTATTCAAGACCTAACTCATACCATTAGAAGTGGTCTCCTACCAGATTTGTCCATCAACAATACACTTACTACTGTCTTTGGCACCTGCCAAGCACCACTTTCTAATTAATAAATAAGAAAAATGTGTTTGATCATTGAGAGGAACTAAATAAGATATTCTTATTTGGAATTGACCATTGTTGGCACCTGAACTATAGCAATTGCAACTAATGCTATCTGACCCAAAGAATAGCCTACAAAGAAGTCCAAAAGTCTTTTGACCTCTTATGAATTCCTTTTGCCTATAGTTTTGACTTGATATTACTTTTTATAATCTTGTTGTTTCTTTATTGTACGGGTTTGAACCCTATCCCACTTTATCTAATCAGAACAATTATATTACATCTAAAATAGAAAAGAACACATTTATATCGGCAGAAATGAAAGAGAAACATCTAATATCCTAACATAGCTTCTCGCTAGTAGCCTCAAAGATTGCACTAGTGTAAACACCATTGATTCCACCAATTTGTTCACATACCGCTAGGCCAACACCAACTTGATATAGAAAATACAATTGTTAAGTTGTAAAGGATGACTGGATAAATAATTAAGATTCAAAAAACAAAATTTAATCAAGTACAGTACATATTATGAAGTTTTAAATGATGAATGGATTATTGGAAGGAACTGTGGATGAGTAGATAAATTATGGAGAACCAGCAAATCGTTGAGTATATTTCTTACAATGATAACAGGAGCATAGTTTTTGTGAAACAAATCAAGTATTTTGGTCTTGGGTAGATTTTCCAACTCCTTTATATATTCCTGTATAATATATTCAATAGTTTGATAACCTAATATCAACAACAATCAACTTTTTTTAACGTCTTCGTCGAAACTTATTAGCTCCAAAGTTTTACTCAAATTTTAGCTTAAATTGAAATTGGAAGTTGACCTAGTTGATACCAATGAATGAAATTTTTTTTTTTCTAGAACAGACAAAGATACACACCAGGATTTTAGTTGCTTCATATGACACATCACATTGGCTTCCCCTAAGAGCTTGTAATGCTTCTTTAAAATCTTTATCACCACCAGCCTTTGCCTAGAATGCATTGACAACAAATGTATTAGAAAGAGCACCACATTTCGAACATGTAGGGTTTTTTAAATCAGATATTGTACAATTCTTAGATGGTCATTTTAAAACATCTCACATTAATATGACAATTGAGCGTGGAAAATAAAACAATTTTGACTATTTAATACTTTTAGTTTAGAAAATAAGTCATAAATTATGTTCTTATAGTAAAAGAATACTTTGACTTAAGAAAAAAACTACACAATATTAAAACATGACATCGTGCTTTAAAAACTAAAAAGATACCTGTAGCGAAGAACTTCATTTGGACTTGCTAATTGGTTATTTCTATTAACTATAAGCTTATCTTTAAAGTTTGAGCTTCACTTGGTTTCGAGAATAGTTTAATATTCTCTACTAAACAAGGCCTACCACGTAAAGGTGGATGCTCATTTCCCCCCCCCCCAGCATCACTCTAAATTCCCCATTAACATTTAATAACATTCATTCATTCATCCATTTTTGAAATATAACATTCAATCATTATAATCACATGATAACATTCATTAACACATAATATTCATTAACACACAACATTCATGAATAATTCATTAACACGCAACATTCAAGAGTAAGTCATTCTTGAATAATTCATTAACACCCAACATTCATGAATAAGTCATTAACACATTGAATTCATTAACACACAACAATCATTTCTTTTTGGCTTTCTTGTTGTTTTTTTTTCATGAAATTTCTAAGAGGAATATCAATGTCCTCGTCATCCCCCTCCTCTACTGGTTCTAATGCACGTCTCCTCCTCATCCATTTAGGAACATCATGAGGCCACTGCACCAAAGGGGGGTCCACTGCAATAACAAGTACTTCATGAGGTAAATTCACACCATTTTATATTAGTGAATTACGAGCTTTTATTTAAGTAAAATAACTATAAACCAAAAAATTAATTTAAAAGAACAAAACATAGATTTTCTTTACCTGAATGTGTGACATGAGCTACCTGATGATCAGTCTGAACATCCTCTGGCACTCATTTATCAGCATGACATGATTCTATATCCTCTAAAATCTACACAAAAAGGTTACACTAAGTTCAATTAAAGATGTTAAATTGTATTAATAATTACATAATTAGTTTTAAATAGCAAATGAGCACCTCCATGGATAGTACAAGGCACATCAGGGGCTTCATGATATGGCGTATGATTTGTGTCACGATTAACAGGCTGCATTGCAATGTCATGCACATTATTATCAAATAGATTGTTGTTCAAGTATTCAATTTCTAATATTTTTTTGGCATATTTACTTGTGCACATGATGCAAGAGACTATTCGGTTGGGGCAATGGAAGCTTGTTGTAGGCATTCAGGCATGGCTGCATAGCCTTGCTTGAAGGAAATTCTTTTGTGTTCTTTTGTGGCCTCCAAATTAAAATCAGTGCCCTGCATTTTTTTATTAATTAACAAAATTATTTGCATTTTATAAATACTTTTTCTCTACAATTCATTACTACTACTTACAACTCATGCTTTGATTTTAGAATATTCCCTAGAGCCAAGTTTGTGCTGCCCAACCTTTTCCAGCTTGGCCTTTGTTGCCTTTGATGTGTCCTGCAACCTATGAAAAGTTTGAAATATGTTAGATGATATAGATATAAAGGTCAGTACTAATTAGTGCATTATTACATTAATGTACTAGTAGTTAATACTATTGCATACCTTCTCGCACTAGCTAGTGTAGTTTCTCTTCAATCATCCATCCCTTTCTCCTTTGCATCCAAAATGAACTCATTCCATTCCTCATTGTAATAAAGGGAGGATGCTCGTACTTCGAGTTTAGGACGAGACTCTTCTATATGAGTCCCTCACAACCTTAATATGTTTGCAAGCTTTTTGTAACATTTTCTTATGATCAAAAATATTATTACCAAACTCATGCTCTAAATCTTTGATGAGCTGGTCTTTAAATTTTTTATCTTGAAAGTTCCACCTTTTAAGAAAAAAGACAAAATTGTTAGATATAGCTATTTAAAAAAAAAGACCCGAATGAAAGGAAAAATGTTGCACCAATTAATGATATGAAAAAAAAAAAGTGGGATAAAATTAGTTCACTTGTGATGTTCCACCTTGTATGTATGGTGGGCCTGAATATTTGCAATGTGAGGTCATAAAGATTCTTATAGAATATATCGTTTCCTACAAAAAATGTAATGGGATAATCAATCCAAAGCTTCTTATGAATAGGTAAATGCATATTACAATATAAAAAATAATTATTTAAAGTACCTAGAATTTTAGGACATTTTAAAGGCATTGATTCATCATTGTCAATCAACAACGACGTCTGCATAGCTCCCGTGCTAGAAACACGGGTAGCTCTAGAAAATGATGGTGAATTATCACCAATAATTGCATTATGATCTGTCTCTGGCATAGCAGACAGTGCATCTCCTACCACACAAAAAAAAATCCACTATGTGATGCACCCAAGATAAAAGTACAAATTATCAACTCATAATTAACACAAAACCAAATATAGAAAAACAAGGATTTACCAACTGGATATCTCCTTGTTGCCGACGTTGCAGTCAACAATCTCGTATGGATGTCCATTGACCTCCTAGGAGTCTCTTGCACTTGATGACTTGAACAATACATTGTTAGCAAAGACATTCTGAAATAATAAAAGAGTTAAGAAGTTTTTGAATGTTCAAAATAAAAAATTCCTTATAACTTGTCAACTAAAAGATTTTTTTACCAGTGGCAGTTGGAGCTCTGCTACTACCGGCCTCACCGTGTTGTCCTTGACTAGGTTCTGGATTAGTTGCCAAAAATTCCTATAATAAGAACACATATTACATATTTTACTTCACAACATAAAAGATTATAAAATATAAATCGTTATTATACTTTTGTTATAACTAAAAATTCATTACTGCTTACTTCATAATGACAAGCTTGTGCTCTCAAATCAAATAACCTCTTCATCATCTCCTCAGATGGAATATTTTCTTCATCCAAAGTTCTCATTATTTCTATTTTAAAAAAAAAAAAATCTTCAACATTATTGTTACATTGGGAGTTTCTACAATATCATCATTAGAAGGGGTAGCTAGTGGCTCTGTACCTACTGCAGGTGCTTTTCCCTTATCCTGAACATCAGATTGTGAGAGGAATATCAGTAAAACTATCATAAAAACTCAAAAACTGTAAATATAATAACATAATAATATAACATTTTTCAACTATCTAATTTGTACAATTTCAATAAGGTTTACCCTTACTAAAGAATGGGTGGGAGCAGCATCCTTGTGGCCTCTATCATATGTTGGATCCATATCGTCTTGTCACAAAAATTAAAATAAAAACTTCAGCTAACTGAAAGCAATAGAAAAAAAAAAAAAACTTATTAACAAAATGGTATATGGTACTTACAACCCTCATGATAGTAACTTTGTTTGTATCTATGCAATTTAAATGGTAATCTATTAGCAGTTCTTCCCCTGCACTTATTG